>CANSNZ010000280.1:0-150531 GCA_947646795.1 Beta lomatogona
AGATACACTCTAGTTATTCTAGTTATTCTTTTCTCGACTTAATATTGAAGCTCCAAATATCAATCCTGAACTTAGTTCTTTTTGTCTCGAAAAGTTTGAGTTGCAGATATAATCAATACAAGAACAACAGGAGTTGCAGGAACCGAGGATAACTTATCTGAATCAGATCAATTGAGTGAAGGTGAGGTTCCAGACATGGAGGATGAAGTCGTCCCTTATTCGGACATGGACAGTGGGAACAATTCAGTGATGAAAGGTGAAGGCATTGAAGAGAGTGATAGTCTTTCCTACAAGGCTCTAATGACAGGAGGTGAAAGTTCAGACAAGTTTTTTTGTACATGATGTTGTGTGATTAATTTTTCCTTATTGCTACACTAGTTGTCAATATCATATTCTTCAAAATATGATTTTGTACAAGTTACAAAATTTTGGACACTATATTTTTTTATGTAAATAATGACATTTTACTCCATATCAGGGTTTACTGTCTTTCTTTTGGGGTAAATTTTATGATCTATTCATACAAAATAATTTTTGTCTTTGTGTATGAACGTAGCACTCCACACCCCCGACTATGGTGTATTAATCTCTCCCTTTTATGCCATCAAACCTACTTGGCAACTTGTAAAAGATCTAATAAATAAAAAGGGTATACGATATTATCTATCTACCTTAAAAAGGTGAAGATCTAACTATTAAAGAAATTCAAAGATGAACTTGAAATTTAATTTTCACACCAACTTTTGGTGCATTAATATAGTTTAATTACTAGTTGGCAGTTGCTCCTACTTTTTGCCTAATATGGAGCTAAATATAACCTACAAAAACAATATTCTTGCCGTAGATGTTGACTTCTACATATATCTCTTGTTTTCAAGCTTTTTTTTTGTAACGTATATCATCAAACTTGTGCATTAGAGACCATAAAATATCGGTACCTTTTTTTTAGTAGATGGAGTAATATCATAGTACTGCAATTTTGACCTTATGAGTACATATATAAATATGTGATGTTATAACTAATTTGGGGGTGATGAAGTACTTAAACCTCATAACAACACCTTTATATTTTCACGATCGTTGTTCAGACTTTAGAATAAGAGTGCTCAGATGCCAACTAGGAGTACATTAGTTGGTAAAGTCTTATAGTGGTAAGTGGTGTTGCCTAAAATAGGGGTGGCAATGATACGAGTCGAGTTCGAGCTTAGCTCGACTTGACTCGTTAGTATTTCGAGTCGAGTTTGGAGTTCGAGTCGATCTCACTCGAGTTGAGTTTTGACCAGGAGTTTTGTCGAGGCTTTTGGAGTAGATTTCGAGTAGCTTGCAAGTATCTCATATTATAAGAAAAACAATAAGGTAGAAAAATGTTTCTCACGAGTTTTCGAGTCGAGTATCGATTTGCTCAACTCGACTCACCAACATCTCTAGTCGAGTTCGATTCGAGCTCACTCGAGTCGAGCTTTGACCGGGTAGCTCGCGAGTTGTCTTGTCTCATTGCCACCCCTAGCCTAAAACTTGAAGTTGAATCTCGTTCACAATCTCCTGCTCAGTACAAGTGATATTTATAGATCTGAATTTATTTTCACTAAGCTAACTTTATATTTGCTGAATTGAGCTTATTTTTACTAAATTGAACTTATGCTTATAGATTTTCTATTGTTTTCTCTCATACAATTTACTAATTTGAACTAAATTGAACTTATTTTTACTCAACTAAACTTAATTTTACCCTTTTTGTTTCAAGATGAGAAATAAATTATATTTCTCTTGTTCATCACCAAACGATTTGACATATCATCCCTACATACTCCATACCAATCCAAACCAACATTTTGATATCGGACTTTTAAAAATGTAAATGGATAAAAAAAAAAAATGGGCCAAATGGTCCCATGGCACATGAAAGATGAAACTTTAACATGACTAAAGTTACACGTGAATACAATCAATCATTAATCTCCTCCAAAAAAATCTATTAAAATCAATTAATTATAAAATTTAAAATCCTATTTGATTTATGAATAGTAAAAGATTCCAAATACTATATCAAATTTACCGCAAAATTCAACTAATCATCTGTTCACTTCTCTAATTTTCTACCCACGTCAATTATTCATTTATTCTTGCCTTTACTAGGATTATTATCTTCAATATTTAACAAAAGATAGTTGAAAAAAAATTGAATTTTAACAAACTTTTTTTTCAAAAAAAGCAATCAACCAATAAGATGACGAATGTTGTGAGATCAACAATGACAGCAAAGCTAAAAGATGGGTGAGAAACAAAATCTTTGAAATCTAATCTTAGTAAACTTTTAAAGAGATAAAATTTCCATTTTTTAACCAAAAAATTAAAAAAGGTGATATTTTTAATATTTTTTTGCTCTGTTTATTGCTTCAACTCATACCATTTACATCACATTGCGTGATTCAGAATCACTTAGAAGTGAGAAGTCAATTTCTGAGAACAATAAAAAACAAAAAAAATTGAGAATTTTTACTTTTTTTTTGTTTTTTTTTGGGTTTTGTTTGGTGGGGTTATTTCATAGATGGGAGAAGAACAAGTAAAACCAGCAGAAGAAGATTCAAAGAAATCTTCAGTTGTTGTTGTTGCTGTTACTGGGGAAGAAACAAAAACAAAAACTGAAGAAGAAAAAAAAATGG
Source organism: Beta lomatogona (assembly GCA_947646795.1). Taxonomy (NCBI): domain Eukaryota; kingdom Viridiplantae; phylum Streptophyta; class Magnoliopsida; order Caryophyllales; family Amaranthaceae; genus Beta; species Beta lomatogona. Next base: position 2,664 of record CANSNZ010000280.1, read on the forward strand.
GGATTTCTGAGATCAGAGATTCTGCTATTCAACCTTCATGGTTTACTCCAAAAAGGTAACTTTTTTTTTTGTCATTTCTTCTTCTCCTTCTACTTTTTATTTTCTCTCTCTCTTAATTTTTCTGGGTGTTTGACTTTGTGTTGTTATGATTTTTTGATTTTATGGGAGTTTGATTTGGTTTATTTGCTTGTTTTTGTTGGAAAGATTTGTGATTTGGGTAACTGGGTATTCTTTTCTTCATCTGTTTTGGTGTTTTGATATGATGTTCTTTGATGGGTGTTAGCATCATGGTAGAATTCTTTGTCTTGAGTAAATTATATGTGGGTTGTTCATTCTGTCAAATTGTGGATGATTTTTATATGCAATATTAGTTGTGGGAAAAATGATGGATTATGAGGAAATTAGCCTAATTAGGGTTGAGTTGATGTTGGGTAAACAAGTTTGATCACTGGCTATTGTTGCTTGAAATTGGGTTTAGTGTTTATGGTTATTGTGTTTTTCTTTTGTGGTGTTTGATTATTGGGTAGATTACAGATTTCTATGTGGTTAGACCTCATTGTGTGTTTTATACAGGTTACTGGCATTATTTTGTGTCATCAACTTGATAAACTATTTGGATCGAGGAGCGATTGCTAGCAATGGTGTGAATGGTGAACGCCAGACATGTGAGGGGGGCATATGCTCTGGTGGCAGTGGCATTCAGTAAGCTCTTGTGAACTGAATATTTGTCTTCTATCTTTCTATTTTTTTGCTTCAGAGTTCAAGATATTCGGACTCAATGTCCTTATTATTAGATAATTATAAGGAAAATTTAAGGTGAGACATTATAGATAATCTTCTTTTTAGTCCAGTTCACTGGTACATCAATCATTGGCATCCGTTGCAAGTTAACATTGACAAATATATGGGACATTCCTAAGAGGGTGCTCCAAGTTCTTCTGAGTTGAGAATCTTTTTCTCCTTTCGTATTTTCTGGCTAAAGAAATCTCATAGTTTTTTTCCCGGGGTGTCAGGGGCCAGGAGAGGACAGTAGTTGCTAAAATTGGAGTCGGATGTTTAAAATGATAATATGGTACAAATGGTCTCCTGAATTTTGTTCTATACTAGCTGTTGGAGTTCTAAATGCTGCCAGAATAGTGAATAGTTGCAAAAATGATCAAATAATAACAGACAACATGAACATGGGACTGGGCACAGTTGTGATTATCTTCATAGTTCTGCACATTTGCATCCTTAAGTAAATGTCTATTTTATCATTTATCTATTCAATAACTATCTCCGTCATTTCCTTTAAGTTGTCTCATTATTGTCCCTGTTCTTTGATTTTGTCCTATGCACATATTATAGATTAGAGGCATTTGGCTATTTTTGTCTTCTTGTTTGTGTTACTTATTCACCGTGTGTCTGTGTATCTTTGGAACATATCCTGTTTGCGAATGGAAATTTGTTAGCCATCTCTACTGATTTAACTTTTTTTTCTTGTGTCCTCATAATTTGATCTTAATGTTGTGCTTAATGTATAGGGGCCAATTCAACTTGAGCAATTTCCAAGATGGTGTGCTATCATCAGCTTTCATGGTCGGACTCCTTATTGCCTCCCCAATATTTGCTACATTAGCAAAGAGGTGTGTAGTTACATGTTCAGCTTTAAAATCAATTTTTCTATTTATTTTTCACTTAGAATGTGTTCTGGACTTCTGGGCTGATTTTGGAAGAAGTGAATTCTACCTGGTACTTCCGATGTTTCTACTGCAGACCAGATGCACTATAGGCACTTCTATCTGATTATCCAAGTCATTCGCAGTACTAAAACCCAGAAAAAAGCCGGATCTTTATGTCAAATTTATTTTAGGATTGGTTTGCAGATACCAATATAAATTCAAGTTAGCTGAAGGACAATGAGCTTACCTTTCTATATCTATTCCAGCAATCAATTAATGTGAAGATGTAAAGATTAAATGTACCCATGACTACTGTGAGTGTGACGACTCTATATGCTTTTTTTTTTTTCTTTGCAGTGTGAATCCGTTTCGATTGATTGGAGTCGGATTGCTAGTCTGGACTATTGCTATAGTTGGCTGTGGGTGCTCGTGGGATTTCTGGTCCATATCCATTTTCCGAATGTAAGTCAAAGCTGGCTATTCCCCCTTTTTTTAATTTTTGAATTGTTACTCATAGGATTTTCTCTTTCTTAGGCTTGTTGGTGTAGGTGAGGCGTCATTTATCAGTCTTGCAGCCCCCTTCATCGATGATAATGCCCCTGATACTCAGGTATCCTGTTTCTCCTCTCTCCTCCCGTTCTGGAGGAGTTGAGGACGGCGTAGAATTGGACCATATAATATCTTGTTCTGAAAATGCATGCATTAGTAATTAGATTATATTAGGGGTAGCATGAATGAATTAAGATGGCTCCTATCTTCAAATCTCATTGTCTTGCTGCAACCTTGTATGATCATATAGCATTGGTGGGGTTTTGTGGTCCATTAATTTTCCAGTTACTCCGGACTACTGAAGAGTTATGAGTTTATAGCTATCAGTTTCAACTTTCACGTGTTTCTGCCCTGCTCCCACTGCCCAAATATGATTGCGTCAGTCTTTCTTCCCTGAACCCTGACCATGTAACTGCAACATGATTAATCAAACTATCAAACTGTATTTCTGATTGCTTTGTATTTTGCTGTGCAGAGAACAGCATGGCTTGGATTTTTTTACATGTGTATACCAGTTGGATATGCAATTGGCTATATTTTTGGCGGTTTGGTAAGCTTGCTAAATTTTTGCTGTTATAGAAGATCATGCTTAGATTAGAGCTAAACATTTGTTACTTGAAATTTAATGTGTTACACATGGTCACACTTGTGCTTTTGTGAAGTACTGTTTGTGGAAACCTCCCTCCTGTCCAGGAAATGCAGTGGCACTATGGCAGTAAAATCTGTAGTTTGCAATGTGCTTGCTAATTCTTTCGTAGATGTGGAGACAGCAAGAGTGCATTTCAGAAAGTGGACATAACATTTTAAACTAACACACATGTATCTTCAACAAATTTAAAATAATGACTTTGATTAAGTTTGAAAATATTTGTTGCCACTTCATTGGACAATTTATCTACAAACAAATTTAAGATTATTGACTCTTCATTTTTGGATATATGGGTGATCACCCCTTCATGTCTTTCTAATATATCTCTTTATTACTTACCAGAGATTATTTGATTGCAATCACAATACCAAGTTATGAGTGATTAATGAATTAACTAAGCTGAAGATAACTCGAGGGGGAGTCAAAAATTAACTAGAGCTCAATTGATGCAAGCTCGGTCTTGACTCATGAGTATAGCTGAGAAAATCTACTCAAGCTTAACTTGCCTTGTAATCAATGCCCCCTTGTGCCTGCTTTAGGATTAATTCTTTGGGTGATTGTTAATTTAGCATTCTGTTATGTTTCAATATTATAGGTCGGAAGCCATCTTGTGTGGCGGTGGGCTTTCTTTTTAGAGGCAATCTTGATGGTTCCATTTGTTATTTTATGTTTTGTTATGAAACCACTGCAGTTGAAAGGTGTGTGATTTCTCCATGAACTACTGTTAAAAGCTTATTGTACATTTGTACTGCTGCTAGCTTGGATTTATATTTCTTTTTTCATCCTTAATAATCAGGATTTGCACCTGCTGGATCCAAAAGGCATTGGCATCTGTGGAAACAGTTGCTCCTGATACACAAGGTGTGCATGAAATTTGATGCTACCCTTGTCTCTCATAATTTTCAGACTATTAGTCAAGCATTTATATATGTTCTTTATATCTCAAAGTTGATATTTGAAATGGCTTCATTGAAGGATCACATAGATAGGTGTAGATATACGTGGTTCGTGAACATCGTTTTCTTGGTGTGATGAACATCTTCATATAATAAATGCAGTATGTTTAGGATGTGCTTCATGTAGCAGTTCCCAGAATACTGAGTGTGTCACTGATTTACTTTGAGCATCTGGCTGAGTCATCTAAAATTATCATAACAAGCATCTGATGGGCTCAAAAACTATATTATGTCTCCTTTGTTTCAACTATTCCTGATTAATCCATTTTTATGTTATCTGCTTGCGAAGTTAGAATGATGTAAATGTTCTTTATCCAATTATTTTATGAAATTCAAAAGATTATTATTCCGTAAGTAATTTGTAGCTAGGTGCTCTCGTAGCTGTCATCATTTTTAATCATGGATTGGTGTGGATTGTCTTGCAGACTCAGAGATTTCAGTTACTGATAACAGTAAATCTGGTGAAGAGAAAAGTGATAATTTGGGTGAAGCTCCTGAGTAAGTGTTAACCTTCCTCTGTTCATAGTGATTCATAGTGATGACAAAGAGGGTTTTAATATTGTTAAATAGAGAATATTTCAGATGATTCCTATCTTTGAGTGATTTCTTGAAGTACAAATAGTAATATTTTTATGGATACTCAAACTTTTCAACTCTTTAATTACAACACATCTACCTTATTAGATCTTTGCCCTCATGCTTTTAATGATTTTACTCTCTGATTGAGGTAAGAGAAGTCAGATGTACACAACCTTACCCTTGAAACAAATACTTAATTTAATTCGCAACAGTTGTATGCTACTCCACAATAATTAGAAATGCACAAAGTTTAATGAGCCATCTTAATAAAGTTTTTATTCTAAGAATTCAAAGAATGAACTTTTGACACCTTTGGAAATAGGCTTTGGTTTGAATTAATTGAGTGTTTAGTTGGTAAGAAAACATTTCCAGAAAATATTATTTTTAATTGAGTGTTTTTCCTCTTGCCCAATCGCGTCACTTAACTTTTTCTTCAGAGCTCCATCTCTCACTGTTGAGTTCAATGCTATCATGTTATTCTGTCCATTTCAAACTATAGGGCATATATACAATGTAAGTCACTTTACGAATCCAATGCAATATCCAATCCTATATTTTAAAATTTGCCCTTTTTTTTCTTTCTGATATTCATTTAATTGTTAATCAACTCTCAGTTAACTTTTGTGTTCCTGAACTGAGTCCTCCTTAATTTATAATATACAACCTAAATGCCCTATATTTTGAAATGGAGCATATGCTATATAGTTGTTACTTCATATATAATTGTCTCACATTTAATCTAAATTACTTAGCCTATTTCCTTGATATTGTATTGCAGATCAGGGAATGAAGTTACCAGATTTTTGCGTGACATGAAGGTGCTTCTTGCCAATAAGGTTTATGTTGTCAATGTTCTAGGTACTTCCATGTTCTTCAATGAGCTCCTACTAACATTCTTGATCTAGGTTGTTGAACCTACCTTGTTTGAAGAAGAGTAAACATTATTTTGTTTGCTTGTAGACCCTCTCATTCAAAATGTTATACTCCCTCCATCCCTCAAATATTATATAACACTGTTTGGGGACAATTTTTAAATAAGAGAGAATAGGAAGGACAGAAAAAAAGAATTTTGCTGTTGGATGAGGAGAGTTAGGGAGGGCCCATGTGCCGAATAAGGAAGTAAAGTTGAAACTACTCGAATTAGCAAATACTTCATTTAACTTGAAACAATGTGAGTACCACATTTGATATATGTGGTCAAATATTGTCATTGTTAGCCATTATTTTTGTATCATGTAATTATCGCAAAAAAGTATACAATAGTCAGCATAATTACGATTAAGAGTAACAAAATATTCTTTTATTAAACTAAAATTCATAATTTGAAAAATAATAACCACTAAAGCCAAATGTGGTCCATTATTTTAGAAAGGAGGTTGTAATTATTATACTGTTTTATTCCCTTTAGTTCAAGAAATGGTTGCCGCTGTCTATGGTAGATAGCCTCTTAAAGTCATTATATGGCGAGTCAGATGCTTAGAATGTTTATGCGTATGTATTTACTTCTCCAGGTTATATATCATACAACTTTGTTTTGGGTGCATACTCATACTGGGGACCAAAGGCTGGTTACAATATTTACAAAATGGTAGGTTCTCACTTCTTTTAGATTCCTTTTTTTTGCTTTCTTTTTTTTCCTTTTCTTTGTTTTGTTTTTTTTTTTTTGTTTTGTTTGGGGGGGGGTCAATGCTTTGTAATCATAAGTTTATCTCCTAAGGTCCTGAGCAATCGTCTTTAGAACTTGTCATGTGTTAAGGAGATGTAACTTGTGGCAATGTTTGTATTATGTCTAACCAACAATTTGGGTAATTTTATAGGACAATGCAGATATGGTCTTTGGCGGGATTACAGTTGGTTGTGGGTTGGCTGGAACTATTGGCGGAGGTCTCCTTCTTGATTACGTGAACTCCACCATCTCCAATGCTTTCAAGGTAAAAGCAAAAAACTTGACGGATGTGCTTTGGCCGAGAGCAGATTGGTCTTTGAACACTGTACCATCTGGGCGGCCTTTTTTGATTCATGAAATAAAAGTCTTGCCATGGCCAACTGTCTTATAGTTATGTTGGCGTGGTCTGTATATTAGTCTTTTTCCTCATTTTTAGTGTGGTTACAATCTTTCTTGGGAAAACTGCAGCTTTTGTCGGCATCAACTTTTCTCGGAGCAGTATTTTGCTTTAGTGCTTTCTGTTTCAAGAGAGAGATATATTTCCTCATTTTTTTTGCAATTGGTGAACTCCTAGTCTTTGCAACTCAGGTATATTCCCAAAGCTCGTCTATTCAATGGCCATTTTGATGGTTTCAAGCTTTTTATTTTTCTTGTTATAATGTGAAATTCTTGGTTAAGTTAGAATTGCTTGTAAGGGATGTTAATGCGGAAGTAATAATAACCACAAAAAAAAAAAAATCTAACTAATATTATACTTACTCCGTTCTAAATAAGTGAAACACTTCTCTCAAAGAGTTCTCACATAAAAGAGAGAAGTGTTGTACTTATTTCAAAGGGAGGAAGTATTACACTTCTATGCTATAAAGCTATAATTTAATATTTTACTTGTTGCTACATGCAGGCCCCTGTAAATTATGTGTGTCTACACTGTGTTAAGCCCAGTTTACGACCGCTTTCTATGGCCATGTCTACTGTATCAATTCATGTGTTTGGTGATGTACCTTCCTCGCCTCTTGTTGGCGTCCTCCAGGTAATTTTCACTTCACTTTCTTCCTTATGCTCTTTATATTCTCTCTGAGGGCTTCATTTTATACTCTGATATCCTTATGAAAGTGTTTTATAGACTGGTAAGCACACATGCTTTTCACAGTTAAGATTTTGGATACCATTTTCACGAGTTTACTCGCATGTTGCAGGATCATATTCATAATTGGAGGAAGACAGCTCTAAGTTTGACATCTGTTCTCTTTCTAGCAGCTGTAATATGGTTCATAGGTAAGGCTTATTTCCTGAACCCAGGGACTATGATCTAAACGTGTGAATTTGTATTGTGGTACACTTTTGGATTAACCTAACAAAATTAGGTAGCGAATTACATTCCCATACTCGGTTCCATGTATCACTTCTTAGGCTCTTAGGTAACACACCCTCCTCCGTCCACGAAGAATCGTTTTATTTGAACTTTCAGATCACACTTATGTCAAAAACTTTTGACGTAGCTCTAACTAGATTCATCTCAATGCTGTGTGTTTGCAGTATCAATTTTTTTTTCAGTTGGTATTTTGTATCTGATCAAAGATACTTAAGACCAAAATAGTGCATTGAAAATTGTAAATGTCGAATAGGATAAGTATTTGTGGCCCAACAGGGCTAGTTTAGAGCAAGTACTGTGCCTTTGGTTGTTTACGTGGATTCTATCTTTAAGAGAGGCATGTTGACTTTAGACATTGTAATGTGTCAATAGATGGTGAAATAGAATCGAACGAGAACCCTATCTCTTTCCTTACCCAACTTTTTCTTTGAAGTTAGAAAGTATCTAGAAATGGTGTGTTACCCTAGTTAAGTTTAGTTACACTAGGGTATCTGTGTATTTGTTGCTTACCATGAAACTCACATTTTGTGTTTTATCGCAGGGATCTTTTTTCGCTGTCCAGACAAATTTAATGAAGAGAGCGAACATAAAAGCAGCGAACTTAACAACACTAATAAAGCTCCATTGCTAGAGGATGAGGCAACTATTGCATAGTTCGTAACTTTCAGCCTATATAACTCGGACTTACCATTTCATTCAGATACCCATGTTGGATCCTCGGCACTTCATTTTGGACCGAAAATATAATTGTTTTTCATCAAATAGCCGAGATTGACACTTGGACATGTACCTGTCCAACACGAGTACATTAGGCGGAGTGAAATAGGTTTAAGCTATCAATCTCATAGCAACTGGGAAGCACAGTCTGTCCTGCAACTGTATATATATTCTCTTTTTGTGAGTAAATGATAGGAATATCTTTTGGTCTGTCTTATCTCTCTTTAAGATTTTTTTCAGGGTATCAATTTTTTCTTAGTAAAGTAGCAGAGGATTGTTTATTAGCTTTTCTTACCTGCTCATTCCCTGTACAGTTAATCATAGAGTAGGATGCTGTCAATTTTATCTGGTCCATGATACTAGATACCCATAATTCATGCTTCTCTGAAATACCAAGCAATTTGGATTCTTTATATAATTCATTGTGTGAGGCATCTCTCTTAATTTTGATTCTTCTTTTGCTTTTGTTCTTTCTGTTTGTTGAAGGAAAGAATGTAAATATTTGCTGATGAAGTTTCTTTGGGGCTGGAATAATGGAATCATATACTAGTCCAATGTTGCTAGTCCAATGTTGCGCATAATAGATTACATTTGTACTCGTGTTTTGAACTTAACAAAATACTTTTTATCTTCATTCGTTCGAAATAAGTGAAACACTTCTCTCAAAAAGTTCTCACATAAAAGAGAGAAGTGTTTCACTTATTTCGAACTGAGAAATATTTCGATTTCTCATTCGGGGTTTTGAACTCTATAGTTTGCTTTCAAATGTCCCAAAACACTATAATTTGCCAATCAAGTTTCGATTCAGTCTTCCGATAAATCCCAAAAAGAAAAAATAAATAAAATGAACTAAACTAAATGAAAAAGTAAAATCAATTTTTGAATTCTCCGAAATGGAACTGGGTTGCCCAGAATAGTTTCATAATCAATCAATTACAGCTTTTCAACTACTGTTAATTTGTTGTGCATCCTTGAACAATTCAGAAATTAGACATTTTATATAGATATAAACTGCACAATTGCAAAAGTTTATGCAAGATAAACATGCTATTTTTATTGCATGCCATTTACACCTGATAAGGCATTGAGAAGAATTGATATAGTACCTATCCTAACTCTAGGACCTTGCTGCACACGGTCCACCAAAAATTACACCGGATAAGTTAGAATGGTCTAGCGGTTCTTACGATCAAAATATATCCAGTTTGTTGCTGAATCTCCATCGACTATCTGAACTCAGCACGGTTAGTCTTATCAGAACTGATAAAATTCCAAGGGCGGATTTACTACGTAGGAGGAAAGAATCTGTTGAGATTAAACGGTAATGTGTAAAATTCTTCATTCCTGTTGTCTCCTCTAAAACTTCTAAACTTTACCCACCACGGCATCCCTCTATCTTTTTTTGATCTCTCTACATCTAATGTGTTGTCCAAGAAAACTGCGATCATCAAGCTTACTGTCGGTGATGATATGAAGATCGTTGTCACGAAGGCATTGAACTGCCAAAGAAGAACAGCAAAATAGATATAAACAAAATGGTCCACTTGATTCTCATTCCTATTAGTTTGGATGATCGTAAACAAAATGAGCTTATAAAATGTGGTGAGGGGAGTGGGTCTCATTATTAAAGAAAGATTAGAGAAGAAAACTTGGCAAAAACTCCCTCAGAATTCAGTTGTTAGCACAGGGCACCCTCTTTTGGTAATATGCTAACTTACAACTGCGATGGAGGGAGTTTGAAAAATGACATAAGAGTAATTTAAAACATTATTGCAATGCTGCAACAAAACTTACCCATCCTGCATTCGTCCGAACAAGGCCATGATGCGGAAGATAGTCATCGAATAATTGAGGTATAGATATACCGAGAAAAAGAGAGATCCCAATTATAAAAAGATTCCTCATAGAGTTCATGTTTGTAAATTGTAGAAATGATAGTCCAACCGAAGCTGTAAACCAAATCAAGTCAGTTAGTTCAGTAAATAATACTATTATCTCAGCGATATAGTAAAGTTAAAGTTGTCACACTCGCACATACCCACAAGACCAAAGAGAACACAGTATAATGCAGCGAATATAGGGAATGGTATGGATGCAAAAACAGCCCCAAATTTTCCTGCCACAATAAGTTATAGTCAATAACTTAAGATCTAAGGTTATTTATTAACATATACATAAAAATAACACCAACCTAAAGTAGAAAAGAAAATCATAAAACCGGCTGAGATTTGAACCACTCTCCGACTTCCTACTCGAGTGAGCCCTAGCAATCCGACATTTTCCCTGAAATATGATGCAAAGACAGGCAGTCATTTTGCTTGAGGGAGGAGCATAAGAGAAGTTCAACACAGCCACAGCTTTATGTTATTTGAACTTACACAGACACGGTAGATCCAGTGCCAGTTCCAAAGAGACCATCCAGCAAAACTCCAATCCCCTATGAAAAAATAAATACTTATTATTATTAGTGCTAGAAAAAATTGTCTTTCTACCCATACTCTTTATTGGTACCCCCTGTCTCTAAATATTATGCCACATTTGACTGAAAAAGTAGGTTATATTGAGAAACTATTCTCGATAAAACAAGCGAGAGGAGGATTGTGAAGGCCACTGGCCAATCCAAACTGAAATTACAGATTTACGCCCTCCCCCATCTTTGTTCAGTGGAACTGTTCAATAAATAGCCGAACTCATTTGATTGGGGGTCATTATACAGGAATTGTGTTAAAATATATAATAGTTATCCTTCATTTCTTAACTTTTATATTTCTAGTCCACCAATGTAGCAGTCAATATTTATTGTAGTAATCGCTATTTACAATCAAGAAGTCCAGTGGTCAATAAAATAGCAAGTTACCTGCCATCCTATGCCGCGACTCAGAACATAAGCTGGAGGAGGAGTAGCAATTGCAAGCCTGGATGCTGCCTTGTAAGCAGCAGTTGACTGCACAATTCACCAAATCCAAACAAAAAAAGAAATGTATTATTGCTAAGGCTAGATGGAGGTTCTGACATATTACAGATTGTACTATTCTTTTCCAAGAATTCAATTTCTTTTGAAAAATCACATGCAAACAAAGGGGTTGCCAAAGTTCAAAGATATAAGGTTGGTACTTCGATCATCGAAACAAAAACAGATGCCATCATAGCAACGGAATGGCCGGCTGCAAAAGTAGGAGGGCCCCATTGCAAAGGATATGGAAATTTAAACCTGCATGAAATTTAAATACGCCAATGAATTACAACTTCTAAAAGGGCATATGAGTCATATGACTGCCATGAGCTTCATTAAGGAAAATTACCATGGGGCAGTTGAAATGAGATTTGACCTATCTGTACGACAACTGATCTGAGTATTGTGGGGTTTATGTTTATAGGCCCCAGCTGATGTCAATATAATGGCATAAATCCACACAACCGTGACACAGATAATGACTGGAAATCTCTCGAATATCGGTATATCCCTCAAAGGTCTGATATGTTTCAAATACTACAATGAACAAAGCCAAACTACTCGTTATTATCATTAAGATGAATAAAAGAAAACTAGTACAAGTACATTAACCAAGTTACTCACTTGAGACGTTCCAATCACAAGCAATAGCATTGGAAGCCCAATTTCTACGCAGTTTCCTAGCTGAAATGAGAAAAGAGCTTGAAATGGTTAACTGTTACAGCCAGTGAAAGCATAGTAAGAGAATTTTTTATGGGATGTTTGATGTGCTAGATTTCATGTCTAGCCATGAGTAAAACAAGTTATCTGTCAATATATATTAGGACTTTTGTGAGTATTATTCATCTACACTTAGTCAAAAACTACTCTTGGAGCTTACAGCTGAAAATCCTCGCTGAAACAACCCTAAGCCGACCAATCCAACAACTGGTGCCATCCCAAGAGGACTAAAGAATCTGTAAGAACATGCAAATGTACGTGATCTGCATAAAAACACCAAGCAACAAGAGAATAGGACCCGCCAAACACTAAACTTTGCGAGGAGACCCGAAAAATACCGTGAAAAGAGGCCCCAAAGTTGGCTGTAACCTAAAATGATTTGTATACTTGAAGAAACAATCATAGCTCCTTGAATAGCCCTCATAGTTTGAATAAATCTCTGGAAAAAGTTGGATTTGAGCAAAATGGTCAACAGAAAAGAAATTAGTTCAATCTACTGATAGTGGTTAACAAAAGCTAAAATGGTCAACATCTTACAGAAAATAGTTCAATCTTTAGATACTGGTTAACATAAAACACCTTAAAAGAAAAGGGAAAATTACAGGTTTAAGTACTTGAAGATACCATAAAAGAAAGGCTTGCATTTTCATAAACATTTTGCACTCAGCTTTAGAGAGTGTTTGGTTTGTAAATGGTGGAAAATAGTTCTGCCTAGGATGAAAAACCATCTTTCAAAAGGAAGCAATGCTAAATATTTCTTTGTATACCTTACCTTCCGTTTTCTCTTCTCCCATATATCCTCTATTCCTCTCCCGGTCTCCCCTCTATTTCCATTTTGTCTTTTCTCTCTAACCTTTCTCGTGAGAGACGAACAAGCGAAAACTGATTTTTATTGAAAATGTTCTATGTCCAACCAAACAAAGCCTTAATTCTACTTCCGATCTCAATCAATTAAGCCCAAGTAGATAAATTATGTCCTACATAGCAACTTTGCTGAACCAAAGAATGGACAAAGCTAAGAAGTATCTGATTTCCATTAAGTCAAATAAAGTGAAGGATGAACTTACATCATGTGAATCGGGAATGCGCTGCAGTGATGAGTCATTTATAATGTATGCTACAGGGATAATATAAGCAAACGATCCTCCAACTACAGCGGGTAGCCTGGTCCCAAACAATGCTTGCAAGAGTGTGTTAATCCCTGCCACAAATAGGAGAGTTTGTATGACCCGTGCCTTGTCACCCTGGTCATGTTAAGAAGGTATCACAGTGTGCAGAACAGCAGAAGCATAGTAGACTCACATTTGCACAATCAGAAAAATCAAGAAACATAAAGAGAATTTTGATCTTGCTTGAACTCTTAATATACAGAAATCTTGAATGATAAAGAAAACTCTTATATCTCTAGGACAAAGAGAAAAATCTTAAAATTCGTCGCCTATACCTTCACCTTGACCATAAGAGCACATTTCGATTTTCCCTATGTTACTCGGACTCTTCATTTCACTTCAAGTACCCAACTACCCATGTTGATCTTCGACATTCCGACATGGGTGTGGACACTTCGACACTTAGTTTAGGGCTAAATCAAGGAGATTTTGTGTGTAATAGCCAAGTACTATACTTGGACATATACTTGTGTCCAACACAAGTACCCGAGTCCGAGTAAATAGGATTTTTCTAATCCTATTTAGGATACGCCATCCATAATACAATATTTGTCTTCGTTGACTTTCATAGAGATTAAGGAAAGTGGAAAAGAACCAAGAAATGTGGCTTGTAATGGAGTATTGCATTATATTTATTGAAAAACATTGTAAAACAGTTGGGAATATAGCATGTCTTACATGTTAGTCTCTAGAAGTTCTATCAAAATATGATGTCGTACATACATACACAAAGATTGAAACAAGAAGACTCAACTCCATAAAAAGACGAAAATGGCTTTTTACTTGCTATTTTTTTACCAAACTTTATCTAACATGTAAATCAACTTGAAATAGAAGGCAAAGTAAGGACTTGAAGGGCTTACGTCAGATCCGCCCATTGCAGGGACGAGAATTGTAGGAATCATCACACTTGTACCAAGCATCAGAATATAGTTCTGAAATGCTAAAAGGATGGTTTCAACTGCAAGATGTTGCTTCTAGTTAAAAACAAAAAGAAGGAAATGCAAAAGGCTATCATACATGCAATATAAACTAAAAAGGAAAACTGCGAAAGCAGAATACATGGTGGAGATTAGCAATATTAGTTAGTAACTTAGTATATACATATTGAGGTAAGATCAAAGTTTGGAAATTTTATCAAACCTGTAAGTTTTGTCAGTATAGAACTACCGGCTACAGCCATGACCATATAGTTCAGAAAGGTTACACTCATTGGGGGATGTTAGGGGAAAGTTTACAAGTCATCCTTGCAATTTTTGGTTTGGAAGTTCCAAAATGCTGCATGTGGATATGTAACAAAGAAAAGGCCCCTTCTACTACGCTGTTTGATTGATGTGATTAAATATCCGTACTGCTCACTACTCTAGGAGGCCAAGGACAGGATCGAACCGTCATTCCAGGATTTGCAGTTTGATACCTCACATTTACAATGCGAAAAGGGTGTTTCTATTGTGTGTGGACGGATTAATAAGATTATACAGAAGTATAGAACTACCATTCATGTAACATAGTATTTTTTGACAAGGTATAGTGATCATCAACCAGAAGAGAATGTCCTTAAGAAGGAGCTTTATGCATTTAAACCATCCAAATTGCTTACAAGTGGTTTTAGAGTAATAATATTTGCAATCTTGTTTTTGTGCTCTAGCTTGAACGTAGAACTTTTGCTATGAGGACTCATTTTGAATCGAGTTTAACACTCTAAACAAAATTTCTTAGTTTTTTTACCACAACAAAGATTACAACTTCGTCACACATTGAGTGAAGCTCTTTATCCCCTTAATCTAATAATGGAGCTTAAAGTCCACTTATGAACCAAACCAACTCATCCATATAAGGCACTCAAAATTTCATAAATGAACAGAATTATCATTCATTTCCAATTTTCCACTAGCCACTAGCAAATGCTCATCTCATCCTCATGACAGAACAAACTTCTAAAGTTCAATGGACGCTCATTCGCTCGATCACACGAAAATCATTGAAATTTAAATGAGTTTGCCTTCGTACTACAACCAACCTATCATTGTTAGTTTTAGTGTAATGTTAAACTATGTCACACCTCAGACGAAATATTTATATTAATAGCACTAAAATCAGCATAGTTGACAAATTATAACTTGGTTGATTTTGGACTATGTAGCTCGGGTACTTCTTCTAGGTCACGTACTCATACCCGTACCCGATACGTATCCGAGTTGGGTACGCGTACCCATTCCTAAAATTTTGAAATCTCGTCATTTTCCGTCCCCGTACCCGCATCCGTATCTGTGCAACCTAGATTTTGGATATCTCTAATTAGATATTCTAACAACTACTTAGAAGTATTTTATAGTCAATTGTCATAAGAATTTGATCAACAAACAATTTACCCATAAAACAAAGAGGGAAAATGATGTTCTAAAACTTCAAACTAGTACTTGATAATCGACATTTCTAGAACTTTAGAAAGTGACACCATAACATTAATAGAAACAAGCATATAACTAAGACAAAGCTGTCACATTTGACTACTAAAATAATTTTAAAAAAAAAAAAAAACACTCCTACTACCAAAATTAAACTTATACTTTCAGGAACCCAATAAATCCAATTAAATTTCATTCCATTTTCTACAATAATAGGACCACTTGAAACAAAAACTATAACTTTCACAATAAATGTGGCAGATAACAAAAACTATAACGAATGCAATTATATTTTTTTAAAAAGATTACAAATTCAAACAGATTAATAATAATTCCAAAAAATTAAAATGAACCCTTCTCTTCATTCCAAAAACCCATGTAAATAAACCAAAAAAATCACTTTTTGGAGCTTTTTCAATGGTGGTGGGACATTTTAAAAACTAAAAATAAGGTGAATTTTCATTGATAAAAAGTGTAATAATGACAAAATTAATGAAAGTTTAAAGTACCCATTAATCAAATATTTATGAGTTAATTAAGAGAGAGAAAGTACCCCAAGGAGGATTAGAGTCTATGCAATATTCAAGGTCTTGAAGTTGTTCCATGGGAGGATGACTAATGTCCGCCATTGTTGAGAGCTTCAAAACTCCACTTTTACACTCACTGAAGAGAGAGAAACACCCAGAAAAAATACAGAAGAGAGAGAAAGAAAGAAAGAGAGAGAAGTGTGAAAGAGAAGAGAGAATAATTTTGAGAGTGGAAGAATTAAAGTGGAAAAAAAGGTGGAAAAATTTTAACAGATAAAAAGGTGGCTAAAAATTAGGAATAGTTATAGAAGAATGAGAAAATTTTAAAATATGATATAAATATAAAGACTAAAGTTAGAGAGAGAAAGTACAAAACTTATTCTTTGGATTTTGGTTGCTCTTTCTGCGCGAAGTTCAAGTGATGATAAACTCAATAAACATTTAATTTGTTGTTATTGTTGTTGAAGATTTTATCATATGAAATATTTTAAATTTAAATTTGAGTTTTTTGTACTTATGTTACAGGAGTAATGTTAACCTCTGTTTCATTCATTAACTACGACAGTGGTTTTGGTGGTCAAATGTTTACAGGGTGATTGTTTCATGCAAATTGCAATCATGTTAGCATGGTAGCATGTAGCATGGTAGCATGTAGCATGGTAGCATGGTAGTATGGTAGCATTGTAGCATGTAGCATGGTAGCATGGTAGCATGTAGCATGTGATATCATTATTTCAATTTTCAATATAACTCATTTATTTTTTCACTTGTAACATTTTGACATGTATCGATGTACGGCCTTGTTTTTTTAGACTTATTTTCAGTTTGGTTCAGTTACTCTTACTTCAGTTCAGTATCTATCAGTCTAAAAGAACGGGACATATATCTGTCAATATAAAACCTTTTATATTCATTAATACTATAGTATATGTAAATTTAAGATACGAGATCGAATTTTGTCAACTTATTGTACTTAATCACTACAACACCCAAAAAAATTATAGTATATGTAAAATTGTCCAACTCTTAAGATTTCTTTTATTAAAGTTAATAGAAGCCTCTTACTAATGCACACTTAGTTCTATGAATCTATCAATACATGAAAAAAAAAAAGAAAAAAAAAATACATACTCGTTGATAAGAGAAAGAAATGTCAAATGCCATAATTTACTTTGAATCTTTTCTCACCTTTTCTCTCTTCTCCTATTCATGTTCATTCATCCAATTCCATATATTCTTCTACTCTAAAAGTTTTCCTATGATGTACCAAATGTAATGGTGTTTCCTTGAAAAATATTTTATCATGAAAAACAAATCAAAGCAATTGATACTCGTACTTGCTAGGCTACTAGTATGGGGCACAAGGCTAAACAACCCAGAAGTAACAACCCCAACATATTGTTGGAATGAGGATTCGAATCTTGAGCAATGCCCCGTAATTCGGAAGTGGTACTCCACTGAGCTACCACCTCTCCCTCCTATCCTATATTCAGATTTCAGGGTCAAGGTTTACAACGTATTTCTTATTTTTTTTTTAAAGGAAAGTTTATTAAAAGAGGAGAGTAATTATTTAAAACAGGAAAACAAAGGGAAATTAGTGTCACTCTATATATAAATCCCAAGCCTTAATTTTTTTCCCATAATATGCATATTAATCTCATAATTGATTTATATATGGATAATCTCAAATTTGGTTATACCTTTCCATGGTCCATTTGGCTATACCTTTTCCACATTGGTCTATTGTGACTTGTATGCGACTGTATCACTTATTTCATAAGCTAAATTTTACATTATTTGGGGGTCTAAATTATAATATAATATTTCCTTTCGACCCACTAGACTTATCGTGTCTAATTTGAATATGTTACGTGAATCTATTTTACATGTCATATTGATGAAGTTTTAATCAAAACATGTGTAAAAATTGTATCATCAAAGTTAAGATTATTCACAAACATTTGGAATAAAGAGCAACAATTTTTCTTAATATATGAACTTCCCAAACAAAAATTATGTGGTAATTAAGGCTTTTTTTTAGGAGACGTGAAAATAAAGCTTACATATGCAATTATGCATCATTATAGAACAAGGAGTGGGGTCCAGGGTCAGGAGTTTTACAAAATGGTAAAAAACAGAACACAAACAGCTATAGATAAAATCAGAAATCACAGATAAATCTTGTTCAGTCAAAAAAAAATTTAAAGTATCTCATCATGATTTCATTTTTTGTACGGTTGATTGTTGGACAGATCTTTGTGCTTCACTTAACAGATCAAATATCATATCCATCTTATCCATTAAAGGCTCATGATCAAAGTGGAGTTCCTGAAGTCAGTTTTCTTTATACTTCATTCGTTCCATAATAAGTGAAACACTTAATATTTTCGAACGTTTCAAAATAAGTGAAACATACCTTAAATGAAAAAAAGAAAATGACAAAATGACAAGAGTACTCATCACAAACTTGTGTGGTTTATAATACTTTGAGTCTTTATATCTCTAATTTTGTATTTGTAAAAAATATAAAAAGTTGATATTATAAAAGTACATATCGAGACTGAGTAGATCCTACATGACTATAATTTTTCATACCCATAAATTACAAATGATAGTCAAATTAAAATTTGTGAATAGTGTCAAAAGTCAAAGTGTAACAATTATTTAAGAACGGATGTATATATTTCCGTTTTGGGATTATTATTTTATTTCCCCATTATACACTTGGCCCATTTAATTCCTTTTTTAGGCTCATATACTTCTAGGTGTTGGGGACTTGGGGCCTCTTATCATAGTAGACTCAACTATTTATTTATTTATTTATTTATTTATTTTTAGTCCTACTATGAGGAGTTTCCCACCGTCTTTGTAGAATGGACTAATCTCCCGCGGGAGCTTGCATGGGTACCTCGAAGGGTAGCATTCCTCCCAACTGGTTTTTCTTTCCATACCCAAGGCTCGAACCCGAGACCTTAGTTAAGGAGCAAGAGGCCTTTAACCACTCACGCCAACCCCAGTTGGTATAGTAGACTCAACTATTATTAGACCTAATGTGTACTTGTGTAGTATAAAGTCGTAGCATCACAATTTTTTTTTTTTAGATGTGAACTTTCTCCATTATTTGTAACAAATGAGGACCCGCTTTTTTGTTTTTCATATTATTGGTCTATTATCTCATAAGATTGCGAATTCGATGTGTAAGGTCATTAGTATTTGAAAAAGCACATAGTAGAGGAACCAAAATTAGAATTTAGTTTGTCTTATTACTAAGGTCGGTTAAAGATAATTATATAGAAATGACGATTGCTTTCAAATCTCTATTGGGTAGAGATTTGATTTATTGTTGGGTGAGATTGGACATAATGTAAGGCCTCGTTTGGTTCACATGGGAAGTAATTACCCATGGGAATTTATATTTCATGGGAAATTTCCCCCCTTGTTAATTTCCTAGGAATTAGACAAAATTGTTTGGTTGACACCATAGGAAATTGTATTTCCTAGGAAATTACTCACCAAGGGGGGCTTGGTGAGTGATTTCCCATGGTCCATGGGAATTTATATTTCCCTTGGAATTTGTATTTCCTATATTTCTCTCATTTCCCTCCAACCAAACACAACACCCATATTGTATTTCCTAGGAACTTGTATTTCCAAGGGAAATAGCTTCCAACCAAACAACACCTAAGGATATAGGTTGTAAATCTTGTAAGTAAAGTCTTATAATGGCGCATTTCAATAATCCACATTATGATCAGGTTTTTTATTTATAACTAGTATTTTAGCTCGGGAGATGCTCCGGATCAGTTACAATTATCGAATATATCATTATCCATAAATTTCATGATTGTTTTTATTAGTTTTTCGTAATATTCAGTCAAGTGCAATATTGGAAAATGGACGTTATGGCATGATAAGTTGTTTAAAAAAAAACTTTAAGGAATTGGGGATAAAAATAACAATTTCAATGAAATTAGGGTAAGACAATGTTATTAGCTAATAAAAGTATTAGAGATCAAAAAGCTTGTCTATGTCTCTATAATTATATATAATTATAAGACTTTATTATGTTTTTCTTTGAAACATTAAGCATTTAAATTGTAGTGGATTAGTGGTTAAACTCTCACATTTCATTTCAAAGGTCGTGCGTTCGAATCCTAGTAACTACACATTGTTAATATTTTAAAATGAGATTATAAACATGTATATTAGAAGCTTGAGAAGAGTGTATGTCACGTGGCACCGTTCCTTTGATTGGAACGCCTTTTAATATATTTGTATATATTATTGATTTACGAGTATAGTACCTAACAACATATCTATGATAGGGAAAAAAATTTCTACCCATTGAGTAATCTACCTACTAGAGATAAACATTAATAATTAATGGAGTCCAACTCCGCAGAATTAAGTATATTTTAATTGTTTATTTCTAATGGTAGTCTACCCGGTGGGGTAGATGTAGCAATATCCGTCTATGAAACAGTTGAATGTATCATGTACATTCACACTCATTATCATTTAAAGTTTCTCAAATGGGTAAACGTACAAATAATTAATTATTGGATGTCTCATAAAAGCTGCCTAGTACCTGGTTCATGAGTCGATTGGCAGATTGGTCCATATGACAAGGACATGTTTGATTAGTTTTGTAATTTTCCAAGAGAATTAATTAGCTAAAGATTATCACTCTCTAGTCAAGATGACATTTTCAACACCTACAAGCTACAACTATGGCTGGGAATGAACCAAGCCTGCCCGTGGACAATTCGAGCTCGGCTCGGTGAAAGCTCGGCCAAGGCTCGGCTCGAGTTCGAGATCGGCTCGAGACCTAACGATACGATCCACGAGTTAAGCTAGCTCGGCTCAAAAAGCTCGCGAACGGCTCGAGTTTTTTTTATTAGAAAATATAAAAAATAGTATTATTATTCATTAATAAAGAAAAGGCAAAACACTAAAAATATACTATATATTAAAATAGGGAAAAAATACAACCAAAAAGCAAATACTCTCACATTCCGTAAAAAAAAAAAATACTAGTGGGCAGTGGCGCAACTCTTCAGTTTGAAGTTTGAACAAAACTTAAAAACATTACTCACCAAAACTCATTTGCCCAAAACCTCAAAAACTCACGAAAACCCCAAGGAAGCTAAAGTCACAAAACCGAGTCTCTACCGCTGCTGTATATCACCACCGCCGCAACAAGATATTGATAGAGTTGAATTAAAAAATTAATTGTCCTACGTCGTCATGTATCAGAAGGAGACTAGTAAGGGGGTGTTATATTACGAGTCTATAACTATTTAACATTAAAACAATTTGACAAGTTGTGTAATTAACAAATGTGAATGACCAATCTATGATTCTCGTTTGTAGAAGTTATTTAGAAATTATAAATAAATTTAAGAAGTTACAATCCTCTTTGAACATATATTAATATTGAGTATAATGACATAAATTAAGTTAAAGAATTAAAAAAAAAGGACAAAGCGTATTGATTAGCATTAGCAACTTGGGTCAGCAACAAGGACGGAGTGAAGTAGACTCTTTGTACAAACATTAATATAGAGTATAATGACACAAATTAAATTAAAGAATTTTAAAAAAATAAAGACAAAAGCATATGGATTATAGCAACAAGGAGTCAAGGACGCGGTAAAGTAGCAGTAGGCAGTAGCAACAAGGAAGGAAAAGGAGTGAAGTATATGCATCAAAAGAAACTGAAATTCAGTTTCTTGTTATGAATCCCACATCGGCCAAATAGAATAGGGAGGAAGGTAGTAACATCTATATAAAGAAAACAAACTTGTTGCAATGTGTATACAATCAAAGCTTGGCCTTGCTTATTAGCTTTGGGTCTAAGTTTGGACTTTGCAAATTTGTAAACCAATATACTTTGGGCCGAAATTTTTGGATTGACTGATAGTGTTCGAGCCTCGAGCTTTTCACGAGCCGAGCCGAGCCTCAAACGAGCTCGAGCCTCGAGCCTCAAACGAG
This sequence comes from Beta lomatogona, assembly GCA_947646795.1. Taxonomy (NCBI): domain Eukaryota; kingdom Viridiplantae; phylum Streptophyta; class Magnoliopsida; order Caryophyllales; family Amaranthaceae; genus Beta; species Beta lomatogona. The sequence continues at coordinate 24,584 of CANSNZ010000280.1, forward strand.
CACGAGCCTCGAGCCTCAAACGAGCATGAGCCTCGAGCCTCAAACGAGCACGAGCCGAGCCTCGCATTCCATGACACGAGCCCGAGCCGAGCTCCATTTTTGAGGCTCAACGAGCCTCGAGCTCGAGCCGAGCCTCGTTTTTGAAACTCGAGCTTGAGTCGATCCTAACACCATTCGGGCTCGACTCGGCTCATTCCCACCCCTAGCTACAACTATAAGGGTCATTTGATCGAAGGCCAAAGGAATTGCTTATGCATCGTCCAGACCAGTTCCCATATTGCATCTACATTGTGCGTTAGTTATCCGGCTGAACTTTTCTCCTTTTCATCGTGGCTGAAATCTAAATTAATTAAAAGATGTACTATTTTTCGCACATCTCGTCAACCTAAATCATTTCATCCAGATTATTCCCAACTTTACATGTATCAAGGAAGAGAGAATGGGAAATCCCCCTCAAAAAAGTTCAGTTTTCCGTGGATTCGGAGGTTGTTGTGCGTATGTTGAAGGGTGAAATCCCCCTCAACTCCCCTTATATTCATATTCTGAAAAAGTGTAAGTCCCTCATTGACCATTGCTATCGTGAGGCCAATAAAGTTGCAGATTGGTTAGCTAATGATGGAGTGAAGATGGAAGAGAAGTTTAAGATGGTTGAGGCGGTCCCTATGAATCTTCGAACCATTTTATTGGAGGACTTGGGCGGGGTGGCTGTGTCTCGGATGATCCCTGCAAATCGTCCTACATGAGCTACTGTGTTCCTTAGTTCTATTGAGTCGTAGGGGTTGCTATGGGTCCTAGGTTTCGTGTTTTTAGTTTCTTGTTGAGTCTGTTTCTTTTCGTTTTCCTGTTCTTCTCTTTTTCCTTTTTCGTATTTTTGTTTTCTTATTTGTATTCTGGACTTTGGTCCTCTTTGCTCACCAAAAAAAAAAGGAAGAGAGAGATAGAGAGAAATAAAAAATAGGGCCCACATGATGAAAAGGAGATATAGGAAATCTATACAAATATATTAAAAAGCTTTCCTAAACAAGGAACGGCGCCACGTGGCACTCTCCCTAATGGCGTTTTACTTCATGTAATCCATGTACAATAAAAAAATAGAAATTGCATAGTATATGCTCTGATCCCGTGACCTCAAGTTCATCATATACTAAAGTCTTAACCACTATACCAAGTGGTATTAGTGTTATCATTTTTAAGTACAATATTAATCAATGAAAATTTTCCTTACCAGGGGCATAGCCCGGGCCTAATAACTAGTTAAATGACAAAAGGAGTAATGTTGTAAGTAATTTGAGATTATCATAAAAGAACACTATTGCAGGTAAAAGTAAGCAAATGAAGTATTTAGAAATGTGAAAAATGGAGAAAGTATTAACCTGGAATAACCAAATAAAGTAACTCTTTTTCTAATAGCATAACTTGTGTAGTAATGTCAAAATGAATAGGTAATAAGTTGATTAGGTGTTGTCACTATTGTATGTAGACTATGTACCATATGTGCAGCAGTGGAGGGCTCCATGGTTAATTATATGGGGAAGTACGCAAAGAATATGTGCTCTCCTATGCGGAAGCAACGCCCCAAATATGCTCTCCCTAAAATTTCCACATTTTCCAGGAGTACGACCATTTTAATTACTTCATTTTTTTTTTTTTTACATGTTACACTTTGACATTATTCACAAAGTTCACTTTGATTATCGTTTGTGATTTATACGTGAATAAAAATATTATTATGTGGAATCTTGTTAGATTCGTCTTAATATGTATTTCTTTAATATGTACTTTTTATAATTTTTACAAATACACAATTAGAGATACATATCTTCAAAGTTTTGCATTGGCATGTGTAAAAAGTGAAGTGTAACTAGGGATGGAAATGGATCATACATTATCCGCTTAACCCGGTTTTATTAATCGGGTGAAAACCCGAAATAAACGGATGAAAAGCGGGTGACGGGTGCGGGTGAGCTTTTTTTCACCCGTCACCCGATCCATCGCCCGCTTAACACCCACCCATCATCCATATTATCAATTACACATGTTTATTTAATTACTTTATTAATTTTTTTAGTTGAAAATTTTAATAAATATATCTTATGGCATAATTTTTTGTAAAGATTGTTATATACCTCATCACCCGCTAACCACCCGACCCACCTGTTCATCCGGTGGATGACAGATGGATGCGGGTGACGGATGCAGGTGGAGCTCCACCCGCCCGAATCCCTCCACCCGCCCGAACCCGATCCATTTCCATCCCTAAGTGTAACATGTAAAAAAAACGGAGAAAGGAAATACTTCTTCTAAAATCTAAACAATGCCAAAACAAACACCAAAGGAAAATATAGTGAGGTTAAAATGGTAAATAATTGAAGTTTGAGGGGGTTGTGATATGGAGTTCTTTTTTCCCTTTTTTTCTTTAACTCTTTGAGGCGATTGTGTTATGGGGACGTTTAAGCATGCTGGACAAAGCTCCAAAGTCAAAACGGTGCATGGGGCTAGCACGTGCAGCTCATAAAGCAATAGGTAATGATAACAATTAGCAAAGTCTTTATGGTAATAGGAGTATTTGACCATCCTTTCAATGAGTTTTTATTTGACAACACTTACTTAAGTATTTTTTTTTTTTTAATTTGGTAAGATAAATTACATTAACACCCTCACACAGGGAACCTAAATATAACCTACCCCAAAGCCCCCCAAACCCCCCTGATGAGAACCGAACCCACAACATGTGGGTGGAAGATGAAAGAGCTTACCACGCTTTCACTCCCTCATTCTCACATTTATAAGTATTACTGTATCAAAAAGAAAAAAATAGTCTCCCTGTCTTTTTTTTTTATATACACTTTGTATTTTGATACTATTCACATATTTTACTTTAATTATCGTTTTGTGATCTCTAAGCATGAAAATATCATATAGTCATGTGGAATCTTGTTAGATTTGTCTCAACATGTATTTTCAAAATATCAAACTTTTATAATTTTTTATTATCGATAATTAGATATATTAATGGTCATGTGTTGACAAATATAAAAGTTGAACTGTAGGAAAAGAAACAGATGTAATATTATACTACTCCTCCACACTAATTCAAATAATTATCAATACTTTTATCACATCTCTTTTACCTATCAATATCTATCATTTTTTTTTCTTACTTTGGCAACATGATTATATGGATTCAGAATAAATTATTAATTATATATATATTTTTCTAAGTAACAAATTTAAGCTCTATAAGATTCTATCAATATCCCTATGTTTCATTTTAACCTACACACTTACACTTTTCACGCATGCCAATGCAAAACTTTGAAGACATATATCTTTAGTTTTGTGTTTATAAAACTTATAAAAAGTACATATTAATAAAATACATGTTATGATGAATCTAACAAGATCCCACATGACTATATTTTCATCCGCGTATAAATCACAAATGATGGTCAAAGTAAAATTTGTGAATAGTGTAAAATATCAAAGTGTAACAATTAAAATGAAACGGAGGGAGTAATTATTAAAGAGCAAATGGAATATAAGATTATTTTAAAGAACAAATATAAAAATTATAAGAGTTGTAGACAATTTAGTAACAAAAGTAAAAGACAAACAGTAGGCCTTTTGAATGTAGCACCATGTTTTAATACGCAAAAGCTTACTAATTTTTTGTCTTTTGATTTAGTTGTAAAACAATTAACAATTAACAATTATCACCTATGTGACGCTAATTACTTTGAAGCACATATAGAGCAATAAACAATTGAAACATTAATTCCTGACAAGTGTTTTTTTTGCAGTATTATTGACTGACATTTATTTTGTTCCATATTGAACTTCAAGTGTGAGGTCTTCGAGGAATAATTATTTTCAAATGGACACTAGCTTGCTAAATAATACACATTGTAGGCCCATCATGCATATGATACAATTGATCAAAGTTACAGACCTGGGGGGGGGGAGCCCAAACCCAAACTTTGTTAACTTTCCCTTTTTTGGGGGAAATTTATGTAGTACTAGCTGTTTTAGAGCAAAATATTTTTAATTGTTTTGGACTTATTTTCAGTTCAGTCAGTTCAACTTTGCAGTTCAGTTCAGTTCAGTTCAGTTTCTAGCAGTCCAAAAGAACGACGCCTTAATTCTTTTAAAAAAAAGTATTATTGAAGTTTCTTAAAATCGACACGTAAAAGCATAAGTTTTGCAGCTAGAAGTGGAGAAGTGTGTATAATTGTTATTAGATTTTATTTTTTTTGGTTTTTCTGGTAAGGAGATATCTTGACAAGTTGGAAAAGTAAAAGGGATCCCAACTTGCCAAGGGTAATAATCGATTTCAGGACCTCTTGGAATCAGGATACTCTAACTACTGAGCTATCCCTTTAACTCGTGTATAATTGTTATTAGATGGGAAAAGTACAATGATACTCTACTTTACCATGATCGTCTGAACAATTAGCCAGTATATATGTCTTCAGTTAAGCACTCTCACGACTAACTCAAGACTTAAGACAATAATCATCATGTATCATTCAGATGATCAAAGTAAGATTCATTATAGTTAAGGAGAGTCAATCTGATATGCTAAGTGTGATTATTGTGAAAGGATATTTGCAATATATAGTGAAGTGTCGTTCTGATCCTTGCTGGTTCAGCAATAAGATAATTGGTTGGAACTTGGAAGACATGTATTCAACAATACATTCATTATTGTTTATATTGTTATTTGCTTAACCATGCCATTTCATGAAAAGATGAACCATATTACTACCTCCGTCCTAGAATAGTCTGAACACTTTCCTTTTATGTTTGTCCCAAATTAGTTTGAACAGTTCCATTTTTGGCAAGGTCCCACCATTAATATATTATTTCTTTTACACATCTTTGGCCACACACTCTACCTTTTATCAATAAAAAGTTACCCAACTTTCTCTCTCCTCTAATAAAAAATAGCCCACCAACTCCTATCACATCTACTTTTTAAATAAAATAACATTTGATAACCACACCACAACTTATCACCTTAAACTACGTGTCCCAATAAGTGTTCAGATCTTTCTGGGACGGAGGGAGTACTACAAAAGTGGTCAACAAAAGGGCAAAGTAATACTCCCTCCGTCCCATAATACTCTTGACACTTATCAGGGCACGTAGTTTTAGATGATAAGTTGTTGTTTGGTTATCAATCGTTATTTTATTGAAAAAGTAGATGTGATAGGTGTTAGTATGTAGTAAAAGTAGTATTATATTATTAGGAGGAGAGAGAGTGTGGGCCAATGGTTAGAGTTGGTAGATAGTAAGAGTGATATTATTTTATTTGGAGGAGAGAGAGTGTGGACCAATGGTTAAAAGGTAGAAGGATTAAAATAATAGTGGGTCATATAAAAAAATAGAAATGTAAAGAGTATTATGGGACAGATGAAAAAGGAAAGTGTAAAGAGTATTCTAGGACAGAGGGAGTAGTTCAAAGTGGTAAAGGGACGAAGCCAATTTTTTTAAAGGAAGCTAATAATTAGTCAAACGACAACCATCATATTAAGGAATATACTGTGTTCTTAAATTGTAATATATATAATGTACATCAAACTAAAAAATACCCAGGAAGGAGGGCCCAACTCCCCTTTTCATCTTAACACAACTTACCCAGTGAGCTAAGAAATACATGGCAAACAAATTACGAAGTCAAGCTGAACTTTAGTACAAAAAATCATGCCAAAACTCACAAAATTAACTCGAGTTTTTCGAGTTGAGCTTAGATTAGGCCAGCGAGCATGGTGATCCATGATCCGCTATACTAGGGTTCTGTTCTGTTCAACTTATTTTGTCTTATCTTATATTATTTGATCTAATCTGATCTTATTTTATCTTATAAGATAGTTTATTGTGTGTGACTAGCATCTTATTTATCTTATCTGATCTTATAAATGTTAAAATAAGTTGAACAGAACGGACATATGAGTATAAACAAAAAGTCAAAAGTCTACCACATGAATATAAAAATATGTTAGATTAAGTCATTAAACAACCAGTAGAGAGTTTTCTTCTAAACAATTGCTTAATTACTCAATACAATCACCAACTCCATCAATTGGCTGCGCTGTTCATATTAAACCTTTTCATTTGACGGTGACCAAATTTTAGACGCCATTTTAGAACCTTCTAACTAAAAAACCCCAAATTACTCAACCCTAGAAAAAAAAAACCAAATCCCTAATTTTGATGCATTCAATTTCAAACCCCCAAATTCTAATGTGAAGAACACAAATTAAAAGTAAAAAATGTCATCATCAGAGATCGAAATCGTTTCAGATTCAATCTCACCGAACAACAACACAAATCAACAACAGCAAAAAATTGTAATCAGTGATGTTTTTACTGCTTCAGTTTATGGCGACTTGCAGAAACTTCGCAAATTCGTCGAAGAAGATGGTGCTTCTCTCTCCTCCCCTGACACTAATGGTTACTACGCTTTACAATGGTCTTCTCTCAACAATTTTCCTCATATTGTTCAGTATATTATTGAGGTATTTTTACTCCATTTTCTAGATTTTTCAGTTTAGTTTTTACTCTTGTTTATGAGATTCAACCTCAATATTTCACACTATATAGTACTTACTATGTTCCTACATAAGTGTTACGTTGAGTTAATTGACATTATTTTATCCACCAAGGTTGACTCTATTTTCTCTCGCTATTATATGAAGAAAAAGATAGTCAGGTCGGATTTTATTGGATTCGTCTCAATATATAACTTTAAAATATCAACTTTTTATAATTTTTACTTGTTCGCAACTAAAGATGGTAATGATCTAAGAAGCGCACGTGAAAAGGGAATACTTATTAATGTAACAGTTATTTAGGAACAAAGTATTTAAATGTGCTGCCTTTTTTCTTTCTTGTGTGTGTGTGTCTTGATTTTATCATTATTGATGTTGGATCAATCTTGTAATTGTTGTTATATAGGGTTATGTAATGAGATTGTTAGTAATTTGAACTAGAACTGGAGATGAGCTGGATGATTTGCATTTTGAGGATTTTGATTCTGTTTGTTATTCCTTTTTGATATGATTGAAGCATGGTGGAGATGTGAATGCCACGGACCTTAGCCAGCAGACTGCTTTGCATTGGGCTGCTGTTAGAGGTTCTATTGGGGTTGCAGACCTGTTGTTGCAGAATGGAGCGCGCGTTGAGGCTGCAGATGCTAATGGGTATAGGGTAAATTTTTTGGCAGATTTGTTTTTACATGTTAGAACTTAGAAGTTAGAACTTAGAACACATATATTGTGATATGTGAATGACTTTATCATGAGTGCCGCCTGAGTAGGGTTTTTTTTTGGGTATATGTTGAACTTTGTCTAGAATGAGGCAATTCTTTTTTTAGAAATGCTTCCAGATTTTCATGGATATGTACTTGATTGTACTGATGCATTCCATGGACCTTGGCCAGCATACCGTGCTTTTTAGAAAATTTATTGTTCTGATGACCCAACTTTCTAGTAGTCCGAGATAATATGGGTACTATATGCAGAGTATAATTTCTCTGAAAGTTTGGGTGTTATGTCAAAGAATGGAGGGAACTTCAGATCTGTTTTTGATAAGCTTTAAGCCAGGAAACTATTTGCAGAAGTAGAAGATTTGCTTTCATCTTCTTGAGAATGCACCTTCTATTGACACTTTCCAGAGACCTCTATTATCTTTGTGAGTTAATGGAGTATATGGTCATGGAATTTCATTTCCTTAGAGATGTGGATCTTCTACAACTTCATTGTTTTTTTTGCCCCTATGAACTAGTGTTCTTATAAGCTGGAATTTAGCTTATTAGTAGCTTTGAGCTTTTTGGAACTATTTCTTTTCTCATAGTATTGTTTGTGAGCATGGCTCAGACTCAGTTTCTGGCTTAATCTATTTTTATATGGGAAGATGTGCACAAATTTTGAAGTTTTCACTAGGATTGCCAATATTTTATATTATTAATGCCAATAATCTGTGGGGAAGAAGCTCATAAGTTGCTATCATGTTTTGCTTTAATAATAATGAGATATATCTCCTTACTGGCCATAGTCATGGCAGATATGGAATATGTAGGGTTCACTTTGCATCAAAGGCTGGCATCCTTTAAGACGTTGACTTAGAGGTTCTGAGAGTAAGCAGGGTATAGAACCTTTGAGCATGTGGTAATTAGGTGCATTTGACAACAACTGAAAGTGAGAATATTATGAGGCCCCAGGGTATAGCACAATGCTTACTTCTTTCCTTTTTAGTAATTTTGGCCTTTGGGTTTTTTGTGTTTATTTATTTATGTGGATAGCTTGTATTTTGCTTCTCTTTTGACGAGATGTCCTTCACTTTCCTTCTTTCTCACTCTTTAATGGGAGGAGTCGGTTTGTTTTGGTGCTTATAGGGGGAAGCAGGATTGGAGATTGTTGGAACAAGTATTTACAAGAACCTTATGCAGTAATAATTTTTTGTAGAATGGCGTGTGTGTATTGATAATTGTATATTTTTTGTCTCTTGTTTGTAAAATCTCCTATTCCTTACTCGTAATCTAGATGACTTCTTGCAGTAAAATATCTTGTCTGAGAATTTGTTCTATGATGGCCAGTGTATTTCTGCTTGAGCCTAACTTATGAAGTTTTCTACATGCTACAGGCAGTTCATGTTGCTGCTCAATATGGACAGACAGCCTTCTTGAACCACATTATTGCGAAGTACAATGCTGATTTTGATGCACCTGATAATGATGGAAGAAGCCCACTGCATTGGTGAGTTCAAGGTGTATATTGGGGAGTAATTTGGCATGATGAACACAATTTGTCGATGTATAGTGGCTTGTCATTTTTTCCCCATTAGTTACTCTCTATATGACATCATCAGCAGTTAAGCACTGTATATAGGAATGACCCCTCTGCAAATGCAGGACTTGTAAGATGTGGTTTGGCTTTTTTTTTTTTTTTTTTTGTGGGGGGGGGGAGGGAGGGGGTGCCATCCTACTGAACATTAAAACAAACGTATACATAATTTCCTAGATACACATGCTACACACTTTTCTATGTGGAATTACAAGTCACATCCTTGCTAAAGGTACCCCAGGCCAACTTTTGCTGTCAGTTTTGATGTTGGAAATGAACTAACTGTAAAAAGCTATCTGTACGACTGTAACATTTTACTGTGTGTGCGTGTGTGTGTGTCTGTGTCATATGATTTACAGTTTAGTTCTTGATTGAGAAGTGAATGTGTGCAGCATACAATTAGCATTATCTGCTATGCTAAGTCTTGGGGGAAGTAGGGGGTTAGGTGCATGCAACTATAACCTGGTGAGTCTTTATGAAGTCGAGTTGATGATGGTATGATGTGCTTTCACAGAGGCAGAGGCAAGCAAAGCAAAGGGGTGTTAAGGGGGTTTGGTGGAGTTGTGTTAGACCAAGATGTACGCAAAATTCTCTTTTTTGAGGTTCTTCTATAGGCAGATCCAGGTGCTTCATTTTGGGATTTTGTCCTCTATGAATTTGTAGAATTGATTGTACTTGGTCGATAGCTTGAAGGCCTAGGTGTTTCCTTTTACATTTTGGGTCTCTAAGTTTGGCAAGATGATAGTTGTCCCTATGTCCCCTTTTTTATGTACAATAAACCCCTTTGGTGCCTGTTTAGTGAAGTTAGCTTTCTTTGAAGCTGTTGTTTGCTGAGTCAAGTGGAATCTGTGGCTGCTGTGTCTTGTCATAAGTACTGCTAAGCTTTAATCAATTGGGACCTGTCTTGGCATTGGTGTTTGACTTGAGCTCTCTAATGTGAAATGATCAAACTTTTGTAGTTGTATATACGGTCCTCTTTGAAAGATAGAGATAATGTTTTAATAATCCTCTAATTTTACTCCATGATACAACAAGCAATCTGATAAGTCGTCCTTTGGACAGGGCTGCTTATAAAGGATTTGCGGATACAATTAGATTACTTTTATTTAGAGATGCCGACCAGAGTAGACAAGATAAAGAAGGTATGGCACTCATAACCTGTTTTTTCTGCTGTAAATTTTTATGTCTTCTTGTTCTAGACGTGTCCTAAAATATGAACGTATGTGGTGGTTCCAAATTTAGTTACATCACTACGTAATTATTACAGTGCCTCAAACCAGGCCATAACTAGGCCGATACTGGGAGTTTTTTGATGTATGCGGCCTTGTTTTAGGCTTAGTGGTGCAACTTTACAGAAGCTGTTTCCTGCACAACAAATAGGAATTAGAGAATAGTTTAGAGAGACATTTGTGTGCTGCTTTGCAGTCCTTCTATATAGATCGCTGATCATTATAATATAACCTAATGTGGCTGTGTGAGAGCGGCGTGTCATTAGAATTTCAGGAGGAGCTCACAGTCATAGGCTCATAGCTGTCAAACTCAGTTCCAATTGCCCCTTATGATATCATTTCATCTTGAAAATTATGCTTCTGGCATGTCTAAATCCTCCAAGACTCTAGAATTATTGGCTTGTTTTTGGATTTGCGTTATTGAACAACTTCTGCAAGAATTTCTTAATATTTCTAGTATATTATAGATAATTATGTTTTAAATACTTTTCTTTTATGGTTTACACCCCTTTCGTGTCTTTTGTATATGAAATTTTATTCTTCTTAAGATCTGGAAGCTCAAAGAATTTTATTTCTGTTATGTCTTCTCAACTTTACCTGTCCGGTGTCTTTTGGTTTTAAACCATGATAGTTCTTGTACTAGTCTTCAACAATCTATTTAACAGCTTTGTATATGAGGTAAAAAATGATGATTGATGATCTTACAGTGGCACCATAAAAAGAAAGATCTTACTTCTTTGGTTTTTTTTTGTTTATAGTATGTCTAATTTAATGACCCTAACTCTTTGTTTTTGTAAGGTTGCACCCCTTTGCATTGGGCTGTTTTAAGAGGGTACGTTGAGGCATGCAGTATACTTGTGCATGCTGGCACAAAACAAGAATTAACGGTGAAAGATAAAGCTGGTTTTACCCCAGTTCAGCTGGCATACGATAAAGGTCATCGGCATGTCGCCCTTTTGCTTGTACGTAATAACAAGATGGGATTGAGTCTGTGGCTTTCTTTTGTAGAGCTAAAGTAGTTGTCTTGTTTTTTTTTTTCTCTTTGTCTTCTCTCTTTCCTTTTATACTTCATAAGAGTCTTGGAGCAAAGCTGTATATTGGCACATACCATTTCAAGTGGCTATTCAGTTTATCAATGAATCCGTATTCCGTGGCTTTTATTTTCCTCATTTACTGACAATGGAAATCTAACTAATGATGTATCCATTATGGTTTCTCTCCTATATATTGGTTGACTTATTTGGCTTGGGGCTGGGTGGAAGAGTGAATAATTAATTGCATCATGCTTTGAAAAACTGGAAGTAAAGACTTTGCTTTTGTAGAATCTATAGATTACTGTCTTGTTAATGTGATGATTTTGTGTTGTTTGTATTCAGTCTAATATTCAGCGGGCTCATACTAAGCATCTAAAAGGCACATTTTGTGCTGGGAAGGTGATTGGAGTTGGTTATGCCCCGTTTTTGTTTTGCACCATCTTCTGTCTCATGGTCCTTTTCGTAATCTCAGTTCTCTTAGGTGGGTGTGATCTATCTTTTCTTCCTGCATCAGTTGAGTTCTAGATGGTCTATGACTGACTATTCGTAACTCTCTCTAGCTCCAAGTCTTGCCAAGGTAACTGCTGCTGTTGCACTTTGGGGATGGACTGCTGTATCTCTCTGTGCTGGTGCGTTGATAATGTTTTATCGTTGTAGCAGGTATTCTTGCTCGATAAAACTTGGCCTTTTTTGTTTGTCACATGGTCCAGTATTGGAGAGAAAATAGTTCACAGTATCTATTTTTTTCTTCAATTACATAGCTAGGCTGCTATAGTGAATTAGTGATTGATTGTTTAAAAGGTCTGTTCGTAATTGGTGTTTGTGCTTCTTGTTTACAGATTATTATCTCTAGAGGATAGTTGTGAATTTATGTTCATGAATTTTGTTTATGGATTAGTATCTATCACTTACTTGAGTTTGGAGTGGGGACTTTTCTGTCTCCTTTGCTGCAGTGGATCTTTTGGCTTTTTGTTTAAATCTTTCTCCTTATGCGTAGACTAGGAAATTAGAGGGCCATTATCAGTTCTCTCTCTGTGTTTGTTGGTTATCTGACCGATAGTGGCTTGCTTCTTTCAAACTTTGTCAATCTCATGATTATGTGAATAAATCATACAAGAATATGAACCTGGGAACACACTGGATAGAATCTAGGAGATGTATGTGTTTGCATAGAAGTCTAAGTGGGTCTTTGCACCAGGGTATCTGAAGAGGAAGAATTAAATCTACATCAACATTAACCTCAGTTCTTTAAAGAAAATCTTGTCATCGGCAGGTCATGGGGGGTTGGATACATGTAGCCTTACACTTACATAATAGAAAGGCAGTTTCTGATTGACCTTGATCCGGCAATCAATGACCATATGTCACTTCTTAATAATCAGAAGTGCAGACAGTCAAACTAGTGTATCTTTGATTCTCTTGGAAACGGACGTTTGAAACGGAGGAGTGAGACAAATCATTTGGATTGAGGATGTGATATCATGAATATCATATTCTCAGTAGTTAGAAGTCTCTGACTTGTTCAGGATGGTGGGGATTACTAGTTCAAATCTTCATTGATCAGGCTCACGTATAATAGGATGTTTTGATAAGAGGATATAACAGTTTTCCGTTTGTTTGGGTACGTTATCTTGAATGTATATGTGGTCTTAATACTCCATTGTTAAAAGAATACCTCATAATGTGGTAGCTGAGAGAAATCACAGAGGGATGTGATATGTAAAGCAGGCAGCAGCACCAGGGTAATCTCTTTCTGTCAAACATGCCAGAATTGTGACACGTGGGTCATAAAGTGTTTTCTGCCATGTTATGCAGCTTAGCTACTCACTGCTCCTGCAAAATTAAGGATGGAAAACAGTTTGTTTGTATCTGTTTTTTATAGAGATCAAATCTTGAAGAATTCTTAGGGGTTTCCACTGTGGTTTGAGTCGTGATAAGTTCTTTTAGTGCTTCTCTGTCATTACTGTCCACATTTTTTATTCCTTTACTTTTCATGGGGAAAGGGCTTGCTAAAAAGTTTGGTTTAGCCGTAACTGGTAATTTCTGTGGCGGGTTGTCCCATTTCTTAAAGAAGCTAATGACTTACAAAAACTTTAACCTAGTACATGTGGCAAGTTCTTGCACATGGTAGCTCTACTCTATGACATGTCTGTTGTATCTAGAAGGATTGAATTTATATGTGATTTCAGATATCTATTATATAATAATGATTTTATATGCGCTATGCCCAATTAGTTATGCATATTCATACTATGCTTGTTGTTGCAGTAAAGATCCAGGTTACATAAAGAGATATGATGGTTCTGGTGATCTTAGAGAAGCACAGGTCTGTTTATTTTTTATTTCTTTCAATTTGAAAATTTGAATAAAAACAGGTACAAAAACTGTTCTAGAGTTCTTAAATGGTCATAATCTAGAATAATAATCGGAAAATTGAAATTAATATGGGTGTTAGTCCTACCTGAGAAATTCAAAAGTTCCACGGGAGAAAAGTACAAGAGAAATAGACTTTTGACTTCCTAGAATCTCTACAGAATGAACCTTGTATTAAATGAGGGCAAGGGATATCTGCGTTCTTGTTCAGGCTTTCTTGCAACTTGAATACTCCCTTGTACATCATAGCCTGTTAAACATATGTTGAATAGAGTAAGCCCAAGTGTTTATGGAGGGTTATTCTAGAAGCCATTTCCTTGCTAGACACTTTAATAGCATTGCAATATTCGGAAAAAGGGATGTAAAACTAGGACTTCTCAGGAGGTCACCCATCCTAGTAATACAAAATTACAAATATCATGAGAAATTTCACTTTATTCTCTATGGCCTTCTGATGTGAAGATATTTAATATTCTATTAGATTTGTTGTTGGGGTTTGTCCTTGACGCCTTATCAATAAGAGTTTTGGCCTGTTAGTATGATTATGGTTGTATAGCTTTCTGACACCTTTGTCTTCTGTTTCTTTTTTTGCTTCTTTTCCTGGGGAGTGTTCAGGATCCTTTATTAAATCTTGATATGAACAGCTCCTCTGTTTGGACTGGGAATTGGTCTCAGCTTTGTCCAACATGCAAGGTATATAAGTACATTTTGTTGATTGCTTTTGTTATTATTTCTTTTTCAGCTTTTCCGTTTTTACTTGTTATGTTCTTGCTAATTGGGTGTCTCATTTGATTCAATAGATTATTAGACCACTCCGCTCAAAGCACTGCCCTACATGTAAACACTGCATTGAACAATTTGATCATCATTGCCCTTGGATTTCAAATTGCGTGGGGAAGGTCAGTACATGCTGGTTTGCTCTTTTTGATAAGTTTGATCAATTTTGATGTTGAGTCAGTGGACACTGTTGCTTTCTCTTCATTGTGACGTGGTTTTATGGGAAAATATAGGTAGATATTATGTTTGATATTGACTATCTAATGGTTTATCCAAGGAGTCATTGAACTGTTAATGTCTGTTAGGCAAAGTTTATTCCCTGGTTGAAGTGGGATAATCACCACAGTTCTTTTGGCATGCATTATAACATTTCATTTGCTTACTCGTCTGCATTTTCATATATTATCTTCTGTTTGTGTTGCAGAGGAACAAATGGGATTTCTTTGTATTTGTCTGTCTTGGAATGGCGACATCGTCTATTAGTGGAGTGATATCTGTTTTAAGTATGTGAGTTGCAGAAACAATGAGCTTTGTTTATTCTACTGTATTATATTATGATATTGTAACATTCCTTTGAACTGGATCACTGATGCATGTTAGAATTACAGGAATTTGGAATGCAGTACCAGCAATTCCAACTAGTGAAGCATGGATGCATCATGTGATAGCTCATCATCCTGGTATTATTGTATTTTTGGTGATGGATTTCTTAATATTGGTCTCCGCGACAACTCTGGCAGTTTCGCAAGCAAGTCAGGTATGGTGAAGTTGTATTTTTCTTATATCATGATGCAGCCATAGCTTCTTAAGTAACTTTTTTGTTTTGGGGGGGGAGGGGAAAATTTAGACGACAAGGCACAAGCCAGGTATCCTTCCTTTCTTTGTTCTTGAGTTGGCAAGGAAGGCAAGCAACTCTTTTATAAACAAGGGAAAACACTATCTGCTACCCCTCGGTTTGGATTCTCGGATGTGGTGAAAAGGCAGGTTACGGTGTATATCAGCTAGATATTGAAGAAGTGGACCTTTGTGGGTCAACCATATAGTTGATTATATAGATTTATAGTATGAAATACAATAGTTTTACATTTCAAAGGTTATGGACTTATGGAGACCCGATGTCTACTCATAATAGTTGTGTAATTGCTTAGGGTAGTAGCCAACGACTTGGATATTGATCACAACTTGAATTTTCATAAAATGGTGTTAGGTTTCTCGCTCTGCTCACATATGCTATCTTAGGATACCCAGAAAAGTTTGTTGGCTTTCCTGAAATATAAAATGTACCACGATTTGATTTCCAAACATGCACCCCACTTCAATGGAGTGGGGAAGACCTAATAACGAGGGGGCGGTACAATGTGACAATTTACTCCATAGGGTGTAATTTACTGAAATAGGGTGTAATTTACTGAAATAGGTTTCAAGAAAGTAATCAAAGTATGTGGTGTCATTTTCTATATTAAAAGTAATTGCTATCGTTGTAGTTCTCTCTTCCTGCCATTTTTGCACTCTGCTGGTAAATGGTAATCTATAGTTTCTCTTTCTTCATACAGATAGCTCGAAATATCACCACAAATGAATTGGCAAATACTTCCCGCTATACATATCTTCGCGGTCCAGATGGCCAGTTTCGTAATCCTTACAACCATGGTTGCCGAAAGAACTGTGGTGATTTTCTTATCCAAGGCTACACCAATGATGACGAAATTGCATGGCCTCCGCTGCAGGCTGTTACCCGTTAAAAACAATTAAGGGTATCGCAGGGAGACCTCGTGCTGCTTCACCAAGGCATTTTACTTCTTTACACTCAGCAGGATGTCGTTGCATATTCTTCTCCTAAAGGGAGACCTCTTGCTACTTCACTAAGGCACCATACTTCCTTACGCTCAGCAGAAATGTCGTTTGCATATTCCTCTCCTGTAATTTTTTCATGATTCCATTGTTTTTCCCCCTTGTTTGTGAATTGTGATAGTAAAAAAAATACATCAATTCAGTGTACAGTCGACTTTTACCATTACATGTAAAAGGGGGTTGAGAATGAATTAGATGGCATATTCTACAAATCTCTCTCTTTCTCTATCTCCCTCTCCCTCTCGCGCGCTCTTTTTTTTTTTCTTTGTTTTGGTGGTATACTAGCAAGGAAGAAAATGGGCGTATTTGTTGTGATTGTACTCATGGTGGAGTTCTCTTCCATATTTGCCTGACCAAGAGGATTTATTCAGTTCATTTACCGGTTACAACTTACACAGACTAGCGAGAGGTCTACTCGGAATTTGCGCGGGATATTGCATAGTCTCAAACCATGATCACTTGACCCATTTATGGGTATAATTTTCTTACATAATTGTCATTCAGTGTGCACCCAAAAAAAAAAAAAAACAAGCACTAATAATGACAATTAGTTTGTAAGGAAAACTACGCTAATAAAGACGGATTTTATGGCGCATAAAGGTCACTCCTAGCTCTTGCTACACCAATGATTTGAGTTTCGTGATCCTGTGTTCTTCTCTGTCATTTATCCGTGAGGATGAGTTATGTTGGTTCTTTCCAAGGGCCTAACCTAGTTTTCTGTCCTAATAAAAAAAGGGTAATGTTATATGTAGCTCTTAGGGTTATATATAAGCATTTAATATATTTCTAATAAAGGAAACAATTTGGGAAAGCAAGACAAAATTACACATTAATCTAAGTAATAAATGCTTGACTTGATTTTTCCTTTCCACTTTAGACACCTTATACATAGCCCTAAGGGATATGAATATCATTTCCCTAAAGAAAATGTAATCATCAAAATTCAATTGCCAAATATTTTATTTTTCATAATTCGCATTACCATCCATTATCATTTTAAATGTAGTACTTACCCGAGAGTCACCCAAGGCATTGCAAGATCCTTGTGAAGGTTTCGTACAAAATTATATTATCGAGCCAAGAAACTCCAAAAATAGTCTCAAAAATGCAAAATTTGAAGGTTATAATACACAATTTTGGACATTTCTGGAGCCAGGCAAAAAATTCATGGGATAAATTCTAACTAAGTCCATAGGAGATCATTTGAGATTATACCCATGCCTAAAAACAGGCAAATAGTGGCCTTAGATCTATTAAGGGATTGAACAGGAACACTGTTCCTCTGGTGTCATATTATGAAGGTCAGCAGGGAGCGTGTTGGGCCATCCCATAACCTTGCAACGATTGGTCGGCTCAATAGGTTTAATGGTTTTCGTTTCTAGCTTGTACGTTTCTTCGTTGTCAAAAAAAGAAAAAAGAAGGAGAACAGGAACACTGCAAAATAGGCTGCAGAAGGCAATTTTATGGTTGCTTGTGAGTTGTGACTTCCTTCAGGTTTATTAGCTATAATAACTTCCACATTTTTTCAAATATACAACGTCCATATCTGATACACAAACAAGTCAGCAACAAGGGAAACAAAATGCATAATTTGTCTGTCAAAAAGGAGTATGATGGTGCCAAAATCAAATGTACATGTACTCTTATACTTTTCCAACTTCGTTTACCATTCCGTAGGCATTTGTATGGATGGTAAAACATTGCAAACATGAATTTTTGCCTGAAAATTTTCACTGAAGATTTACACATTAGCTTTATTATTGGTGAGGGATCATGAAGAAAATTCTCAAGCAGACACATATGCTGCCAGCAAATAGTGTCAGCTTTGTTGTATACCACTGATCCAAGTTTGATTCTTTACTGGCTTTAGAATGTTTTCTATTGCTGCACAAGTCTTCTCATCCTGTCCTGCAGCTTCAAGTTCTAAAGCGGCCGCGACATTTTCCTCCACCTGAGATTTTAGAAAGGAAAATCAAATCAAAAATCGACGAAATTCTCCTGATTTGTTCAACTCAAGAGGATGCCATTTAGCAAGATATCTTTCCTCCATGAACATGAGAGGTGTGACATGAAATTAATTACTTTATCGACATTTCGAGTTGTCTAAAAGGGATATACAAATTCTATAGTACCAGTGTTTCTAAACACTAACCACTCATAAGCTACAGGTTCGAAGTAGTTGATACTCTCTTGCTGATATAGTAGAGAGTAGTTATATCTTACATGCAACAAATCGTACAAACTTCTCTACTTGAGAAAAGATGGGGTGATAACTGATAATGCAAAAAGAGACACTCACTTGTCTAACAGACTTCATACCAACAAGGACAGTTGAAATGTCTTTGTTTGACAAGCTGTACTGCAAAGCTAATTTTGAGATATTTTTTCCGTTCTTCTTGCAGTAATCAGCAGCAGCTTTGCACGCAGCCTGTAGACAGAAGAGAAGATGATAAAAGAAAATGAATAATGAATATTTTTACTTGCAGGCTATGTTAGGTACGTAAGACATTTTTAAGTTTTAACAGAAGTGATATTCCATGAAAACATTTACCAAATGAAAACGCACTGTCAAATTAGTTTTCCTCTATTTGGTTCTTCACAAGAAAAGTTAGTGAGAAAAGGAAACATGAAAATGGATGGGAGGGTACGGATAGAAGAAGAAAACGAGGAAGGTAAGAAATAGAGAGGAAATTGTGAAATTCTTTGTTTTAGATAGTAAAATGTTTTGCATCCTTGTCAACTATTCTCCACTCTTGCCGAAACTATTATCCACATTTACAAACCAAACAAAGGAAAATCGAAGAATTACTTGTCCAGGAAATTGTTTTCCTCTTGACCAAACGCTCTTTAACAGCACCAGAAAAGTTCAAGAGGCATAATTAGAGTATCTCTTAATGAACTATTGATGGAAAAAATATACCTTAAGCTCACTGGAAGCTGGATGCCACTCTGGGGGGCCGTTCTCTGTGTGAAGCCCCATTGAAAGTGGAGAAGCATTGATCACACCGACACCTTTGCTCTTCAAATAAGGTATCAAATCTTCCAAGGTCGAATCATTGATACAATAGTGGCAATATGACAGAACAACATCAATTGTCCCAATCGGCACTCGGTCAAGAACGTAGGTATATACTTCCAATGGAAGTCCAGTTATACCAATAAACCTTGTCTTCCCAGATTCCTTAATCTTCTGAAGGGCGGGAATTGTCTCATTGACAATCTGCAACACGCAAACAAGTGAGCACGACAAGAAGGTCAATAACACGTGTAAATCAGGACAACGAGGGAGTGACCTTGATTTAGCACCTGATCAAGAGAACCAAATTCAATATCATGACATTGTAGTATATCGACATAGTCAAGTTGCAGTCTCTCTAAGCTTTCATCAATGCTCCTCGTCACTCTTTCAGCACTAAAATCAAAGCCTTCTGCATAACGGCCACACTTTGTTGCAACAATATACTGATCTCTAGGTGCACCAAGAGCTTTCAAACACTTTCCAAGCACTTTCTCCGACAACGTCGCACCATAGTAGCTAATATTGAAGAAAACCACACATTTAGATTCATCACAAAATCATAACCACAACACAATCCAGCTTAATGTCCATTCAACTTACACATGCAACATCATTACAGTAGATAAGTACCAGTTACCAACAGTCTGTTTCTCAATGAACAAACACTAATAAATTCTGTCAAAACAAATCTAAAATCTCCCAAATTATAAAAGCTAGCAACAACCACATATTAAGCCATGTATTGTCATCCCTCTTGCACTAAAAGTGGATATCATCACATTTGAGAAACTCACAATTCATGAAAGAAACCATATGAATAATAAACTATGGTAACCAAAATTCAAGTCCAAAATCATAAAGAAAACAAAAAAAGGCCATCCCAAAATCAAGTTCAGCAGAAATTACAGAAGAGCAATAGAAATTTTAGGTCTTTCAAATGAACTATTATGTGGGTTTCACAATTCACATGGTAAATTTAAATGGGTCATCAAAGATTTCACCTTTTTGAACAAACTAAAACACCAAATACTAAAATCTTCAAATTCCCAAATCAGTGAACATCAAAAGGCCATTAAAATTACAGATAATAAAAGATGTAATATTTGCCAAAAAGTTTAGAAGAAGATAAAACTTACGGAGAAGTGTCAAAAAAGTTGATACCCATATTAAAAGCTTGGGTTACAGTATCAATGGCTTCTTCCTCGGAAACATCACCAAAAACCTTGCCAAGAGGAGATGCGCCAAAACCCACACAACTGAGTTTTAGACCAGTCTTTCCCAATTCTCGTCGCTCTAATTTGTGATGGGTATCCATTGTTTTACGATTTTGAAAGAAATTAAATGACTATAATACTATATATAATCATTTTCTTCTTTTTACGAATTCCAAGTACCAATTTTTCCTAAATATATCGGTGAATTGAAGCTATAATTTCACATATTAAAAAATGGATTGTATTCGGTTTTGATTTTATTGTGGCTCTGGTGTCTATGTATCTCATCTCTGTTTTTCTTCCTCTTAGGAAGCCTTTAGGGTATGTTCACTTCGTCATAAAACAACTGAACTGAACTGAACTGAATTGAACTAAACTAAACTATAACTAATTAATAGTAATGATTATTATTTAAGAATTAAACTGAATTTAACTGAACTGAATTGAACTGAAAATAAGCTGGGATGTCTATTTGCCGGGCTGTCCACCTAAACCGGAAGCAGTTATCAATGCTATAACAAAGCTTCGTAAGAAAATATCTCGGGAAATCTATGAAGATAGAATTAAGTCTCAACCGAAGAATCGATGTTTTACTATCAATCACAAGTTTCGTGTTGGGCGTAGTATTCATACCGGAAATTATGATCAAGGATTACTATATAAATATAAATTGTCATCGACTTCAGAGATTCCTCCTGAAACATTTTTCAAATACAAAAGGCCCTTAGTATACTCTACTCCCTCTGTTTTTTCTTTTTATCTTTCTCACTTGGAATCTTGACACTATTTATACTTGGAGAGAAACTTCTTAATTTTTCTCAATTTATAAGAAAAATATAGTCATGTGGGCCGTGAGGTCTTGTTTCATTGGTCTTAATTAATACTTTATTAATATTCAATCGTTATAATTTATACTAATATATAATGAAAGATATTTAAGTTCAAAGAGGTGTATTGGGAGACGCCCACAGAAAAGTGAGAAGGATAAAAAACCGAGGGAGTATTGTTTTAGATGGAACATTTGATTATTTTAATCTAGTCACCAAGGAAGCATATCTAAAAAAAATAAAGGAGGTAGAAAATAATGTTCTCATTCAGTTACCCTTACATTATTGATTGGCGTAACTTATGTAGTGGAGGTTTAGTTTATGAAAACATAATGAAATCCTAAATATATTATGCGTCGTGCAAAACGTGTGCTCTTGGTGAAAAATGACATGGGACTCAAAACAAAATGTATGTAGAGAAGGTAACAAAACTGCTAATTGGGTCGACAATGTCGATCACCTAGTTTCTCGTTTGTTAACCATTGAGCTGTGTCCTAATTCAGCTTTTAGTCATATTCTTGTGAATGACGCGTTTAGGAGTGCCACTTGTGAGGAGGGGCTCCTACGTCTTCTTACCATGGAAAAAGAAAATAAAAAAAATGTGTTAACTAATATTTCAGTTTAATGAACAATCTTTTATGCTAAAAGTACACGGACTTATATGATACTTTCTGATCATATTAAAATAAAAAGAATATTTATTAATATAAAAAACACTTGTAAATTAAACAAAAGAAAAAGTCGTATCAAGTTTCTTTCAGTGTTATCCTTATTGTATTCAGATTGTCAAGTATGTTGACTATATCGTCAAATTTGACAACGAAAGCCTCTTGTAGAAAAAGCTATTACATGAGCATAAACTCATATATACTTATCTACATTTAATCTAGAATATTAATTAACACTAATTCTAGCACACCCCAAGCATATATTGCTACGAACTTTTGTCAGAACAAGATCAAGAAAATAGATGTGAAAGTTGTGCTAATACATTGTTATAGAAAAAAGAATCCACGAAAGTGTTAAATTATCCCCTTAACTTTGCCCAAACGTGAGATTAGGCCCCTTAACTTCTAATTGTGATATTTAAACCCTATAACTTTGGCAAAAGGTGAGATTAAGCCATGACCTTCTTATATATGTATTTTCACTAAAATAAAATAAAATTATACAAGCAGAATACCCTCATATACGTATATTTTTTCACCTTACCATCTTCTCTTTCATCTGGTGTGATCACTCTCACTCCCATTCTCATCATCATATTTATCACTCGCAATAAGCTTTTCTCTTTCTTGAGTTTCTCTCCTTTTTTTTTGTGTGATGATTGCTGCATTATCTTGCTCTTTGTTGTGATTGTGCTTGTTTTTGTAATCCAACATTTGATCAAAAGTGCCTTTCATGGTGCCATCAGGATTAATAAAAAGGGACTAACTCGTATTCATGGGAAGGGATGGCGATGGCAACCCTGAAAACATCACTGGATTCCAGTGATGTTATACTCACCATTGCTGAACTCTCTAACCTTTATGAATTCGTTCAACTCTCTTACCAGTACTACAAAGCGTAGTTTTTGCGAAGTTGTTGTTTGATTTGTAACATATGTGCTATTTTGAGCCCTTACATGGATAGTTATTAAGGAAATTGCGGTGATAATGATGATTATGAGAATGAGAGTGAGAGTGACCAGATCAGATGAAAGATAAGATGGTAAGGTGAAAAAATATACGTATATGAGGGTATTCTACTTGTATAATTTTATTTTATTTTATTTTTGTGAAAATACATAAAAGGTAAGGGCTTAATCTCACCTTTTGTTAAAGTTATGGGGTTTAAATATCACAGTTATAAGTTGAGTGGCCTAATCTCACGTTTGGACAAAGTTAAGGGGTTAATTTAACACTTTCGCGAAAACGAATCAAGTGACAAAAATAAAGGTGTTAGTAAAATCACTATCCTTCAATTCCCAACTCCATCTTTTTCTTTTTCTTTCCTCTTTGGTGGGAAAAAGAACCCAAATTAATTTTTTTTGGAGTGGGTCACAGCCTCACAGGCATTATCCATTGTTGCTAAATGAAGTAATTCCTTCAGCTGGCTCAAACTCAGGGGCCCACGTTGCTGGTGCTATTCAATTGTTTACCACCTGGCCCAGCATCAGCATCCTATCATATGGCCCAAACTAGAAAAGACATGATGCAGCCCAACTAGTCCAGAATACATGTTCCACCCTAAAATTAGCTAGTGTCGGTTGATGTCAAAAATTATAGACGCAATCGATTGTATATATGGAAGATTTTGCATACTCTACAACTTGCTTCTTTTGTGTAATGTGTTTGAGGAGAAATCTCTATGTTCTTTTCAATATGTATCACTCGCTCTGGTATTTATTAGTTTACCCATTTTTTTAGGTACAAAGTTTTACGAGAACTAGAAAAGTGCCTTATAAAAGATAAGAAAAAATATTAATTTATTGCATTTTTTATTGAAGTTAATGTTGTGGGCCAAGAAAAGTAGAGCGAAAAACAATTTAGGAAAAAATGTTTTAAATAAGTTAACCTTTGCGTGGTCTTCCAATTTCAAGTCTAACTTTTGATTATTCATAGTCAAGTCAACTTTGTAGCACCATTAACTTTAATTAGGTTAAATGACCAGGTAACCCGATAAAGCTGGTAAATAAAAAGTTTGACTTTAAATAAACCCATTGACCCACCCTCACACCACCCCACCCCTGACAACTCCCTCCCCCCCATCCCCCCAGTAATTCCCCCACCCCCGTCGACCCTCCCACCACCCCACCCCAGCAGCTCCCCTCCCGTCGACCCTCCCACAGCCTCCCCCCCCCGTCCACCCTCCCGCACCCTCCCCCACCCGTGTCGAATCCCCCCGCCTCGCTAATTTCCGCTTCGGGCCGTTCACTTCCACAAAAACACCCACCCCCAGCACCCCTACAGTGACGAAGAACAACGAAGATGAGAACGAGGAGAAACTAGGGTGGGGGTTGCGGCTAGCGGGGGTGGGGGCTGGGGCTGCGAGGTGGTGTGGAGGGGGTGGGGGCATCGAGGCTGCGTGGGGCTGCGCGGGGATGAGGAGGGGGGGGGGGGCACCATGGTGGGGGATGCAAGGGCGGGGAGGGGAGGGGGGGCCTGCGAGGGGATGGGGAGGGTGGGGGGCTGTCATGGTGGGGGATGCAAGGGCGGGGGAGTGGAAAGGTGGGGGTGGGGCTGCGAGGGGATGAGGAGGGGTGGGGGGCCGCCATGGTGGGGGATGCAAGGGCGGGGATGGGGAGGGGTGGGGGTGGGGCTACGAGGGGATGGGGAGGCGTGGGGGGCCGCCATGAGCGGGGAGGGGAATGGTGGAGGTGGGGGCGCGGGGTATGGGTAGGGAGGGTGGGTGTTGGGTTTGGTGGGGTGGTAACTCTGTTGTAACCTGTGATAATGGGTAAAAAAAAACCACTAACCTAAATTTGGCTTAAATGATGGTAATGTTGGCTTATTTCTAGCAATCTGACTTGTGTGGACCCGGTTCACGTTAACATTAGTGTGCACCAGACAAAACAACGTATCATTACTGAACAATCCACTATATTATGCGAAAATCCACTATATTATGTAGAAATCCACTATATCATTCAGACCCACACTATATCATGCAGAAACTCACTATATTATTCAGACACACTTACTATATCATTCAAACACACACACACTATATCATACGGAAACCCACTATATCATTCAGACACATACTATATCATACATAAACTCACTATATCATTCAGAAACACACTATATCATGCAGAAACTCACTATATCATTCAAACACACACTATATCAAGCAAAAACTCACTATATCATTCAGACACTCATTATATCATGGAGAAACTAAATCATTCCATATGTTAGAATATGTGTCATGATATATACTACGCAACTTAGATCTTCCTGTATGTTAAAATATTTTAATTAATTCCTCTATTATATTGCATATAATTTCACATTATGTTTTTCGTTAATAAAATATACTATATTGTATATAAGTTCACTATATCTCTGTAGAATTCACTATATGAAGTTAATATCTTACAAACCCGGTGTACACTAAGTTAGTGTGCACCGGGTCCATTTGAGTTTTTTTATATTTCTAGATTTTCAAAAGTTAGACTTGAAATTGGAAGACCACGTAAAGGTTGACTTATTTAAAACAATTTTTCCAACAATTTATTGTAAAGATAATATATAATTTTGGTAGGACCATTCCAAAAACAGAATAAAGTGGGTAAACTATTAAATGACAACCTAAAAAGAAAAGTTGGTAAACTAATAAAAACCGTAGGGAGTATTTTATGTGGATTATATGTATCCCTCTTTTTTGCTCGATTCACTTTATCAAACCTAGCTAAAAAGTTAGAAGAAGTTGTGTCTAAATTGAATGAGTTAACTAAACCATGATATTGATTATATGATTTAAATCTGAGTTAAGTGGAATCTTCAAGTATGTGCTAGGGGTTAAAATCTTACAGATTATTAGGTCGATCATACTGGATTTATTCAAGATATATTTGAACAAATTAATTACCATTAAGCGAAATGATATCGATTGACCATGGTTGTATCCTTAATTACTCAAATATTTCCATTTCAAGCAATGTATTTAATGCTTATATGTAGCCCTTAGGGCTACATATATCATTTTCCTAATATTAATACCAAATATTTGAACATAAATTCTGATTGCTAACCAAAATAGCTAACGCATACTTTCAAATAAAGAGTAGATTATATACTGATTGCAGATGATTGTAGGTTGGTACATGAACCAATATCTACTACTTAATTGTCTTGCTTCGAATTAAACATTACACACACTATACTAGTATACTCCATGCATCATCAAAATGAAAGTGATAGTTGAACTATCTACGTACGATAAACAAACTATATTAAGAAATTGCAATAGATGATAAGAACTCGGTTGGTGAAGCTCTAAGAACCCTAATTCTCCAAAATAATAGAAAAGTGTATCAGATAAAATTATTTATCACTTGTTAATAATATGCACAAATATATTAAGAGATACTGCAATCTTTTCAAGGATTTTGGTAAGATCAATGGTTACGTACGTGATCATTCTTGATACTTAATCCTATAGATTCCATTTCCTAGTTGTAATTAGGTGACCACCTTTTTCGGATAATTTGTGACAGTAATATAAGAGTGGCTTGAATTTTATTAATAAATGAATGATTTAAGCCATGAATATTATGGTAGATCAAGCGGGTATTGACCCGACCCGACCCATGCATTATGGTCTCTTCCTTATCCGCCCCATCATGTGTAAGCCGGCAGAGCCGTCTGGGACAATTTTGGAGCCCTGTGCCAGGCATTAAACATGGGCCCTGTGGGGTTATAGGAAGGATCTATAATCCCAAAATTTTAATAACTAAATTAAATTTTTGATTAAAAATGGTTGAAAAAATTATCAACTTTCTTAAATATTTCAATATTATTTTCATTTTCACGAATGATGCACCTTAGATATAACAAAATAGTAAATATATATCAAACATAAAACTAAAATAAGCTATGATATATGAAAAAAGTGTATAGATTAGGGATAAATTTTGGAATAACAAATGTAGAAACTTTTTTTCATCCAATAAACTCACAACAATAAAATATATAGGTGGGACCCCTTAAAATTGGGGGCCCTGAGCTGTCGCTCACTCTGCTCATGTGTCTGAGACCCCTCTACTAAGCCCGGACTTGATCTGCCCCAATCCCGACCCGAGCCCCTATTGAACAACTCTATATATATTATTCAGTCCTAATACCATTTTCTTCAATATCTTTGCTGAAAAATAGTGGTACCTAATAATTTGTAGTTGTTTGGTTGATATGAGAAAACATGAATCACTACAAAGGCTGAAGGGCATATAAACATAATATTCCTACATTTGAGCAATTAATGGAGACGATCTACTTCATAAAATCTACAAGGAGTAGACATATATAATTTATTGGTACACTAATACTAGAAGCTAAGTATGTATAAAAAAATTATAAGTGAGTATCATAATTTTTAGTGTTAATTACAAGAGTTAGGATAAAATTACACATCAATCGATATTTTTAGTGTTTATATTATTTAGTTATTCAACTTTTTATTTTTAGCTTCTTATATTCCTTTGAGCTATGTAGCATACTATTCCCCTCGTTCCTAAATAGACTTTCCATTTTTCCTTTTTACGTTTGCCAATGCACATTTTGTATCATTAATACCTTTAATTACATAATAGTAATATAGAAATATGATTTTCGTAATGCATATAATGAGATGAATCATATAAGGCCCCATATGACTATGTTTTTTCTTATATATTAGGTAAAAATGTAGAGGATTTCTGTTACTTATGAATAGTGCCAAAATTAGAAATGAGAAGTCTATTTAGGAACAAAGGGAGTATAAATAATTCTTCCGCTTCCAGGAGAAATTCTCCCGTTTGGGCCTCATAAAAAGAGGTCGCGGGTTGATGAATCATTACCCTGATGATATATATATCCCAAAAGTTCTTCCATCTCGCACAAAGAGGTGACGAGAAAAAATACAGAATAACAATAAAAAAGATAGAATTGAACAACCGTACATGCATCTTTTTCGCATTGCATACGACTCTACAATGGTACTTTCATTATTTTCCGTTGTGAAAAAAAAGAGAAAATATAGGATCGATCAAATCCAGATTAGTAAATTATCCAATTACCTCCCTTCTTTTCATAGGAGTTCAAAAATACTATGATGGCTCCGTTGCTTTAGTTATTTATTTCGTCTGTAGTTCAACAATCCCAAAGTTTCTTTTTGATCTGAAAAAATAAGGAAGAAGGCTGTTTTGTATTCTTTCAAACATAAATATAGTCTTTTTGTATGAAAAAAAGAGTTTGTGACGCTGAAATGGACTCCTGATATCAAATAAAAAAATCGGGAATACTCTTCATCTCATACTACTCTTTCGATACATATACTTCATCCATTTCTTTTCAAGTGACACACTTCTTACAAAGAACTCTTACATAAACGGGAGAAATTCATTCACTTAAAAAGAAATGGAGGAAGTATATTTTGAGCCTTTATAAGAACATGCGACTCAT
Organism: Beta lomatogona; assembly: GCA_947646795.1. Classification (NCBI taxonomy): domain Eukaryota; kingdom Viridiplantae; phylum Streptophyta; class Magnoliopsida; order Caryophyllales; family Amaranthaceae; genus Beta; species Beta lomatogona. The sequence continues at coordinate 52,896 of CANSNZ010000280.1, forward strand.
TTTTGTAATCAATGCTAGTATGTTGTTATGTGTCTATAAATTTTAGATAAATTTCCCCTGTTTTTATTAGTTGCAACACTTTGACTTTCTCACTCGTCAATATATATAGATTTCACAATTAATATATCTAAATATTTATTAGTAAAAATTATAAATAATTGATATAGTATAGATATATATATATATTAAGATAAATTTATTAGCATCTTACGTACTATATAAAAGTAAAAAAAGTTAAAATAATGTAAAAATCAAAGCGTTGCAACTTATAATATACTACTAATTGCATCTTGAATACTACTTCCGTTTTCTTTTAATTGTTACAGTTTGACATTTTGCACTATTAACAAATTACTTTGACCATCGTTTGTGATTTATACGTGAATAAAAACATAGTAATGTGGGATCTTATTAGATTCGACTTATCATGTATTTTATTAATATGTACTTTTTATAATTTTTACAAATACGGTACATAACTAAACATATATGTTCTCAAAGTTTTACAATGACATGCGTGAAAAGTGTAAATTTAACAATTACTCCCTCCGTCCCATAATATAGTTCACATTTCTTTTTGCACAGTCTCCAAGACGTACCTTTGACCTACAATATCTTCTATTTTGTATTAGTAAAAAATATAAAAAGTTGATAATATAAATGTAGACATTGAGACGAATCTAACAAGACCCCACATGAGATGTTTTTTGTATACATTAATGGGAATATTTGGTCAAAGATTTTTAAAAGTTTGATCTCCAAAATGGAAATGGGTACTATATTATGGGACGGAGGGAGTAAAAGAAAACGGATATCAAATAAAGGACTTTTTAACATACATGATTGGAGCCTTGGAGAGTTGGAGGTGTGTTTGATGGCTAGTAGTTGACCAATAGGGGAATTCTTTCCAACAACGTGGGGGATTAAAAAAGAATAAAGCTATTTTGGGGTGTATATCGTCATCATTGCGACAGTTTGAGCGCATAATATCGCACAAAATCAGGTATGAACTGGTTTTAGGTTGAAGCTATAATTAATTAAGCCCATAGGGAAATTACTTTAATTAGAAAGTGGGCTAGAGATGGATAATTACAGCTTAATTACTAGACATTACTAAAAGCGGCTGCTTAAATTATTTTGTCTTGTAATCAGCTTGTTGTTGAGGCCATAGGTCAGGTCACAGGTGTTAGTATTATTGCGTACGTTACTTATTTGCATTATTTTTATCACGACGAGGCATAAAACTAGCCAGATTACAAAATGTCCATTAAGAATAAAATTTTTAAAAGTCAGAATTACTATTCATGATTTTTGACCAACAAATTTTTTGTGGACGTTCTATAGTTATTTTTACTTGGGACACTAAACAATGAATTGTGGTAAATACTCACTCCGTCCCATAATATAGTGCTTACATTCCTTTTTTGGTGTCCCAAAATGTTCTACCTATTTTCTTTTTTGTCAATTTATTTGGACTAAATTATCCTTAATTTCTACACAATCTTTCCAAAATACCCCTACTTTTCTCTCAAAACATGTGACCCCATCTATTGCTTTACATCATTCCAAGGAAGAATTATTGCCTTTTGATTTTATTTAAAGGAAAAATAAAATAAATAACTAGTTTCAATACAAAAATATCAAAAAAACACTTCATTAAATATATTCTTTTGGAAATCCTACCACTCATTCCATTTTCCTTAATTCCCGTGAAAAATGAGAAGTAAGCACTATATTATGGGACGGAGGGAGTAGTATATAGGACCATAGGGGTACGGATAGAAGAAGAAAACGAGGAAGGTAAGAAATAGAGAGGAAATTGTGAAATTTTTTGTTTTAGATAGTAAAATGTTTTGCATCCTTGCCAACTATTCTCCACTCTTGCCGAAACTATTATCCACATTTACAAACCAAACAAAGGAAAATGGAAGAATTACTTGTCCAAGAAATTGTTTTCCTCTTGACCAAACGCTCTTTAACAGCACCAGAAAAGTTCAAGAGGCATAATTAGAGTATCTCTTAATGAACTATTGATGGAAAAAATATACCTTAAGCTCACTGGAAGCTGGATGCCACTCTGGGGGGCCATTCTCTGTGTGAAGCCCCATTGAAAGTGGAGAAGCATTGATCACACCGACACCTTTGCTCTTCAAATAAGGTATCAAATCTTCCAAGGTTGAATCATTGATACAATAGTGGCAATATGACAGAACAACATCAATTGTCCCAATCGGCACTCGGTCAAGAACGTAGGTATATACTTCCAATGGAAGTCCAGTTATACCAATAAACCTTGTCTTCCCAGATTCCTTAATCTTCTGAAGGGCGGGAATTGTCTCATTGACAATCTGCAACACGCAAACAAGTGAGCACGACAAGAAGGTCAATAACACGGGTAAATCAGGACAACGAGGGAGTGACCTTGATTTAGCACCTGATCAAGAGAACCAAATTCAATATCATGACATTGTAGTATATCGACATAGTCAAGTTGCAGTCTCTCCAAGCTTTCATCAATGCTCCTCGTCACTCTTTCAGCACTAAAATCAAAACCTTCTGCATAACAGCCACACTTTGTTGCAACAATATACTGATCTCTAGGTGCACCAAGAGCTTTCAAACACTTTCCAAGCACTTTCTCCGACAACGTCGCACCATAGTAGCTAAATATTGAAGAAAACCACACATTTAGATTCATCACAAAATCATAACCACAACACAATGCAGCTTAATGTCCATTCAACTTACACATGCAACATCATTACAGTAGATAAGTTACCAGTTACCAACAGTCTGTTTCTCAATGAACAAACACTAATAAATTCTGTCAAAACAAATCTAAAATCCCCCAAATTATAAAAGCTAGCAACAATCGCATATTAAGGGTCTGTTCTCTTCGGCATAAAACAACTGAACTGAACTAAACTGAACTAAACTGAATTAAATTATAACTAATTAATAGTAAGGATAATCATTTAGGAACTGAATGAATTGAATTGAATTGAACTGAAAATAAGCCGGGGAAAACAGGCCCTAAATCATGTATTGTCATACCTCTTGTACTAAAAGTGGATATCATCACATTTGAGAAACTCACAATTCATAAAGGAAACCATGTGAATAAATGAATAATAAACTATTGTAACCAAAATTCAAGTCCAAAATCATAAAGAAAACAAAAAAAAGACATCCCAAAATCAAGTTTACCAGAAATTTCAGATGGGCAATAGAAATTTTAAATCTTTCAAATGAACTATTATGTCGAATTCACATGGTAAATATAAATGGGTCATCAAAGATTTCACCTTTTTGAACAAACTAAAACACCAAATACTAAAATCTTCAAATTCCCAAATCAGTGAACATCAAAAGACCATTAAAATTACAGATAATAAAAGATGTAAAATTTGCCAAAAAGTTTAGAAGAAGATAAAACTTACGGAGAAGTGTCAAAAAAGTTGATACCCATATTAAAAGCTTGTGTAACAGTATCAATGGCTTCTTCCTCGGAAACATCACCAAAAACCTTGCCAAGAGGAGATGCGCCAAAACCCACACAACTGAGTTTTAGACCAGTGTTTCCCAATTCTCGTCGCTCTAATTTGTGATGGGTATCCATTGTTTTTACGATTTTGAAAGAAATTAAATGACTATAATACTATATATAATCATTTTCTTCTTTTTACGAATTCCAAGTACCAATTTTTCCTAAATATATCGGTGAATTGAAGCTATAATTTCACAGATTAAAAAATGGATTTTATTCGGTTTTGATCTTATTGTGGCTCTGGTGTCTATGTATCGCATCTCTGTTTTTCTTCTTTTTTTTTTTTTTTTTTTTTTTTTTTTTTTTTTTTTTTTGTTTGCACCCGGTTCACCAATTGGGCTAGATCCGGATCGAGACCAAGTTCGGGGTGGTTAGGTTTCATTCCTCTCCCAAGGGTGTTGCGGGGATTCGAACACGGGTTCGTCCTACCAAAGCCAGTCCCCATCACCACTGGGCCAACACTTACTTGGTTGTTTTTCTTCTTCTTAGGAAGCCTTTAGTATACTCTACTCCCTCTGTTTTTTCTTTTTATCTGTCTCATTTGGAATCTTGACACTATTTATACCTGGAGAGAATCTTCTTAATTTTTCTCAATTTATAAGAAAAAATATAGTCATGTGGGCCGTGGGGTCTTGTTTCATTCGTCTTAATTAGTACTTTATTAATATTCAATCGTTTTAATTTATACAAATATATAATGAAAGATATTTAAGTTCAAAAAGGTGTATTGGGAGACGCCCACAGAAAAGTGAGAAAAATAAAAAACCGAGGGAGTATTGTTTTAGATGGAACATTTTGATTATTTTAGTCTAGTCACCAAGGAAGCATATCTAAAAAAATAAAGGAGGTAGAAAATAATGTTCTCATTCAATTACCCTTACATTATTGATTGGCCTAACTTATGTAGTGGAGGTTTAGTTTATGAAAACATAATGAAATCCTAAATATATTATGCGTCGTGCAAAACGTGTGCTCTTGGTGAAAAATGATATGGGACTCAAAACAAAATGTATGTAGAGAAGGTAACAAAACTGCTAATTGGGTCGACAATGTCGGTCACCTAGTTTCCTGTTTGTTAACCATTGAGTTGTGTCCTAATTCAGCTTTTAGTCATATTCTTGTGAATGACGCGTTTAGGAGTGCCACTTGTGAGGAGGGGCTCCTACGTCTTCTTATCATGGAAAAAGAAAATAAAAAAATGTGTTAATTGTTTAATGAACAATCTTTTATGCTAAAAGTACACGGACTTATATGATACTTTCTGATCATATTAAAATAAAAAGAATATTTATTAATATAAAAAACACTTGTAAATTAAACAAAAGAAAAAGTCGTATCAAATTTCTTTCAGTTTTATCCTTATTGTATTCAGATTGTCAAGTATGTTGACTATATCGTCAAATTTGACAACGAAAGCCTCTTGTAGAAAAAGCTATTACATGAGGATAAACTCATATATACTTATCTACATTTAATCTAGGATATTAATTAACACTAATTCTAGCACACCCCAAGCATATATTGCTACGAACTTTGTCAAAACAAGATCAAGAAAATAGATGTGAAAGTTGTGCTAATACATTGTTATAGAAAAAAGAATCAAGTGATAAATTGGTCGGAAAATAAAGGTGTTAGTAAAATCACTATCCTTCAATTCCCAACTCCATCTTTTTCTTTTTCTTTCCTCTTTGGTGGGAAAAAGAACCCAAGTTATTTTTTGGGTTTTTCTATGTTATATCCTTGTGTTTTTTCAATTTCTACGTTGTACCCCAATCTTTTAAAAATTTCACACGGTACCCTCAAGGTTACCTTATATGATGCATGATGCCCTTACTGCTGATTATATATCATTAATTTCGTCTACTTTTTATACTCCAATTAAACTAATCTAATTTGTCAATATTCTCTCCAAGTGTTAAAATATGTATAAGTTAAATTAGTTCCAATAAATTGAAAAAATTAAACAAAATTAATGACATGTAATCAGCGGCAGGGGCATCGTGTTAAAAAGTTGGGGTACAATGTAGAAATTGAAAAAACACAAGGGTATAACGTAGAAAAACCCTTATTTTTTTTTTTTTGCTAAATGAAGTAATTCCTTCAGCTGGCCCAAACTCAGGGGCCCACGTTGCTGGTGCTATTCAATTGTTTACCATCTGGCCCAGCATCAGCATCCTATCATATGGCCCAAACTAGAAAAGATATGATGCAGCCCAACTAGTCCAGAATACATGTTCCACCCTAAAATTAGCTAGTGTCGGTTGATGTCAAAAAATATAGACGCAATCGATTGTATATATGGAAGATTTTGCATACTCTACAACTTGCTTCTTTTGTGTAATGTGTTTGAGGAGAAATCTCTATGTTCTTTTCAATATGTATCACTCGCTCTGATATTTATTAGTTTACCCATTTTTTCAGGTACAAAGTTTTACGAGAATTAGAAAAGTGCCTTATAAAAGATAAGAAATAATATTAATTTATTACATATTTTATTGAAGTTAATGTTGTGGGCCAAGAGAAGTAGAGCGAAGAACAATTTATTGTAAAGATAATATATAATTTTGGTAGGACCATTCCAAAAACAGAAAAAAGTGGGTAAACTATTAAATGACAACCTAAAAAGAAAAGTTGGTAAACTAATAAAAATCGTAGGGAGTATTGTATGTGGATTATATGTAGCCCTCTTTTTTACTCGATTCACTTTATCAAACCTAGCTAAAAAGTTGGAAGAAGTTGTGTCTAAATTGAATGAGTTAACTAAACCATGATATTGATTATATGATTTAAATCTGAGTTAAATGGAATCTTCAAGTATGTGCTAGGGGTTAAAATCTTACAGATTATTAGGTCGATCATAGTGGATTTATTCAAGATATATTTGAACAAATTAATTACCATTAAGCGAAATGATATCGATTGACCATGATTGTATCGTTAATTACTCAAATATTTCCATTTCAAGAAATGTATTTAATGCTTATATGTAGCCCTTAGGGCTCCATATATCATTTTCCTAATATTAATACCAAATATTTGAACATAAATTCTGATTGCTAACCAAAATAGCTAACGCATACTTTCAAATAAAGAGTAGATTATATACTGATTGCAGATGATTGTAGGTTGGTACATGAACCAATATCTACTACTTAATTGTCTAGCTTCGAATTAAACATTACACACACTATACTAGTATACTCCATGCATCATCAAAATGAAAGTGATAGTTGAACTATATCTACGTACGATAAACAAACTATATTAAGAAATTGCAATAGATGATAAGAACTCGGTTGGTGAAGCTCTAAGAACCCTAATTCTCCAAAATAATAGAAAAGTGTATCAGATAAAATTATTTATCAGTTGTTAATAATATGCACAAATATATTAAGAGATACTGCAATCTTTTCAAGGATTTTGGTAAGATCAATGGTTACGTACGTGATCATTCTTGATACTTAATCCTATAGATTCCATTTCCTAGTTGTAATTAGGTGACCACCTTTTTCGGATAATTTTTGACAGTAATATAAGAGTGGCTTGAATTTTATTAATATTTGAATGATTTAAGTCATGAATATTATGGTAGATCAAGCGGGTATTGACTCGACCCGACCCATGCATTATGGTCTCTTCCTTATCCTTCCTTATCCGCCCCGTCATGTGTAAGCCCCAGAGTCGTCTGGGACAATTTTGGGGCCCTGTGTCAGGCATTAAACATGGGCCCTATGGGGTTATAGGAATTAAGGATCTACAATCCGAAAATTTTAATAACTAAATTAAATTTTTGATTAAAAATGGTTGAAAAAATTATCAACTTTCTTAAATACTTCAATATTATATTCATTTTCACGAACGATGCACCTTAGATATAACAAAATAGTAAATATATATCAAACATAAAACTAAAATAAGCTATGATATATGAAAAAAGTATATAGATTAGGGATAGATTAAATTTTGGAATAAAAAATGTAGAAACTTTTTTTCATCCAATAAACTCACAACAATAAAATATATAGGTGGGTCCCCTTAAAATTGGAGGCCCTGAGCGGTCTATCACTCTGCTCATGTGTCTGAGACCCCTCTGGTAAACCCAGACTTGATCTGCCCCAATCCCGACCCGAGCCCCTATTGAACAACTCTCTATATATTATTCAGTCCTAATACCATTTTCTTCAATATCTTTGCTGAAAAATAGTGGTACCTAATAATTTGTAGTTGTTTCGTTGATATGAGAAAACATGAATCACTACAAAGGCTGAAGGGCATATAAACATAATATTCCTACATTTGAGCAATTAATGGAGACGATCTACTTCATAAAATCTACAAGTTGTAGATATATATAATTTATTTTAATTACCTGGTACACTAATACTAGAAGCTAAGTATGTATTTAAAAAGTTTAAGTGAGTATCATAATTTTTTAATAGAGGTATTAATTACAAGAGTTAGGATAAAATTACACATCAATCGATATTTTTAGTGTTTATTTAGTTATTCAACTTTTTATTTTTAGCATCTTATATTCCTTTGAGCTATGTAGCATACTATTCCCCCGTTCCTAAATAGACTTTCCATTTCTCCTTTTGACGTTTGCCAATGCACACTTTGTATCATTAATACCTTTAATTACATAATAGTAAAAATTATAGAAATATGATTTTCGTAATGTATATAATGAGACGAATCATATAAGGCCCCACATGACTATGTCTTTTCTTATATATTGGGTAAAAATGTAGAGGATTTCTGTTACTTATGAATAGTGCTAAAATTAGAAATGAGAAGTCTATTCAGGAACAGAGGGAGTATAAAAAGTTCTTCCGTTTCCAGGAGAATTTTATCCCGTTTGGGCCTCATAAAAAGAGGTCGCGGGTTGATGAATCATTACCCTGATGATATATATCCTAAAAAAGTTCTTCCATCTCGCACAAAGAGGCGACGAGAAAAAATACGGAATAACAATAAAAAAGATAGAGTTGAACGACCGAACATGCATCTTTTTCGCATTGCATACGACTCTACAATGGAATTTACTTTCATCATTTTCCGTTGTAAAAAAAAAGGAGAAAATATAGGATCGATCAAATCCAGATTAGTAAATTATCCAATTACCACCCTTCTTTTCGTAGGAGTTCAAAAATACTATGATGGCTCCGTTGCTTTAGTTATTTATTTCGTCTGTAGTTCAACAATCCCAAAGTTTCTTTTTGATCTGAAAAAATAAGGAAGAAGGCTATTTTGTATTCTTTCAAACATAAATATAGTCTTTTTGTATGAAAAAAGAGTTTGTGACGCTGAAATGAACTCCTGATATCAAATAAAAAAATCGGGAATACTCTTCATCTCATACTACTCTTCCGATACATATACTTCATCCATTTCTTTTCAAGTGACACACTTACAAAGAACTCTTACATAAAAGGGAGAAATTCATTCACTTAAAAAGAAATGGAGGAAGTGAGCCTTTATAAGAACATGCGACTCATTTTGTAATCAATGCTAGTATGTTGTTATATGGGTCTATAATTTTTAGATAAATTTCACCTGTTTTTATTAGTTGCAACACTTTGACTTTCTCACTCGTCAATACTTACATATTTCAGTCATTTCACCATTAATATATCTAAATATTTATTAGTAAAAATTATAAATATTGATATATTATAGATACATATATTAAGATAAATTTATTAGCATCTTACGTACTAAAATTAGTTTGATATAAAAGTAAAAAAAGTTAAAATAATGTAAAAATCAAAGCGTTGCAACTTATAATATACTACTATTTGCATCTTGAATACTACTTCCGTTTTCTTTTAATTGTTACAGTTTGACATTTTGCACTATTAACAAATTACTTTGACCATCGTTTGTGATTTATACGTGAATAAAAACATAGTAATGTGGGATCTTATTAGATTCGACTTATCATGTATTTTATTAATATGTACTTTTTATAATTTTTACAAATACGGTACATAACTAAACATATATGTTCTCAAAGTTTTACAATGACATGCGTGAAAAGTGTAAAAGAAAACGGATATCAAATAAAGGACTTTTTAACATACATGATTGGAGCCTTGGAGAGTTGGAGGTGTGTTTGATGGCTAGTAGTTGACCAATAGGGGAATTCTTTCCAACAACGTGGGGGATTAAAAAAGAATAAAGCCATTTTGGGGTGTATATCGTCATCATTGCGACAGTTTGAGCGCATAATATCGCACAAAATCAGGTATGAACTGGTTTTAGGTTGAAGCTATAATTAATTAAGCCCATAGGGAAATTACTTTAATTAGAAAGTGGGCTAGAGATGGATAATTACAGCTTTAAAAAAACTCAAATGGACCCGGTGCACACTAACTTAGTGTACACCGGGTTTGTAAGATATTAACTTCATATAGTGAATTCTACAGAGATATAGTGAACTTATATACAATATAGTATATTTTATTAACGAAAAACATAATGTGAAATTATATGCAATATAATAGAGGAATTAATTAAAATATTTTAACATACAGGAAGATCTAAGTTGCGTAGTATATATCATGACACATATTCTAACATATGGAATGATTTAGTTTCTCCATGATATAATGAGTGTCTGAATGATATAGTGAGTTTTTGCTTGATATAGTGTGTGTTTGAATAATATAGTGAGTTTCTGCATGATATAGTGTGTTTCTGAATGATATAGTGAGTTTATGTATGATATAGTATGTGTCTGAATGATATAGTGAGTTTCCGTATGATATAGTGTGTGTGTGTTTGAATGATATAGTAAGTGTGTCTGAATAATATAGTGAGTTTCTGCATGATATAGTGTGGGTCTGAATGATATAGTGGATTTCTACATAATATAGTGGATTTTCGCATAATATAGTGGATTGTTCAGTAATGATACGTTGTTTTGTCTGGTGCACACTAATGTTAACGTGAACTGGGTCCACACAAGTCAGATTGTTACAGCTTAATTACTAGACATTACTAAAAGCGGCTGCTTAAATTATTTTGTCTTGTAATCAGCTTGTTGTTGAAGCCATAGGTCAGGTCACAGGTGTTAGTATTATTGCGTACGTTACTTATTTGCATTATTTTTATCACGACGAGGCATAAAACTAGCCAGATTACAAAATGTCCATTAAGAATAAAATTTTTAAAAGTCAGAATTACTATTCATGATTTTTGACCAACAAAATTTTTGTGGACGTTCTATAGTAATTTTTACTTGGGAAACTAAACAAAGAATTGTGGTAAATACTACCTCCGTTTCTATTTAATACTCCATCCGTCCCAAAATATAGTTCCCATTTCCCTTTTTTCACGGTAATTTATGCAAGTAGAATCTAATAGGAATAGTAAAGAATTTTTGTTTATTTAAATAAATGTTGTATGGGAAAAGATAATTTTAGGAGAGAGAATGGAGAATAATTGGTGAAAGAGCATTAATTGTAACACTTGGGTTGAATAAACAAAGCAAAAAATAAAATTCAAGAAGCAAATAAATGATGGGACACGGTTTTTCTAGACAAATTACGGAAAAATGTGGAACTAAATATGAAAATGGTAACTATATTTTGGGACACCCAAAATGGAAATGAGAACTATATTTTGAGACGGAGGGAGTAGTTACACTTTGCTTTTCATTAGAATCAAGGCAAATGGGTAAGTAGGAGAGAGAAGTTGTATAAAGTTTAAAGTTGGCATCAACAAGTACAAATCGACAATAAAAAATTATAGGAGAGAGAAAGTTTTAGCATGTGGGAAACTTTTATGGGACCACATGGGGAAACCAATAGTAGGAATGATGATTGATATTTTACCTTATATAGAAAAAGCAAGAGTGTAACCATTAAAAAGGAACGGTCTAAAAGGAAAGTGTAACTATTAAATAGAAACGGAGGTAGTAGTATATAGGGCCATAGGGGTATTAATGTGCCTAATTGAGTTGTATATTGTTCAAGCTCACGTTTAGATATCATTAGCTAAGTTGGTTCGAATTAGGAATCTCGATATAATTTTTTAAAGCAATTTTGTATAACATCTTATAAATTTGACTTGAGTTGTATAGTAAAAATGTGCAAAATTTTAGTGAGAATAATAAAAACTTTGTATAAAATATTTAAGGTCTTTTTCTTCACCTTAATTAAATTTAAATTAAGGGTTAATAAGGTCTGAAAAGGTGTAAGCACAAGGCAAAATTAAGATTGATCAGATTAATTCAATAAGTCCAACATGTTCAATTCAAATTACTTGGTTATAACTTATAATTTACGTATGGACTCAAATTAAGTTCTAAAATAAGTTAAACTTGACGACATAAGCATGAAAATGTTGAACACTCCACACGAGCTTATAAAAAGTATTGATAATAGAGTCGAGCAACTTCAAGTTTTGGTTTGGTTCGACTCGTTAACATCACTCATAATTAAACTCATGTCATAGTTGAGTTTTGGTTGGTATAACTACAACCCTAAAGTCAAATGCAAACCAACGACAACTCCTAATTTCCTGGAATTGAGCTGAGGTATATATTGACACTTTTTGCATGGATAACTTTTAACATCCATTCACATGATAACTTTGAATTTGCTCTGACCATAACTTCACCAAAGACGACAGAATTTATGCTTTCATATCTGCCGGCCAAATTATGGCACAAAACTATTTCGGCTCGATCAATATAATTGCTTCCAAATTCTTCTAGAAAAAAAGAAGTAACATTGTGAATATATATTATATTTTTTTTGTCTCTTACTGATGTTAGAAAGAAAAAGTTGGAGACTTTTCGACCAAGTCAATTCAAATGCTTTATTTTAGTTCTTTATTCTGCTTTATACTTTACTTTCAGACTATAATTGTTCTTCTTCTTTGGTATGATCTCATTCTTATGTAATCCAATATTTTCACTTGACCATAAAAAACTAAAATAGGGGACAATATATATGCAAGATGGTAAAAAGGTTATACATGTTTCTTGTAGTTTGACAATTTGATAAAGGGGTAACAAGGAGCTATGATTAGGTCAAAAGATAAAAGGAGGGTTATGATTATTTCTTCTTAATTCTTACCTACTGAGGCCTTGAGCCATATATATTCTTCTTTCAATTTTAATGTTTCTTCTAGTCAAAGGAAGCATATATGTTTATATTAAGTATATATATTACAATATGCAATCTTATCCTATTTTATGCTAGGTTTTCTAGGATAAAAGAGTATTACGGGAAGAGTCCGTTTTTGGAGAGACGGTCTCACGTTAGTGTTAACGTGAGACCACTGATGTCAAATCGACATCACGCGTGCATCAAACCAAGCAAAGTATAATTAGTTAAGCGGCTTGCACCTATTAGTTATGCTAGCCTTAAATTACTTCTGGGTGAATTAGTTAAGCGCTGAAGTATATTAGTTAAACGTTGAAGTATATTAGTTAAGCGCTGAAGTATATTGGTTATATCATAAAAATCAGATTATAATGCATTTTATTGGCCATAATTTCAATATCACGCATAAATAATTATCTCTTTCTCAAAAAAAAAAAAAAAAACTAACGCACTAATTATTTCTTTCTTAAATAACTATTTTTGCATTAGTTATGTCAACCTCAAATAACAAATGCAAAAACAATGTTTACTAATGCATACAATAAATAAAACTAATGACCTTAAAATCATAACTATTGATCGCCCATACTATCAACCCTCAAAGTATAATTGTTAACCAAATATCAAAACTATAACCATAAAACCATGCATCATTGTTACTCATGAAATTAATAAATAATTATTCATATGCTATAATTATAATCTTTCAGTTATTTTCTAGACTAAAACTATTAGCCATAAAACCGGAACTAAAAAACAAAAAGTCATAACTAATGTAAAAAGCAATAATAACTATATACATAAATATCATAACTATTTATCAAAAAACAATAACTAATAGCCAGAATCACAACTATCAATCATAAAACCATAATTATTAACCACAATTAATAACTAATAACCTCAAAATCATAACTATATATCTAAACTTCATAACTATTATGCAAAAGCTAACTATGAATCAGAAAACCATAACTAAGAGCCAAAAATATATAACTAATTATTAAAATTCCTTAACTAATTGGAAAATTCTGGTAAATCCACCAAAAGTACACCAAAATGAACCAATTTAACCCAAAATCATCAATCACTCCAATTCCACTTCAAGCTATAAAATCCTAAAACCTTAACCAATCAAAAATGAATGAACCCACTTCGTCATACACCAAAATAAACCACTTTAACCCAGAATCTTCAAGCAATCCAGTTCTTCTTAAGGCTATAAAATCCTAAAACCTCAAACAATCAAAATTTAACGAACCCACTTCATTATACACCAAAATGAACTATTTTAACCCAAAATCATCAATCAATCCAGTTCCACTTCAAGCCACAAATTGCAACTGCTAAATTTTCGCAACGAATTCGATATCACACAACATGCAACACAATTCTAGAAACTACACCCACTTCACTTCAAGCTCCAATAATCAATCTGTATAACAAAAATAACCACCAAAACAGAAATAAATGGCCAAATTCAAATCAACTCACCATTTTGTTGCTGCAGCTGATGATGACGAAGACGATGACGATGGTGGTGAGAAACAATGTTATTTTTCTTCCTGCTTGTGATTTTGCAACAACCGACATTGAAATTGAAGCGTGGGCGGATAATGCAGATCAACTAGTGTTGAGAATAGTGTTGAAAATCATCGGGAGAAATTGGAATTAGAAATAGAAATAGAAACAGAAAGAGCGATAAATTTGGAAGAAATTAGAAAAGGAAAAAGGGGGAAATAGAGGAGGATGTTGGAGGAGATTGGGGAAGGTAAGAAAGAGTGTGTCAGTGAAGTAAAAATGGAAGAAGAAGAAGAGGAGAGAGAAAGGGGAAGTTGTGAGTTTTTAGGAGAGGAGAGAGAAATGAAGAAGATAGCTGTCCTTAGACCAGTGCAAATTAAGCGCTTGGGCCTGGCGCTTGGGCCTCGTTGCTTTATTATGTTGGATTTTGACAGGTCTCACGTTAAGGCTAACGTGAGACCGTCTTTTATAAGACTTTGTGTACTTTCAGACTATGATTGTTCTTCTTCTTTGGTATGATCTCATTCTTATGTAATCCAATATTTTCACTTGACCATAAAAAACTAAAATAGGTTCATTGTGATTTATGGGGTCCTTATAGACATGAGTCATCGTGTGGTGCTCATTATTTTTTGACGATTGTGGATGATTTTTCAAGGGCTGTATGGGTTTATTTGATGGTTGATAAAACGGAAGTTTTTTATATGTTTATGACTTTTGTGGCTATGGTTGATAGACAATTTGGTCAAACTATTAAAATTGTGCAAAGTGATAATGGTACTGAATTTAAATGTTTATTTGATTTTTTCCGTGCCACTGGTATTATCTTTCAATCTTCTTGTGTGGGTACACCTCAACAAAACGGGAGGGTTGAAAGGAAACATAAACACATTTTGAGTGTGGGGAGAGCGTTGCGTTTTCAAGCCAAATTGCCTATTTATTTTTGGGGAGAGTGTGTCCTTGCCGCAGCCCATCTAATTAACCGTACCTCGACCCCTATCCTACAAAATAAAACACCATTTGAAATTCTTTTCAATAAATTACCCAACTTTGATGCTATTCGCACTTTTGGATGTCTTTGCTTTGCTCATAATCAAAAAACGAAAGGTGACAAGTTTGCTAGTAGGAGTAGGAAATGTGTGTTTGTGGGGTATCCATTCGGGCAAAAGGGTTGGAGAGTATATGATTTAGATACAAAAGAATTTTTTGTCTCTCGAGATGTTAAATTTATTGAAGATGTGTTTCCGTTTGGTTGTCCCGATGATGTAAATATTGTGTCCAATGTGGATTATGTTGGTGAAATTTAATGAGAAGGTCTATGGCTGCCATCACTTGTGAGTTAAAGTGGTTGAAAGGCTTGTTGTTGAGTCTAGGTGTGAATCATCCAAAAGCAATTAAGTTGTTCTGTGATAGTCAATCGGCCTTACATATTGCAAAGAACCCTGTTTTCCATGAAAGAACGAATCACATAGAAGTTGACTGTCATTTTGTTCGGGATGCAATCAATGAGGGCTTGATTTCTCCATCTCATGTTTCTACATCTTCTCAATTGGCGGACATTTTTACTAAGGCGCTTGGTAAAATGCAGTTTGATAATTTACTCTCCAAGTTGGGCATTCTTGATCCTCATGCTCCAACTTGAGGGGGGGTATTACGGGAATATGGTTTATTTGGGAATCATCTTTTGGGAATATTTGATTAGAATATAATCTTTTGGTAAATATCTTGTAATTAGGTGTAATTGGTAGTTATTTCCTTATTTTCCTAGATTATCCTTTATTCAAGGGAATTAAGTTGTATGTGACATATATACGTTTGGCATGGTCAATGAGAAGATCAAGCCATTGTCGTTAACTTCCACAAAGAGTTATCAAAGATTGGGGAAGATCAACATGAAATCATTTTGTGATAAGGTTTTAATAAATTTAATAAAAAACAACATATTTAATATATATCTAGTTACAACCACAAAAGAGTTATCAAATTGTTTAGTTTAACTTAGGCTAGTTTGAGTTTTATGGGTCACATAATGATATTAATTCTTATATATTTCAAGTCCGTTTAAAAATATTCTGATATAATTTGTTTAGCTTTTTTTTTTGCACTAATTTGATAAATTTTATTGGATCAATGAACTTTGAATCACAAGTCACAGATAGGTCTCACAAGCAACTCTTCTAGCTAGCATCAAATATTGGTCCAATTTTAATTCGAGTTCAATTATTATTATTCATTTGAAATCCTGGATCTATAAAAGATATTTACTTTTAATTATAAGATCGATGGCAAAATTCATTTCAGGATCTTTCTCCATGTTACAATCAAAAATTAACTTATTTTATGTGTGTTATTCAATTAGTAGAGATTTGCGTCGGTTTTGAGAACCCAATTTGCGTCGGTTTAGGATACGACACAACAACCCTCGACGCAAATTGTGTAAATATCATTTGCGTCGGTTGAGAAACCAACGCAAAGAATGGACATATTGTGTCCATTATGGTAGTGAAACCGACGCAAATGCTGGTTTCCAATATATTAAAAAAGGACAATTTGCGTCAGTTGACTGACAATGTCTGACGCAAATGTTGTTTTCAATATATTAAAAAAGGACAATTTGCGTCGGTTGACTGGTAATGTCCGACGCAAATTAGTTTTCTACAAAATAAAAAGAAAAGGCAAGGTAGATCCACTGATTATATGGTGACCAAATGACCCAACACATACTCCAAGCTTGAGTTGTTTCAGCAGATGTACTGTTCTCAATAGCACATAGTCTGGATCATCAGTTATTCCATAATCAGTACTCTCTCCTAAACCTAACAAAACCAGTTCTCAATGCCGTGTACACATAGCTAACACATTGCTAGTAAACCACGTTAAATTTGTGTTAATCTTCTCTTAATTCTTTGTTCATTAATTCCATCTGTAACAAAAATATTATATTAGTTTTCTTACACACTTTCGAGGCTTTGACCCAAACTCTATCTAACCATAAAAAAAAAATACCCAACTATAATCTTTCTCCCCTCCAATAAAACAAATACTTCACTAAATGCATCAACTTTTATAAGCATACTAGTTACTACAACAGTACAACTTATCACTTAGAAGTTAATACTATGTGTCACAACAAGTGTTTAGATTTTAATAAGATGGAGGGAGTAATAAATTTTCTCATCCAAGAGTTCGTCAAGATTTTTATGAAGCTTACCTATCTATTGCAGTAATTTTTTTTTTGGTGCGAATGAACCACAAGGACGGGGATGAGAATCGATCCCAGTATCACCTAGAACCAGGAGGGAAGCTCTAACCAACCGAGCTATCCCTCACTCTCCTATAATTTGTTGAACTAAACACTTGAAGACCACACCACACATGAAGATAAAGACAAGTATATTTTTAGCGCGTATCAACAATGAGTAGCTAGCCGCGTACAGTATGACTTACGACCTTGTTTAGTCGTTGGGACTTCCCTGATACAAACTTAAACAACTAGTAATCCTCATAATTCAACGTCTAGCTTGGAGTAATCATCATCTGATCACATCTATATTAAACACATTAATCATATGAGCCTACCAAATATATAGTATTATAGTTTTTCTTTGTATATCTATTTATTCACTCAAAATGGCTTATTACTAAGATTCAATACATATTTCACTCATATAATATAAACTCCCCATGATTCAGGTGAACCTTTCACTATTGATCGCACGTATGAAAACCTACTTAACATTTCAACTCAAAAAAACAAAATAAATGTTTATAAATTTCCCTGCAAGATTATTATATATGCAATAACAGAATTCGCATAAGCTAAGTTGATTATTACTATCTTCCCTCTCCTTAAACAGTACTTACCAATATATATTTTTTTTTTGGTGTTTGCACCCGGTTCACCCTTTGGGCTACATCCGGATCGAGGCCAAGTTCGGGGTGGTTAGGTTCCGTACTTACCAATATATACTTTGGTACAAAAACTCGTATATATGGAGGTTTCAATGTTTTCAGGCTTCAATGATATGGTAATTATTTTTTAAATGAGTTAGATTTCTATGCTGTATTATCTAATCTATATAGCTAGCTAGAATGAGAGCCATAAGTATTCATTAGGGTTTGATATAACGAGATTTTTGATGAAAACTTTTGCATGTTGTTCATAAGTATCTAGTAGATTATTATAGATTTATATATATTAATGTTTGTAATTTAATCAATTTTGTGTTAAACATAATTTGCAGGAAATGGATGATCTTAGCTTCATAGATCATATGCTTCAAGTCAACTCAATGGAAGAGATTTTTGAACCATCATCATTGACAATTTTACCTGCTTATGACAACAACTTTCAGCATGATCAGACTAATGAAGCTGATCATCATATAATGAACCACAAAATACCCACAAAACATCCCAAGATTACAAACAATCATTGGGATAATTCATATATGATTGATCATGCATTGAATTCACAAGATGATCAAGATGCCTCTAATTTCAATATGTTGTGTTTTTCCAATTCTTCAAGTTGCTCAAACAATAACTCAATTGTTGCCTTCCCCACTGAAATGGAGCTGGTTTCTCAAGCTGCAATTGACCAACAAGGTTCCATTTTCAAGGCTCGTCGAGTTGCTAACAACAGTAGCACCTTTGCTAGCTTGTCACAACAATCTAAGGACCATATTATAGCTGAGAGGAAACGTCGAGAAAAACTTAATCAGAGGTTCAGGGCTTTGACAACCATCATTCCTGGGCTAAAGAAGGTACTCCTTCCATTGCTTCTTAATTTATTTTAGGAAAATAATACTCCCTCCGTCCCAAAATATAGTTCCCATTTCCCTTTTTTTCACGGTAATTTGTGCAAGTAGAATCTAAGAGGGATAGTAAAGATTTTTTGTTTATTTAAATAAAAGTTGTATGGGAAAAGATGATTTTAGGAGAGAGAATGGAGAATAATTGGTGAAAGAGCATTAATTGTAACACTTGGGTTGAATAAACAAAGCAAAAAACAAAATTCAAGAAGCAAATAAATGATGGGACACGGTTTTTCTAGACAAATTACGGAAAAATGTGAAACTAAATATGGAAATGGGAACTATATTTTGGGACACCCAAAATGGAAATGGGAACTATATTTTGGGACGGAGGGAGTATATTTTTCATATATGTTTAAATTATATTGTGTTTAGTCTTCATGATAACATATATGTCTACTAGGTTTATGTAAATTCAATTAAATTGTTACCTAGGGATCCTATCTAGTTGTTCTTGGACTTCAAGCTTTTGTATCCAATAAATATATTGTTTATGATGAGTGAATCAATCTATTGCCTTTTCACATATTTATCATTTATGCATATATATAGTTAACATCAATTAATTAGTTGTATATATTTATTGTCTTCAAAACTGAGTAGTGCCTAGTGTACGTTAATCTTTTATTTGTGCATATTATGGAGTGGTCATCAATATTACATTGGCTTTCAGTGACAGCAAACATCCAGTATTAATCTCTTTAAGCGGTATATAAAGAGGTTGATTACTTGATTTATACATAATCTTAGCCTTAAATAGTTTATATGAAAAAAATTGATGAAGGAAGTACTTAATTTTGTGTTAAGTCTGACTATGGTACGTACTAAGTTGATCTTTGGATTCAATTATTCACTAGAGTGAGTAAGAATTTGATTATATGATGTAACATTATTTGTGGACATGTCTTCATACAAAATCTAGGAAAATCTGTTTATTTTTTTAGTTATGTAAATTATCGGTTTGTTCTGTAAAGCAATGGTTGTATATGTAGTTGCTATTAGTTGTTACGTTGTACCTTGTACACAATATACTACTACTATGTAGCTACAAAGCTATTAGCCGAACGGATTATTCATTGTCAAATTAAACTAGATGTTTAATATAGTTATTTGACACTATAATTACATGTTAATTAAATTTTTTATCTCAGACACCTTGACAAAATTAGCTTGTCTATTATTTACAAAAAACTTCAAAATTGATGCAAAATAAGTAACACGTACACTACTGATAGAGTATAAAATTATTCCTGGGGCCTCAACCATCAGTTTAAGCTTTTGGTTGAGTTGGTCCTCTGACATGGTACCAGAGCCAGTGTGACATATAGGTCACAGGTTCAAATCTCATCCACCCCTCCTTTCTAAGTGGAATATTTAGCGCCAGGTATGAGGGAGACCTGTGCTGCATCCACACTTCAAGCCCAATGGACTCTTGCGTGAGGGGGCGTGATAGAGTATAAAACTATTCCTGGGGCCTCAACCATCAGCTTAAACTTTTGGTTGAGTTGGTCCTTTGACAACTACCTATTATTAACCAAAAGAGTAATCTTTGCGTATTTTGCTTAACTTTTTATGTTTTCGCTTGAAGAATACATGATCTCGCCAAATGCTTATGTTAGACACTCTAATAAGGGACCAACTATATAGCTATTGTTGGATTGTAAAACAAACCCTAAATTTTTTGTTGAGTTGATTTTGTTCATGATATGTCCTCTTAAACATGTAATATAAGTTCTAATTAAGTATTGGAGTGATTACAGATGGACAAGGCTTCAGTCCTAGGAGATGCATTCAAATACGTAAAACAATTGCAAGAACAAGTGAAGAAACTCGAGGAAGAAACTAAGATGAAAACAATAGAATCAACTGTTTTAGTGAAAAGATCTAAGGTGATTTCTGAAGAAGAAGATGATGATCATCACTCTTCAATGGAAGATGATGCAATCTTTGACGGTACTTGTACTAATCCATTCCCAGAAATCGAAGTCCGATTTTCCAACAAAGATGTTTTTATAAGAATTCATTGCGAAAAGAAGAATGGAGTGATTGAAGAGCTCTTATCTCAGATTGAAAGTCTCCATTTAGTTGTTACTAATAGTAGTGCATTGGTATATGGATGTGTTTCTCTTGATGCCACGATTATTGCTCAGGTAATCACTTCATCTTTCTAACAAGAAACTCAGTTTTCAGAATATTTATCTTTATTAATTCATACAACATAATTAAGATGTGAAATGATAATATCCTCAAGTTTTGATATATAGAGTTAGGTTTTGTAGTAAGTAGTAACCCTATATCAAGGTATTCTGTTTGAAAAATTATCATGCTCCTTAGTCGTTTTGTATTTTTTAGTTGTTCCATTTCACTTTTAAGATTTAATTTCCGGCGTATATACTGGACTATAATATATATTCCTTCCGTCCCAAAATATAGTTCCCATTTCCGTATTTACTTCCACATTTTTCCGTAATTTGTCTAGAAAAACCGTGTCTCATCATTTATTTGCTTCTTGAATTTTGTTTTTTGCTTTGTTTATTCAACCCAAGTGTTACAATTAATGCTCTTTCACCAATTATGCTCCATTATCTCTCCTAAAATCATCTTTTCCCATACAACATTTATTTAAATAAACAAAAAATCTTTACTATCCCTCTTAGATTCTACTTGCATAAATTACCGTGAAAAAAGGGAAATGGGAACTATATTTTGGGACGGAGGGAGTATATTATTATGTATTTAAAATATAAAAAGTAAGTTGATATTCTAAAAATATACAAATTTTGATCCTTCCATGATACAAATTTTCATATAAGTTATTACTCCCATGCAAAACTAATCTGATACACCATGCAATAATTACTACTACCTTGAAAATAATGCAAATTTGGAACTCGTGTAGTTGGTATATGGATGAATTTACTAAATCTTGCTCAACTTTTTGATATTACTTAATTGAAGCCATATCGATCAACAAAGCTAATTAAGGATTTATCTTCAAGTGAAATATGGTGTTTTGATGTGAATTTATAAAGATTTGGTCTACTTGATCTTATTGTAATAACAAATTGGTGTTTTCCACTATTCTTTTCCATGTTCAGATTGGTGCTGAATTCAATATGACAACCAAGGATCTTGTGAGACATTTATACGCTGCTCTCAAACCTTTGATGTAATCAAACTAATCAAGGATGATCTAAATTAAAGAAGATGAGAAGCACTCTTATATACTCTAGTATATTATGAACATGGTACAAAGGGCTATATTTTGCTCATAGCTCATATTATAAGTGCTCTAAATGAGCAGAATAACAGCTCCAAATGATTAAACGAACAAAATATAGCATTAGGTGTACCATACTCATGGGTACGTACTTTCGGATATACAATGGATGTTTTAATTCAACAAAACTCTACTTTATAGTGTTGAAATTTAACTACTGTCTAGATAAAATATATTGTATTAACATAACATGTATCATACGATTGACATACATCTAATAACACTACATATAATGATATCATAGTTTCATACATTCAGTGCCCTGGAATTCTGGTTAACTATATGGGGGTTATTCAACAATATTTATTATGTTTTATACTTATTAATTAAAGGTATTATCAACTGGTACAAACCTAATAAGTGCATTGTGCAACTTTCAAAATGCAAGGGTACCTCGTACATTCCTCAAGTTAGGGATACCTCGTGAAATTTTCCTAGATTAAACTATCTAGCTTCCGTCTTATTCTCCCTTTAATAAAACTTATAGTAAATCATAAGTTTTTATTATATATAGTTATGTTCCAAGCTTGTTTCTAGCAAAGTGCTTTCTGAAGCCTATTCTCTTCACCTATATATCTCCATATTTACACCTTTAACTCTAAAAGCTTTTTTCTTTTTCTCTTTATTTTACAAAAATATATACATGCTTAATATAATCATATTTTGATACCAATTCTCAAAGGAAAATGAAATTTTGGATGAAATTGGCCTAGTTTCATTCCATGCATTATATATGAATCTGCCATCTAGCAAAAATCATATTAGATTAAGCGTACAATTTTCTAATCTGATATTTGAAGTGTACAACATATTCTTAGTTGCCTTATAGTTTCGAATAAAATTACTCCATAAAATCAAATACAATCCAATAGTTTAGCTAACCTCTTTTTTTGGTAAGTGTACAATGTCATTGTTAATTGTTAATCTATTATTATGCCAGAATAGGAATGCACGTAGCTAGCTTGCTAGAAGAAGCGGTCAGTCAAGATTGCTCTGATCAAGACAATGAGATCAGTGAGAATAGGACAAATAATGTACAAGCAATTAGGGACAAATTAAATTAAATATTGTAAGAGATCCAGCCAACTAACTTAATTACAAGATTGAAATATTCTAGAGATCAATATAGCAATACTTTTGTCCTACGTGAATTAGATGAAAACCACTTTGCACCAAATATTAGATGAAAAAAATTGCAGCAACATCGTATCTACTATGAGCCTATGTTTTCCAAAATCAAAGAGAAAAGACTTTAAAAGCAATTTGCTTCTAATGACTTAACTATTATGATAAAGATCGTTCATTAACTATTCTGATCTACGAAATAAACCAGTTGGTATATTCAGTTATTGACATTCTTACTCTTAGTCGCTTGATCATGACTCACTGATATAAAAGGTTATATATATATATATATATATATATATATATATATATATATATATATATATACACACACCGTACTATTGTGTTCTACAGAGAATAATTAGGATATTTTTTAATTCTCCTTCCAAGCTCCACGCACCATAACCTTTTGATCCGAGCATGTTAGGTTGGGGAATTTTGAATTGCCAAGTTCATATGAAATTACCCCCTATAGTAGTTGCATATTTTATCTAGTCCATGCATCAATTACCTTTTAACTAGATGGGTTAGAGGGGTTCTTCGGGTCAAATTTGAGTCGTTTGATAACGCTTTGTTACAAGTTTTGGCGCATTTTATGCTCTCTCGATCTTTTAGTTGTTTCACTACTTTCACATTTGTCAATGTACAACTTTAATAAAACGTTAACAATTTCAAATATATACATTGAAACAATCCAACAATGTTGTACATAATAACATTCAATTTTACATATCTATCTATATATATCATCAAAGTTAGGCATGCAAATAGTTTAAATTTATAGTAAACAACTAAAAAAAATAGTGTCTCTTGCGAGGCCGAGTCATATTCAGGCAGTCTTGATTGACATGCCTTTCGAATTAAATCATGGTCATTTAAGACTTCGAGGTCTTGGGATAATTGCACTAATAATTTGGAGGTTAATAAAATGAGATGATGACATATTCAAAACATTTAATAAAAAATTCCATGATTAGGACTTTTTCTATCACATTTATTTATACAAGTTGCAATTACTAATACTTTCACATAATTAAGTTCCCACTTCCTTGCCAAATGAAAATGATTGTTGAACTTTCTAATCAGTTGAGAATTTGAGATGATGATCAATTGCAATAGCTTAATTTTCAGACAGTCGCTGAGAAATATGGCAACTGGCAAGAGATCCAAGAAGAGATTTTGGCATAAATAACATTATCCTCGAAATAATAGAAAAACCAAAACAGCAAATCATCACATTTTTAAATTTAAAACGAATCTGCCAAGGGACAGCGTAATCTTTTCAAGCTCTTCACACGAATGCTGATCAGTTTCTTCAATCTTGATATATTCCATTCCCTATCTTTCTACGTACTTGCAAGTTAGCATGACCAATTCCCCATGATTTATAGTTATACTATGCCCCTTTCTTTTATATGGATACTCTTTGTCTTATGAGTAGAAAATTTTTACTCATGAGTATCAAAATATTTTTATAATCTTTTAAAATTAACTTTGAAGTGTTTTTTCAAAATACTTTATCCGTAACAAAATAGATGTTACACTTTGACTTTCATGCTTGTCGATGCAGTACTTTGACCATTAGTAACTTTAATTATGTATTAGTAAAAATTATAAGAATTTAATATTATGAAAGTATGCATTAAGACGAATCCAACAACATACTCCCTCCGTTTCATTTTAATCTACACACTTTGACATTTTACACTATTCACAAATTTCACTTTGACCATCATTTGTGATTTATACGCGGATGAAAATATAGTCATGTGGGATCTTGTTAGATTCATCATAACATGTATTTTATTAATATGTACTTTTTATAATTTTTACAAATACAAAACTAAAGATATATATCCTCAAAGTTTTGCATTGACTGCGTGAAAAGTGTAAGTGTGTAGATTAAAATGAAACGGAGGGAGTAGTAACAGTTGATTTTATCTAAAACTAAAAAATACGTGGTCAAATGTAATAAATAGTGCAATTTTCACAGTGTAATATCAATTTTGCTACGGAGGAAGTATTAACTTCCTTACGATTTTAAAAAAATTCATAGCTAGGGAATAGGGATAGTAATAGTCAATAATATGTTTTTATCAAAACTGTGAAAGAATAAGCCAAAAGCACAACCATTAAAAAGAAATGGCCGAACGATATATTCATCTTTTTACAACTGGTCATATCTTCTTCTTTTTTACACAAAAATTATTTTTACAACAGATTTGATTCAATGCGTATGTTTAATATAACAACTATATTACAATTTTAATTGATAAACAATTATTATATTTATACTAATGGTTAACAAGTTAGGCCCTGTTCTTTTGAACTTATTTTCGCAGAACTGAACTTATTTTATTTTTCTTGAACTGAACTTATTTTTGCTAAATAAAAATAATAAATAATAAATAATAAATAATAAATAATCAATAATAATAATAATAATAATAATAATAATAATAATAAATAAATAATAATAAATAATAAATATAAATAATAAATTATAATAAATAATAAATAATAATAATAAATAATAATAATAAATAATAATAATAAATAATAAATAATAATAATTAATAATAACAAATAATAATTAATAATAATAATAATTAATAATAATAATAATAATAATAAATAATAAATAATAAATAATAAATAATAAATAATAATAATAATAATAATAATAATAATAATAATAAATAATATAATAACTAATAATAATAATAAATAATAATATTAATAATAAATAAATAAAAATAAATAATAAATAATAAAAATAAATAATAATAATAATAATAATAATAATAATAATAATAAATAATAATAATAAAAATAAAAATAAATAATAAATAATAAATAATAAATAATAAATAATAAATAATAATAATAAATAATAATAATAAATAATAATAATAAATAATAAATAATAATAATTAATAATAACAAATAATAATTAATAATAATAATAATAATAAATAATAAATAATAAATAATAATAATAATAATAATAATAATAATAATAATAATAATAATAATAATAATAATAAATAATATAATAACTAATAATAATAATAAATAATAATATTAATAATAAATAAATAAAAATAAATAATAAATAATTAAAATAAATAATAATAATAATAATAATAAATAATAATAATAAAAATAAAAATAAATAATAAATAATAAATAATAAATATTAAAATAAATAATAAATAATAAATAATAAATAATCAATAATCAATAACAGATAATAATAATAATAATAATAATAAATAATAAATAATAAATAATAAATTAATAAATAATAAATAATAAATAATAAATAATCAATAATCAATAACAGATAATAATAATTATAATTAATAATAAATAATAATAAATAATAAATAATAATAAATAATAATAATAATAATTATAATAAATAATAAATAATAATAAATAATAATAATTATTATTATTATAATAAATAATAAATAATAATAATAATAATAAATAATAATTACTAAATAATATAATAATAATAAATAATAATTACTAAATAATAAATAATAAAAATATTAAAATAAATGAAAAATAAAATAAATTTAAAAAATAAAAAAATAAATTAAAATAAAAAAATAATAAAAATTACAAATTCATCGTTATTATAATTATAATATTAATAATAGTAACAATATCAATAGTAATATTGAAAACAAAAATAATAATTACAACATTAATAGTAATACTGAACTGATTTTTGCTGAACTGAACTTATTGTTACTTATTTTTGCTGAAAACAAGTCCAAAAGAACAGGGCTTAATATGTGGTTCAAAAGCTGCGGAAAAAATATATAAAAATAAGAAATGTACGGGACAGATGGAGCATATAATACGATTCTTTAATGCTTATAAAGTACAATATTTGTAACAGTTGGTCTTGTAAAAGACCGCCTACTTTTAATTTAAAACTAGTTTTTAGGCCCGAGCTATGCCACGGGTAAGGAAAATTTTCATTTATCAATAGTGTACTTTAAAATGATAACATTAAATATAACTTGGTCTAGTGGTTAAAACTTTTGTATACAAACTTGAGGTCACGGGGTCGAAACCTATACTATGCAATTTTTATTTTTTTTATTGTACATGGATTACATGAATTAAAACTCCCTTAGGGAGAGCGCCACGTGGCACCGTTCCTTGTTTAGGAACGCCTTTTAATATATGTATATAGATTAGGCTACGACCCAAGCCTAATATTAAGAAGAGAACAAACCATATTTCTGAATATAGTGGCTAGTTTAATCTATTTAGTGATCAGCTTAATCCATTTAGTGACTAGTTTAATCTCTTTAGTAACTAGTTTAATACATTTGGTACTGTTGGGTTAGTCTATAATCGTTCGCTGTAATTCGAAATTCAAAGGAAACAAAGGAAGGAAAAGAGAAGGAACGACTAAGTTAGTGCGAGACGATGTCTAGGGATAATATTGATTTAGAGTGAGATGGATGAGCTTGTTAGGAGAATATAAGTTTGGGTTTGTTTAATTTTATGTTAAAATTAGATCGCCTGTTCTAATAATTTCTGTAATTTGAATGAAGAAACAGGTTAAAAAAGGCCCAACTCAACTCCTAATCATACATCAATTTTAAAAAGGCCAAAAAAAGAATTAAATCACGTTTTCTTATCTCCTCGCTTTGAGACAGTCAGCCATATCGCTACTTTTGCAAGGAAAAGTTCCACCTTTCCCCACTTTATTTCTATTTCAAATGTTTTTTCTTATAT
Source organism: Beta lomatogona (assembly GCA_947646795.1). Taxonomy (NCBI): domain Eukaryota; kingdom Viridiplantae; phylum Streptophyta; class Magnoliopsida; order Caryophyllales; family Amaranthaceae; genus Beta; species Beta lomatogona. Next base: position 81,069 of record CANSNZ010000280.1, read on the forward strand.
GAATGGATAAGAACTACTACTAAAAAAATCCTATTTAGTTCCTAGATATGGAAATTTGAGTCCACTATGAGTCTCTGACCAATGACCAATATCAGCCCAAAAACAAACTGCCGACCAAGAGAAAATTTGGCGATTGGTTTCATTAAAGGAGTATTATTCTCTCGTCTTCTATTCATGCTGGAAGTCTTGCATATATACATAGACAGAAACCTTCGAGGTTGAGGAGGTGGAGTAGCGACATTATTTCCTACCTGACCACCTCATATCCTTACGGTTTATGGATTAAATCTCATGATACTCATCTGAGGAATTCTCTTTATCCCCTCAACTCCTCAAGTGAGCCCCTTTTATCTTAACTTAAAAAAAACATGGACATTTTTATTAATACGGATTCTGGATTATGCATGTTCAACTTAATTAAGATAAGATCGGTTCAGATAAGTCAAAGTTGTGCGTCCTCTACAAAATTGAGGGACGATTTGTTAGCCAGACTCATGACATAGTGTTTTTTTGTTTTTGGTGCAAAGCTCATGCCATATTCTTTTATATCTTTATTTGTTTTATTTCTAATAGTACTAATTAGTCGTTGTAGTTACTTTTATCGAGCCAATGTAAAAGTAAAAACAAAAAATTAACCAAAATTTGAAGTTTATAACAAAATAAAGTTTAGTTATTGAAATATAAATATTGGATTATTATTTCTAATATTCTTTTTGTTTTAAAGTAATTGTCTTCATTGCTAATTTTTCTTTTTTCTATATGATAATCATTAGACGTTCAGGTTCTTCTTCTATATATAGAAGTATTCATATAATAATTGGTAGTATCGGAGCCATACATAGTTAAATAATTTGTCTAATGCATGCATATAAAAACATTAGGCATTTATAGATTACTTTAATTTTAACTGTAACTTTTCATATAATTAGTAACGATTAATTCACTAGAACTTGATTTTCAATACATATCTAATTGATCTCCAAAAATATATTTGTTTACTTTAACTACCAATAACTTAAAATGAAGATTCAAACTAGGTATTTTCAACCTAAAAGGAAAACAATCGATCCATCAATACATAAATATTAGTTTACATAGTAATTTATTGATAAATTACTTCTGTGAAAAAATTCCCCTGAGGCCATTTTTTCGTTAGAAAAAGATGTATGTATAATGAAGTTGTTCGTAAACACTGATGAACTAAACATGATGATTTTCGAGCTTGACCCAAACACAAACGACTATAAAAAGCTTATCTGAACTTGATTGTCCACATTTAAAAATATTCTCCGGTATTTGAGCAGACATATTATCGACTCATTTACAACCCTACCAAACCAAATTGAAGATAAAGTACACCCTTAACTATGGTTCCTGCTGGAAAAAACTTTGTCTACCCACTGGGTAGACTACCCACCATTAATATAGACTTGTTGAGGGTTGTGGTAATGGAATCCAATTCAATATAATTATTGTTTTTTAATGCTCTATTAGTAGTGGGTTGTCTACCCGGTGGGTAGGTGTAGTAATGTCCGTTGCTGCTCCTTGGGGTGTAATTAAATATGATGGCAATCATTAGACTGTATGTAAGAGGCATCATTTACTCGTGTTATATAGCATACTAATCAGTAATCACACTATTTACTAGTCAAGAAATGATACTTTGCGCGTGTCAACAATGTGTGACAATCCGCGTACAAAAAAGGTTATTACCACACTCCATAATTACAAAATATTTGCATCAATTCATAATACAATTACAAACTTTATTAACTAATAGTAACTCTGAAATATTCAACGTCTAGCTGGTGAAATCATAGCTTTAAAACAGTAGTGGAACACATTAATCATATGAACCTTATTAAATACTTCCTCTATAATTAGAGTAAATTTAATTTAAATTATGTGGTTACTTCAACGTGGGACCCACATGTATAATTAAGCCAAAGTTTCAATAACATATTAAAAATAATAATAATAATAATAATAATAATAATAATAATAATAATAATAATAATAATATATTCTCCATGATTCATGGTTAATCTTTTCACCGGCCAATAGAATAAAAACCCAGTTCACATTTCAGCAAAATGCTCCATATATTCTCCCAACACATTTTGCAATAGATCAAGAACAATTATTAGCACCTAATTTCTACTCCTCTCTTTCTTTCTCTCTCTTCTCTCTCCTTAATCACTTGATAATACTTTGTGTTAACAATTAAGCTCAGACAATATGGAGGTTTCAATGTTCACTGGCTTCACTGATCTGGTAATAAATCTCTTCTAATCTCTTTGTGACTTCACTTATTATTGGTCCTTCAATATTTCATAAATCTTTTATAATGTATAGTTTTTTGGTTATTGGTTTTATAACCCATTGTAATTTGATTTCATAAAAGAACGCCAAAATTATTTCTTTATGACTTCACTTATTGGTCTGGATTCAATACTATCCCGGCCTGTTCCTAAATAATAGTTACACTTATAATTTTCACGCATGTCGATGCAATACTTTGAGCTTCTTCAATCTTTCATGTCGTCTCTTTTATAATGTATAGTTTTTTGGTTATTGGTTTGTACCAAACCTTTTCATCATCACAACATAATATGGTAATTTGATTTCATAAAAGAAGGCCCAATATTATTTTTGGATGTCATATAATTTTGCTTTTCTAACACATTTTGTAGGGAATGAATGATCTTAACTTCATCCATCATCAACTACAAGTCAACTCACTTGATGATCTTTTTGGACCGTCATTATTACCTAATTATGGTAATAATTTTGATCATTCTGGATCTAATCAAGCTATTAACCGTAAGAGATCTGCAACACAAACTGATTTATTACATCAAACACTCCTAGAAAAACCTTACAAACAAATTAAATCAAACAATTGGAGTTCTTCTTCTTATGAGATTAATCATGTACTAAACTCACAAGATCATGATTCTAATAATTCCACTATGTTATCCTTTTCTAATAATTCTTCCAACTCCTCCAACCAAAATTCTGGCCTTGTTACTCCTAAAGAAGAGGTTGCAATCTCTAATATGACTTATCCTTCTCATGAAATGCTTGCTTCTCAAGCCTCACCTGAGAAAAAAAGTTCGAAACTCGAGGCTCGGCCTCGAGTTGATAACAGAAGTAGCAAGCTATCAAGCATTCCACAACAATCAATGGATCATATATTAGCTGAGAGAAGACGTCGAGAAAAACTTAGCCAAAGGTTCATTGCTTTGTCAGCCATCATTCCCGGGCTAAAGAAGGTATTTTCTTTCTATCTTCGTATAGCATATGACTAAATACGACTATGAATAAGAAGTTAAAAGTGGAAATATTAGACGTTTAATATAGGTGAACAACACATGATTGTTTTTTAAGTTCCTAACTTGATATCAATTTGAGAAATATATAGTATGCTTAGGTCTTGTTCACTTCCACTTAAAAGAAAAATTATTATTCGGAGAGTGAAGGATAGCTCAGTTGGTTAAAGCTTCCCTCCCGGTTCCAGGTGATCCTGGGATCGATTCTCATCCCCGCCCTTGTGGCTCATTTGCACCAAAAAAAAAAATTTATTCAATAACATCAATTTAAATCAATATACTTCCTCTATTCTGAAATAAATGAAATGTTTCTCTCTTTTATGTGAGAGCTTTTTGAAAGAAGCCTTTCATGTAATTCGGAAAGGAGGAAGTAAATAAGTTCCAATTTGCAAAAATCAGTTTGAATTAGCAAAAATAAGTTTTGATAAGTTAAAAGATCCATCCAGTTAAAATCAGTGAACCACATATAAGCAAAGAAAAGAAACCACTGAGGAAAAGGTGGTAGCTCAGTGGAATAATACTCCGGATTCCAGGGCTTTGTTGTGCTCTGCAGGCTAGTAGCCTAGCAGGGGTTGGTCCTTGGGCCAATTATCTTTCTTAATTTTTTTTTTAAAAACCCAATAGATTATCAACCAACAAAGATTAAATCAGGTGAAGTGAATAGGGCCTTAGCGCATGCTAATTTGCGAAAATCATTAACAAAAAACAGATGATGCTAACTGAGTGATAAAAATATCGTTTCGACAGATGGACAAAGCTTCAGTACTTGGAGATGCTATCAAGTATGTGAAACAAATGCAAGAGCGAGTGAAGACACTTGAGGAAGAAGCAAAGAAGAAACCAGTAGAATCAGCAGTTTTTGTGAAAAGGTCTTATGTTTCTGCAGAAGATCAAGATGATCATCTTTCTCCAGAAAAAATGGTTTCTGATGGTTCATATCCTGATATAGAAGTCAGATTCTCAGACAAAGATGTTGTAATAAGAATTCACTGTGAAAAGAAAAAAGGGATTTTTGAAAAAGTCATTTCTCAGATTGAAGAACTTCATCTTGTGGTTATGAGCAGCAGTTCATTGGCCTTTGGAAGTTCAGCTCTTGCTGTAACAATTATTGCTCAGGTAATTAGTCCCTTTTTATCTTTACAGGAAACTAACTAGTTTTTAGGTCCGGGCTATGTTTCTGGTAATTATAGCTTTCATGTATTAATATTTTACTTAAAAATTATAACACCAAACATTACAGGGATTAATGGTTAAGACTTTAGTATATAAACATGAAGTAATGGGAACAAATCTTATACCATGCATTTTCAAATATTGTATTGTATGTGGAGTACATGAAGCAAACACTCTAAGGGATAGGGTCACGTGGCACAGTTCGTTGTTTAGGACCGCCTTTTAATATATTAGTATAGACTATAGATGTTTCGTTCTCAAGTTTTTCAGACTTATAGAAAAAGGAGTAGGATATGAAAATATTGAATTATATGGAGTTTGATAAAGGTGATACGTTAAGTGGGTAAATCTAAGGGCTTGTTCAATATTACTGCCAGCTTTTCAGTCAACTCTTGTCATTAAAATATCGATATAAATTTGAGAATGAACTCAAAATAACTCATACATGTATAAAATTTGTTAATTTTGAAAACTGATAATCATTTTAGAATCGATAAACTACTCTTCACTTTCAAGCTAAGATTTATAATAAAAATGTGCGTTTAGTTTAATTTCACTGAAATTTTAGAACAGGCCAAGACAAAGAACAAAACCTAAAGTTTTTTTTTGTATGTTGGTAAATGTTTTTCTGACATAAGCACTAGAAATATCAAATTATGTTGTGAAAATGGTTATATGACAAAAAGAAAAGATAAGTGTAAAATATGTATTTGAATCACTCAAAATCCTCTGAAATTTAATCTGACTTGTTTCTTCTCCTGTAATTTCTGTGCAGATAAATTCTGAATTCAGTATGACAGCAAAGGATCTTGTCAGAAAAATACACACAACTCTCAGAAGTTTCATATGAACAAATTAGGGTTCACTTAATTTCTTACACTATAATAAGACTCAAATTTGCTGCTTAATCTAGCTACTTTCATGGGAATAGTTTCAAATGTACTCTAGTTCTTAGTATTTTTCCAGAATTACTTGTGCAAGGCCGTTCGATCGTCGATCAATCAGTTCACCATATCTCTATATCAGATCATCCCCTTACATCAACAGATTGTTTGCTCTGAAGTTCATGTTTCAGGAGGGTTTTTCAGCTGGTACATTTTTTTGCATGGTTTTATAGTAATAAACCTTGTTACAAGTTACCCTAATACACCCACCTGTTGTTCATAAATGACTTGGAGCTCTATTTTAGCTTTTTTTAGGGGATTTAGATATAGTATCAACTAAGTGTATGTTCCATAATTGTTCTTTTCTCATTCTGTAATGCCTTGTTCTTTTTTTAAAAACCTTTTCTCTAAGGTTTTTTTTTCTTTTCTTTTCAAGGATTGTCAAAGAGCTAGGCCTTTGTTTCTGGGTATTTTGTAATATAATTGGTCTTTAAGAGGTATTTGATGCCTTTTCTTCTTCATCTTCCACACTTGAAGATACAATTTAGTTATATATAGTAGATTAGTAATACTTCCTCCGTCTTTTAATTGCAATATTTTGACTTTTAACATATTCATAGATCAAACTAGCCTGAACTTTGTTTTCTTAACATATATAAAATCAATTGTTAGTGAGTATGATGTTGTACTAATCCCAGTGCAATTTCAATACATCAATTTATATATACTACCTCCGGTTTCTATTATTTGCAACGATTAGACATTTTCCCTCTCTACTTTATGTCAAATCGTTGCAAATAATAAAAACCGGAGGTAGTATATAAAATTAACACTACAAGAAAAGAGGAAATTAACGACGGCTAAAAGCCGTCGGTGATGACCCCAAAAGCCGTCGCTAACTAATCAACGACGGCCAACCGTCGTTAAATGACAGTCGGTATACAGATGGTCGCTGATACTAGAATCAACGACCGTCAAGCCGTCGGTGATATTTTTAACGACGGTTTCATGACAGTCAGCGACGGTTTGTAAAAGCCGACGTTGATTCCAAGTCAACGACCGTTTAAAGCAGACGGTGAATCAGCGACGGTTTTAAACCGTCGGTGATTCACCGTCTGCTTTAAACGGTCGTTGATTTCGATAAATCAACGTCTCGTTTAAAACCGTCGCTAAGGTATTTAAGCGATCGTTGATTTCGTGTCCATGGGTACATAGAGAACCTTACGCCGACCGCCTAGCCGTCGTTGATTTAATGTATAACCGTCGTTGTTGTTACAAAATAATATTATTTAAAATTCTATTGTTCTTAATAATAATTAAACCCGTACTGCGCATTTGCACCTAAATATACCACGCTAAAGCTGTTTCTCCATCGCATTCAATTTTTTCAATTACAAAAATATGCAATTTTGATATATATTAAAATTTACATAGATACTTGTATAATTACATGAAATAGATTACATTTATGTACACAAAATAGATCCCGATGTCGGGAAATAAAGTAGAAGTCGGGTTGAAAAAAAATAACCCGACACATCAAGAAACGAAGAGAGATGCCGATAAGTATTTACACTACAAGAAAATAGTTAGACTAACTATATCCCACTATAAGTTAGTTACCTAGTTGTCCACGGCCAAAAAATCTACACTGTCAAGGGTGGCTCTGTAGCACTACCGCCACCACCAAACCCTGGGTCATCTTCTGGTCTGCGTTGTGGAGTGGGGCCTGGGTTGCAACCTGAGAACATGTGGCCGAAACTAGACATGTTCCTCATCATTTCCTCTATGAGGGCCCGACGTGATTCTTCCACCCGTGCTGCGACCATTGCCTCCACCTCTCCCATCCGTGCAGCAACCTTTGCCTCCACTTGCGCCTCAATCTGAGAAAAAATGGACGGCTCATATGGTTGTGAAGAGCCGCCATCTCCCTCGCCCGATGCAGAGTTGTAGTACAAATGATCTCCCCGACCCAACCCCGAACTTTTCCTCTGTTCCTCCCCCAACCTGTCTCCCAATACAACAGATCAGGGTTCGGCTGTGACCCCGAGTGGTACAATGATCCAGCTTCTTATTGTATGTCTCCCGCATTTGGTTAAATATACTCATATTCAAATAATATAAAGTGCCAAAATGGCGTATATTTGGTTCTATCTTTCCTATTTTATGTATTTTCAATCAAAACAACTTATAATCACATTAAACTAACTATATATATGATGTTTGAGGTGTTTATAACTTAAACTAGCATCAAACTACTCGTATTCATTCAATTTCAAGTGAAATGGCCTAAAATGGCCAAAATAGCCTATATTTGGTTCTAACTTTCCTATTTTGTGTATTTTCAATCAAAACAACTTATAATCACATTAAACTAACTATATATATGATGTTTGAGGTGTTTATAACTTAAACTAGCATCAAACTACTCGTATTCATTCAATTTCAAGTGAAATGGCCTAAAATGGCCAAAATGGCCTATATTTGGTTCTAACTTTCCTATTTTGTGTATTTTCAATCAAAACAACTTATAATCACATTAAACTAACTATATATATGATGTTTGAGTTGTTTAGAACTTAAACTAGCATCAAACTACTCGTATTCATTCAATTTCAAGTGAAATGGCCTAAAATGGCCAAAATGGCCTATATTTGGTTCTATCTTTCCTATTTTGTGTATTTTCAATCAAAACAACTTATAATCACATTAAAATAACTATATATATGATGTTTGAGGTGTTTATAACTTAAACTAGCATCAAACTACTCGTATTCATTCAATTTCAAGTGAAATGGCCTAAAATGGCCAAAATGGCCTATATTTGGTTCTAACTTTCCTATTTTGTGTATTTTCAATCAAAACAACTTATAAGCACATTAAACTAACTATATATATGATGTTTGAGGTGTTTACAACTTAAACTAGCATCAAACTACTCGTATTCATTCAATTTCAAGTGAAATGGCCTATATTTGGTTCTATCTTTCCTATTTTGTGTATTTTCAATCAAAAAAACTTATAATCACATTAAAATAACTATATATATGATGTTTGAGGTGTTTATAACTTAAAGTAGCATCAAACTACTCGTATTCATTCAATTTCAAGTGAAATGGCCTAAAATGGCCAAAATGGCCTATATTTGGTTCTAACTTTCCTATTTTGTGTATTTTCAATCAAAACAACTTATAAGCACATTAAACTAACTATATATATGATGTTTGAGGTGTTTACAACTTAAACTAGCATCAAACTACTCGTATTCATTCAATTTCAAGTGAAATGGCCTAAAATGGCCAAAATGGCCTATATTTGGTTCTATCTTTCCTATTTTGTGTATTTTCAATCAAAAAAACTTATAATCACATTAAAATAACTATATATATGATGTTTGAGGTGTTTATAACTTAAACTAGCATCAAACTACTCGTATTCATTCAATTTCAAGTGAAATGGCCTAAAATGGCCAAAATGGCCTATATTTGGTTCTAACTTTCCTATTTTGTGTATTTTCAATCAAAACAACTTATAATCACATTAAACTAACTATATATATGATGTTTGAGGTGTTTATAACTTAAACTAGCATCAAACTACTCGTATTCATTCAATTTCAAGTGAAATGGCCTAAAATGGCCAAAATGGCCTATATTTGGTTCTAACTTTCCTATTTTGTGTATTTTCAATCAAAACAACTTATAATCACATTAAACTAACTATATATATGATGTTTGAGGTGTTTATAACTTAAACTAGCATCAAACTACTCGTATTCATTCAATTTCAAGTGAAATGGCCTAAAATGGCCAAAATGGCCTATATTTGGTTCTATCTTTCCTATTTTGTGTATTTTCAATCAAAACAACTTATAATCACATTAAAATAACTATATATATGATGTTTGAGGTGCTTATAACTTATACTAGCATTAAACTAAGCGTATTCATTCAATTTCAAGTGAAATGACCTAAAATGGCCTATATTTGATTCTAACTAAACTTGCATCAAACTTTTCAATCATATTTGCCGATAAATATATGTTTAGATATATATACCGAGATTTGCTGTGCTTTCTTGTTTGCTGGGATTTCTCCTTTTCCAGGAACAGTCTTAAAATGAGTCTTCAAGAACAACTCGGGAGCAGTAGGGAGTACTCCTCCTCTACTCTTTGCCTGTAGACATTGTTGAACAAAGGCTTTATTTTTTTATTCATACCGAAAATGAAATGTAAATTACACTAAGTAGTAGATATGAAACATATTTACCATCTTTGTAGCATCTTTGTGCCGCCGAAATAGAACCCTGAAAGTGTGACGGCTCAATTGGATTAGACAGGGAGCCACCTCTTCGGTTCTTCTTCGCCTTTTCAGATTTTTCCCGAAACGTTGGCTCTTCACTTCTCTTCTTCATGTCTTCGTAGATCGTCTCCCCCAACCATTTCGGCCTTTCTTTGGCTTTCTTAACCACCCAGTACCGCAAGTCTCTCAGACGAGATGAAGCTTTTTTCTTGTAATCCTTCCTCACTAGGCCTTCTAACTCAGGAGCCCATTCGTAAATACCCTTTAGTCAAACATTAAACAAAGATATTAATAAAGTAATATAATCAATGAAATTTTTCATAATTCGATTCATACATACTGTGAAAATGTTCCACCAATGCGTCTTTGTTGCATTGTCGACCTCACTGTAATTGAACCAAGGTTGTCGAAAATGGCCCTGGAAAATGTCAGTGATGGACCCACTAACCTTGTTATCATCGAACCTGAATTGAAAACCAAACAAACACGTGAATTGTGAATACCATTGCATAAAAATATCATGAAGCATATAGTAGCTTACGAACTTACCATAATCCAGTAGGGCTTAAAACCTTTCTTGGTGCACGGTTCGAACCTTCACCTTCCTCCGTATGAGTGTTCGGAGTCTCCGGTACGTGGCTACCAATGTCACGTGCCTGTGAATCATCTCCCTGTGTCTCTGCTACAGGGTTCTGGCTTCCTTCTACTTCTGGTGACTGAAAAAGCCGCATCGGAATCAAAGTCCCACGACCTTGGCTTCCACCTAAGGCACCTCGACCTCCGCGGCCCTTAGGATTAGACATGATTACCTAAAATGCAAGAAATTAAAAATGCGCAAGATTAAACAAATTACATTAAAGTATGAATAATCCAAGAATAAAAAACTGATTTCTTCAATATTAACAAATTACAACTTTATTTGCACCAAAAAACAAATCACATATATTGGGAAGAAAAGAAAACGAAACTATAATAATGGGCAAAACATATGGCTTATATTAACAAAACAAGACCTTGTAGTAGTTTGCTAAAAAAAGGACCCCCTGCACCCCCCCTCACTGACCCCCTGCAGCCCACCACCCTCACTGACCCCCTGCCCTCCCCCCCCTCCCTCCCCCTGCCCCCCCTCCCCCCCCCGCGGCCCCCCTCACTGACCCCCTTGCCCTCCCCCCCCACCGACCTCATGCACTCCTCCCCCTCACTGACCCCCCTGCATAGCCCCCCTCCCCGACCTCCCCGCACGCCCCTCCTCCCCGACCTCCCTGCACTGACCCCCCCGACCCCCGCACCCCCCTCCCTAACCTCCCTGCCTGACCCCCTCCTCCACGACCTCCCCGCACGCCCCCGACCCCCCTACTGACCCCTCCCCCCTCACCGACCAATTTCTCCCCCCCTCTCACTGACCTCCCGCACTCCTCCCTCTCCCGACCCCCTGCATCCCTCCCCCTCACCTGACCCCCCCGCATGCCCCCTCCCTAACCTCCCTCGCACGCCCCCTCCTCCCGACCTCCCTGCACACCCCCGACCCCCTACGGCCCCTCCCCCTCACTGACCAATTTCTCTCCCCCCACTCACCGACCTCCTGCACTCCTCCCCCTCCCGACCCCCTGCATCCCCTCCCCCTCACCGACCCCCTGCCCTCCCCCCCACTCACCGACCTCCCGCACTCCTCCCCCTCACCGACCCCCCTGCCTGACCCCCCTCCCGACCTCCCCGCACACCCCCCCCCGACACCCCCGCACGACCCCCCTCCCCCCCCCCCCTCACTGACCTCCTGCACTCCTCCCCCTCATGCCCTTGTTCCCAGTTTATATATGGGTGTTTTGAATTTCACTTAACTTGCATTTAAGAGTGAATTACATTTTGTAGAGAAACTTGCAATTAAAAAGAAGGATCATACTTCAAATACAACTCAATTTATCAAAACTACCACGAGATAGCCATCGCAAAGTTCAAACAACTAAACAATTTCATATTCTTGCTAAGCAAATCGATCTCAAATTGAATTCTAAACTCGCAAAATTTACATCCAAAATACTCACAGTAACGAAATCATTATGTGAATCCTTCATACTTCAATTTTTATGACTAAAAAAAACAATAGAAAGACAGAAAGAGGAAAAGGTAATTTTCAGTGATGAAAAGTTTGATTAAACCATAATCTAAAGCATGTGACTTCAATACTCAATCTCCAAGATCACCCACAAACAGAACACAATCTTTTTAGAACCTTAGTTGATCAAACCTTTCAACAATATGAGCAACAAATCAAGCTCAAGTTCGCATCCCCGATAAAGCATACTTTGCATCCAAAACACTCACAATTACAAAATGAATCCTTCATACTTCACATAAAACCTCAATTTCGCACTAGAAACATCAAAGGAAAAATATATGTATATACACATCGGCAGTGCAAAATTCAATAACATACTACAATCATTGGCACATCTAGGGTTTGAGTAACTTCAATCGAACCCCCAAAATCTGAATTTCTTCAAATTCACCAATGAAAACGATAAAACCAAAATCAAACAAAGTTCTAACTCAAATATAAAAACTGAAAATTCAAACAACAAATTCAATTAAGTACCTGGAATAGTAGTCCAACTTACAGATTCCAAGTGAATTTTCGAATTGAGGTATTACCGGCGGCGAGGACGACCGGCGAACTTGGTGTTTATAACCTATATCCCAAAAACCCCATTTTTAGGGTTTGATGAGTAACCAAAAAAAAAAAAAAAAACAAAATACGAACCTTCACAAATTACCGGCGGCAAGGAGAGCGAAAATGGGTCGCCGGTAGTCGGAACGGCAAGGCAGGGAGGTCGGTGAGTGGCCTTCAATTCGCGCGCCCTCCTCTCCTTTTGTGTTTTGAGAAAAGAGTTTTGAAAATGAACGATCGCAAAACAACAAAGATGCTCGAGTTTATTTTAACTACTCAGCGACCGTTAAACACCGTCGCCTAAATTACAAAAAATCAAAAAATTAAAATAATAAAAACAACGACGGCCTTAAACCGTCGTTGATAGTTAGCGACCGTTTAACCGTCGTTAAATACTTTAAAAGTCTGTCGGTGATTACCGACGTGCTGAAATATTTGAAATTCAAAATAACGACCGTTTCACCAACCGTCGCTGTGAAGCAGTCGTTGTTTCAGCATTTTCTTGTAGTGTAAAAAGCATGGGCAAGCAATTGCACGCCGCCACGTGACTCCCCAGCTCATGCTTTGGCATTTCCTTAGAAAATTATCAAAAGATTTGCATCATAAAAGGTCTCAAGCCCATGATCTGTTACTTTATAATGTTATGATCTTACTACTAAACTATGACTTGTCTTTGTGACAAAATGTTAACCCCAAACTATAGTCTATACATATTTTTATCTTAAATTATCCGAGGCGTCAACCGAGCCCAACAAGGCAACAACTAGTTGCAATTAAAAATAAGTGGAAGAAAATAATATACCACATCTCCTAATTAATGGATGACTTCTGTTAAATCAATGTGTATCCAACTATTGTTATTTATCTATCTTTTCACCATATATACTAATGTGCACATCTTTTTCAAGAGAACTTAATTAGTTTATATAGGTTGCAATACTTTAAATTAGGTTCAGACTAATTCTAATAAGAGTTGCTTAAGTTCATATTATAAGATTATAACTATGTACGATAATCTTTAGTTAAAGTCAGATATATAAGTGAATTCTTAGATGAAAAGAACATACTTCCTCCGTTCTGAAATAAGTGAAATACTCTCTCTTTTATGTGAGAGTTTTTTAAGAGAAGTATTTCATTCATGTTGGAACGGAGGAATAAGGTGAAGAGATCTACTGCTTGAATTAGTTGGTAAAGGGGTTATTCAACTTATCCAGAGATATCTCGAATTCAAACCCTGTGAAATTTGCATACAACAGCCTTGATTAGAGAGTTTTTCCTCCAATTGGGCCTATCCCAACTAAAATTCGTAGATGGCTTTCACCATTAAGGAAAACAAAGAAAATTTTAATTATTCAAATTATAATGTGACATGTTATTTTAGGACAATATAGTGGTGCATTGAACAAAAATTTAAATATACGAGGGGGACAGGGGGTGCTACATTATAAGACCACATACACATCCATTAGTTTACATTGTTTCTAGTAAAAGTTGCTTGTGTTTATATTTTTAATTATTTCTCCCTATTTAGTAACAATAAGTCATTGGTTAACATAATTATATTATTAGTCAACCTTTTTCGTAATTTTTTTTTTCATTGCAAGCATGGGGCATTAAATAACTTTTCGTAATTTATTACTCTAGTTAATTAACATGTTCTATTAGAAGTTAGGTCACTCTTTTTTTCTTTCTCCTTAAAAAGTAAATTTCTCAATTTTATTGTTAGTTATACTTTTCTAATAGGGGTGTAAATAATGAGAGTCGAGTTCGAGTTTGAGCTAGCTCGACTCGAATCATTAGCATCTCGAGTTCGGTCGAACTCACTCGAATCAAGTTTTGACCGAGTTTTGACCGCGCTTTGCTCGAGTCGGGTTTTGACCAAATCGAATTTTGACCGAGTAGATTTCAAGTAGCTTGCAAGTGTTACATGTAAAAGCAACCCTAAGGTAGAAAAATGTTGAATTTAGGTTTTTTTTTTTTTGATAATTGTATTCGGGCTTCTCACGAGTTTTCAAGTAGAGTATCAAATTGCTCAACTTGACTCGCGAACATCTCGACTCGAGCTCATTCGAGTCGAGTTTTGACCGAGTCGATCTCGAGTAGCTCGCGAGTTGTCTCGTCTCATTTACACCCCTATTTCCTAACATTTTTCATGAAAAGACACTCTCACAAGATAAAGTTACCCAATCTATTGGCAATAGTTAAAATTAAGCACATGACAACAAAATTGTCCATCCTCTTACAATATAACTTGCTTTAATATAAAAAAAAATAAGGAGGGACTAGTCTTTTGTGAGAATTGTTTCATATGATGTCTTATTTAGTGTCCCAAATAGCTATAATTTTGGCACCTCACTAGTAGAGAAATGACAATTTGCGTCGGACCTGGGACCCCCATTTGCGTCGGACCTTGGCTCGACGGCACATGTCTCGTCGCAGATGGGAAGACAGCCATCTGCGTCGTATAAGACACGACGCAGTCAATCGAATATTTGCGTCGGACACAACAAACATGCGACGCACATGCCCATCCCCATGCATTCACTTAAATTATTTACTGTAATTATTTTTAGATTGATGAGATGACAAAACTTAAATAGAGTGGAAATAAGATGAAACACAAAAGAAGACATAGGATGTTAACCGAAAATACAAATAAGTTTTGGCATTCATACTAATCTTTCTAAAATGATGCATGAAATTCTTTGTCATTAGCTGTCAATGTGTATGCCTTATAAGTTGCGGCTTCCATGTCCACTTTCCCCTCTCTCTCGCTCTCTCGATATGTTGCTTTCCATATCATTTCTCCATTTAATAATATTCTAATTTCTAATGCATATATTCTTAATTATTTGTGAAGCATTTATATAAACATTAACTAGATTATCAAATTAAACCTTACATAAGAAGAAAACTCCCGTCAAAAATAATGAAAAGGGAAGAAAAAGAAACTTAAACATCATAGTGACATAATCTCTAGACTTGGCATCTTTAGTTTCTTTCACACATTTTGTATGAAGGATTTATATTATGCAGTATCATAAGTCATAACCTATACAATAAGATAAAACCTAAAATCAGGGTGACGTACTCTTTAGATTTGGCTCTCCACTTACTTATTTCGTCCACTTATAAGTTAGTAGTGTTGACTACTCCTATTAGGGCGTTAAATGCGTACACGGAGCACAATTCCAAAGGAAAAATTGAACTACGGCCCTGTGTTTCTAGACTTAATTTGAGTTTCGTTCACTTCACTTCAGTCCGGTTAATTTCAGTCTAAAAAAAACAGGGCCTATCCTTCATTCTGTTATTGTCGATTAGTAGGTTAAAGTATAAACGTACCCAATTTCTTTTAGGCCATTACAATAGTACTCCAAAAGTTTCGCAAATCGAGAATATATATACAAATAAAGTTAAGATATATACTATTAGCTAGTTATAAATCAGTTCATTATCCATTGCATCTTTTCTGAAAATAGAACTTCTCGTTCTAATTGAGCATTCGATCCACATTAATTTCAGACTTAAGAGAAGAATATAATAAAGATATGAGTTATATACCTAAACCAACATAGACTACCGTCTCCAATCACATAATTTGTAAGCTAATTGCACTAAATAAAGTTTATTTTAAACAAGTATGTATTAGAGAAGTTAAAAGTGGAAATATTACACGTTTAATATATAGTACTCAATTATAACGAGAAGTTCTATATATATATATATATAGAGAGAGAGAGAGTGTGTATCGTCTCCTCAACTAATTATTCTAACTTTATTATGACAAACAAATTGAAATTAGTGAAGTTGCAATAAATCTAGATAAGTCGCCAGCTCAATTGAAATAAAATAATATTAATATCAGAAGGCTTATCAAGATACCTTTGGACTCAATTTCACAGTCCCTTGACTACAAAGAATGAAAGTTGGGCTATCTGACAAAAAATTCAAATGCGTCCGAATAAGTTCCAATTTTAGATAAGCTTGAATAAGTCAAAATAAGTTGAATGGAATGCTTATCCCGCTTCTAGATCAATGGCAATGAAGTATATAGAAGTTTGTTACATGTTACATCTTTTCACAAACTATTGATTATAATATATTAAAATGGTATATAGATTAAATTTGTTCTTTGAAAATTATTGAATATACTTACTTATATTTTGTGATCTCACTATTCATTTGGGAGAGCTCTAAAACAGCAATGAGTAAAAAAAAAAGTCAATAAGTAATTAGCATTGTTATAACAACACTATTTATGCATTGTATTAGGAAGTTACTTTGTTTCCTTAAATGTTGTTAGTCTCCTATAGTTTTAATGTAATTATTTAGTTTCAATGTAATTATTTAGCTTTGCTCTTTGTGTTAAGCTTAAGTTACAGGACTCTAGCTTGTTTTATATCGTAATGTTTCCCTACAAATTAATCAAGGTCCATCGACTATATTTTTCTTTGAGTTTTATGAGTCAGTGTCACCCCTTAACAATATAACTAAGAGCATAATATAACTACGACCATTTCTCTGTTACCAATCACATTACACAATTATTATCATGAGGCTTTTAGGTTATATTATTATTTAAAGAGGTTTTAATTTACTTATGGTGCATATATGGTGGATAGATCATCAAAGAGGATACATTTCGAGATCTTAATTATCTGATGGAAGAGGGAGTTGCTCTTTTATAATTCGTATGATAATATAATTACAAGAATTAAAAAGATTTTATTTATTGATATAATGTCATAATCATGTACTATTAAATACTCCCTCCGTCCCAAAATATATTTCCCATTTTCCTTTTTCACGGTTGTTTATGCAAGTAGAATCTAAGAGGGATAGTAAAGATTTTTTGTTTATTTAAATAAATGTTGTATGGGAAAAGATGATTTTAGAAGAGAGAATGGAGAATAATTGGTGAAAGAGCATTAACTGTAACACTTGGGTTGAATAAACAAAGCAAAAAACAAAATTCAAGAAGCAAATAAATGATGGGACACGAATTTTCTAGACAAATTACGAAAAAATGTGGAACTAAATATGGAAATGTGAACTATATTTTGGGACACCCAAAATGAAAATGGGAACTATATTTTGAGACGGAGGGAGTAGTACAACTAATAATTTTGTGATAGATTTTTGAAATTGTGAATAATCATCTACTACCAAATCTGAAGACAGCCATGCACAAACCCTTTTAAAGTGGTTTGCTTGGTTCATGGTTGGTTGTCAGCCAATTATTAAGTACTAGTAAATAGTAATACAAGTGACCTTAAATTATAGATGAGTTGTAAGACCAATTAAAAAACATTGTTGAAAAAAATGGTTTGAAAAATCTAATTGGAGATCTTCTCTAAAGATTCCAATTGTCTTAAACCTAATTCTTTGTCTTTTTTTCACATTTTCTTCTCTTCCCAACTTTGTTGCCACACAGTTTTCAAATGATACAATCTTATCAATATATCATTGTTCCAATATAAATATGTTTTACGTGTGGAATCCTTTAATTTAGCAAAGATTTGAAGATGACAGTCTTTTTTCCTTGGACAAAATCATGTTAGATGTTACCTAGGGTTCATAGTTGTCAAAAGTTGGAGAAAAGTGATAACATGGACTATCTAAGTTTTGCACCGACATTTATTTGTAACTGTTTGGTTAAACTGCTAAAGTCCACAAATACTCCTTGGTATTATCTCACACAATCACACTCTCATCAGACATGTCAAATGTATTAATCGAGTTACGTTAGAGTTGATGAATAAAAAAATTTCGACTTTAAAGGATATTTTATAGGGATTGTTAGGTTGTTCAAAATATCACTTCAAATTTGGTTGGTTATTTTACGGTAAAAATAGGTTTATATTCGGGTTAAGTTGTCTTAATTTTCTACTAATTTGAAATGTACATTTCAACTCACTTTTTAAAGAATTTTCAAAAATTGATTTTGGTTTTTTATTTATCGGATTTTCACTTATATTTATTAAAATTAAATTTAAAAATATAATCATAATCTTATAATAAAATTGTGTAATATTTTAATAAATTGAATGGCCAAGAAGTAATGTAAAAAGAAGGGAGCAATATATAGTATAGCACTAGCTAGTTAGCTTGGTTTTCATTGAAGAAGCCATAGCAATAAAATTATCAGACGATACATGCATTTATTGTGTTTATCCTTGAGGATTTGGAAGTTAGAATTATTCTTAATCTTTAAATTTCTTTAGTAAAACTTACTGAATTGATGAAATTGCAAATCTTAGCAAAAAAAAATTGCCTAAAATCCCTAGCTCCTTATTGATCTACCACAAATTCTTGGAAAAGACGGTCTCATGTTAGTCTTAACGTGAGACCTGCTCAAATCCAAGAGATATATTTTTTCAAAAACGGACCGCGTCTCACAAATTCTCACGATAATATTTTTGGCGAATTAGTTAATATTTTTGGTGAATTAGTTAAGTATTTTAGCACAATAGTTTAAAGCTGATAATCTATATGTAGGCTTACATTATTTTTTAGTTAATATATCAAGTACATTAGTTAGTGTTATTCTATAATTAGTTAAGATCTATTGAGCATTATTTAGTTTCCAATATAAACGAAGAAATTACTTTTTTATAAATCAAAAATGTCAAATACAAAAGACAACCTAAAAAAAAGAACTTAAAACAACCTAGCATTTGGAGTAATTGTACCAATTTCAGTTTGATTCTTGGAATTTATTTTTTTAGTCTTCTTAAAATTACTTTTCTTCCTTACACTTCTTCCCTTTAATTTGTTTTTGTACGATACGAGTCTAAAATAACCAATGTAGTTGTAGTTGATGAGCATTGTTCTTCTATAATTGGTTTTGTAGTTAAGACTTTGGTTATACTTGCGGCAGTATTCTTGTAGACTTCTTGCGGTACCTTTCTTGCACCTTTATTAGTCTTGACTTTTGAGAATAAGATTGTAGAACTTTCTTGCGGTTTCATATCGCCATGGGGTTACGTTGTTTGTAAGTTGTAACTGCTCCATAGATTTCTCTATCCATTTCTCTTTTCCACACGTCGCTCTTTGCAAACTAGTCCATCTTTTACACATGTACCTATGTAGTATTGTTGTGATTGAACAAATAAGATGCGTCATAATCTGGTTCTTATGATATAACTAATATACTTCACCGCATAACTAATATACTTTAGCACTTAATTAATTCATCTAACTAATAGGGCCAAGCGCTTAACTAATTCCTGTGCTGGTTGATGCACACATGTGATGTCAGCATGACATCGGCTGGTCTCACGTTAACAGTAACGTGAGACCGTCTCTTCAAAAACAGACTCTTGATCTACTTAACTCCGATCTATAACTACTCTAGATATATCTAATCTTAGATATAACAATAAAAGCATTTGAAATGGACAAAAAGAAATAAAGGAAAAAGTTAAATCTGAGATGCTGTATGATATTTAAATAATGTGCTTCCTCCATGCTAAACTATAAGGCACGTACGCTTCACAAATATTTGCTTTAGCCATGAATTTCTCTTATAATATGACGACTAAAATTACAAAAGTTCGACCATTAGATATGTCTTGAAAATACTATAATAATATTATTTTCTTGTAATTTTTATCAACATGGATTGAGAGTAATTAATAGTCAAAGTTCGACATCGAATATTATGTGTGTCTTATATTTTGAATCAGGAGTGAGTATGAATCTATATTGTTAATTGATATTAAAACTACTTGCAATACATTAATTTTCATGCTTACCAATGCACATATTTGATCATTAACATCTTTGATTAACATATTAATTCTTGAAACAATTTGACTTTCATATTTGCCTATACATCTGTTTTTTTACTTCCTCCATTTTTTGGGTCGTTTTATATTGACTTTTTTTTTTTTTTGAAAGGAGTTTGATATTGACTTTCTAAGCAATTCACATATTTCACTTTGATCCTCTTGTATTATTCACACATAAAAAGATGAATTTTCATGTGAAATCTTATTGGATTCATCTCAATATGTATTTCTAATATCTGTTGGGTATACATCCCAAGTCCCACATAGGATAGATAAGAAGGAGTTACCTAGTTTATAAGAGTTCAACAACTACAAATCCGTGCGGGATTGACCCAAAGCGGATAATATCATACTAATGGTGGAGCATTAGGTGGACTCATGGGCCCTATAATATCCACCTTTTAGAATTTATACTTATGCATAAATATAGATATATAAACTAGTCAAGTCCTTTAGGTACAATTCAAAAACAGGAGGAAGTTTACTTTAGAAAAATAACTTGGTCAACATTAGTATATAAATACTGTAAACGTAAAAATATTACAAGTAATTAGGTATAAGAATCGGGAACCAAGCAAGGCTTGGCCTAGTGGTAAAGGTTTGCCCTTATGACTTCAAGGTCATGAGATCAAACCCCACTAGGGGCTCTTTGGGGATGAGGTTTCCCTTACCATCCCCTTCCTTCCAAGGAGTCTGACCTGCAAACCTGACTCGTTATACCTGTGCGAGGTACCAGTTCAGTAGGGTCCTTTATCTTACCCAATTAAAAAAAAATCTTGGCTGGTTATAAGAATTGGGAAGTATAATTCGTACTGGTCATAGACTCGGAGCCCATAAAATCTTTGGGAAGTTAACGAGAGGATAAAGGGCAGCACAAAGAACCCAAAATGCCACATTGGGCTGTCCGTTAAAAGCCTTAAATTTTAACACGATGCTACATGGTATCAATGACAGTCTAGCAGACATCGAAACCCAGATGTTGGCCCATACATGAAACCTTTTTGAGCCCAATAATACCTTCTATTATTTATTTTTTTAGTTGACATTTACCCCTACTTTGGTCTATCTTCAAGTTATGTGTTGTTGAGGATAGAGATTGAAGTAAGATGGATGATGGAAAGAATGAAATTGGGGATTACAGAAGGGAGTAGAATCGTCGTCGTCGTGGTGGTGGTGGTGATGTTGCTGGTGGTGCTTGAAGAGTGATGCCGGAGAGAGTGAGATTATGTCATGGAAGAGTTCTATAGGAATTTCATAAAGATCAAGTGTGATTTCAAGTTTTTTTTTATTAAAAAAAACAGTTTTAACGGCACATAAAATTATATTTTGACTTGATATAAGTTTGATAAAAGAAAATTTTCAAAACATGATAAGCACTATACAAAATGCAACGCATTACACGTACACGGTACACCCATGTTTATGTATGATAAAGTTTACATACACAATAAGTTGTATATCGGACCCAGTTAAATTCATTTATTGGAGTAGATTTTAGTCTTCCTCCCTCTTATATGAAGTAGATATATCTCCATTGATGGTTCCTACTTCTTATTCTGCTTAGCATTTGTTTGTTGATATAAAAATAAAACAGTACATTAGAATTAGATATTCTTAGAAAGTAAAAAAATATATATATAATTGTTCAATTGATAAATCTTAATTATCTAATTACTTTCAAAATTAAAAAAGTTTACTGAAAAGAGTTGAACTGAACTGAAATGAGCTGAACTAAACTAAATGAACTAAAATGAAGTAAAATTGTGAAAGGAAAGTAGTTGAACTGAATTGATCTAAAACTATGTCCAAAAGAAAAGGAACTTATAAGCTCATTGGATGATCTACAAGCTAAATCATGAGGAGAGAGAAAGAAAAATATAATAAAGAATTAGGAGAGAGAAAAAAAGAGGAGAAAGGGGAGGATGATCAGATCATCCCAATGATCTGATCATAGTTGGATCATAGCCAAAGGTCATGAAAGAGAATAAATGGCAGGCCCCATGTATGGTGAGTTGGCAATCATCTAATGGCATTAAGAAGAGCAATTCAACGAGTGAAAAGCCCAAAATTGTTGATCATTCATTGGGGGTTAAAAAAACCATAAAAATAAATAGTACTCCCTCCGTCCCAGAATATAGTTCCCATTATCGCTTTTTTCACTGTAATTTATGCAAGTAGAATCTAAGAGGGATAGTAAAGATTTTTTGTTTATTTAAGTAAATGTTGTATGGGAAAAAATGATTTTAGGAGAGATAATGGAGAATAATTGGTGAAAGAGCATTAATTGTAACACTTGGGTTGAATAAACAAATTAAAAAACAAAATTCAAGAAGCAAATAAATGACGGATTAATTGTTTTTCTGCACAAATTACGAAAAATGCGAACTAAATATGAAAATGGGAACTATATTTTGGAACACCCAAAATGGAAATGAGAACTATATTTTGGGACGGAGGGAGTAAATCATAAGTGAAGCGGAAAAGAGAGAAGAAGTATTAAAATAATTGATGATTCATATTTTTGGATCAACCATTATGTATGCTTCCGAGCAAACTTTCCCTAGAAAATTGGTACAAAAGTGTTGATAAAGTATTAAAGTGGAGTACTAAACAACTTGACCATTGTTATCAACTTGAGCAGGATCACGGGGCGCTACTACTTTCCAAAACTTCTGCTTTTGGTACATACTCGACCCGGCACTACCTTAAAACCTTTGGAATTACGAACAACCAAACTAAAAAGTAAAAACTGTCTATTAGTACAAATCACTGGAAAAAAACAAAAGAAAAAAAAGTGGATGAAATGAAACGACAAAAATTCACTGGACAAAAGAAAAGGTGGATGAAATGAAACGACAAGACATCTCATATAAGTAGTGATCAAGTTATATAAACGTGTTTTTACTAACATCTTTAACTTTTTTCTACTTCTCTTTTTCCTAAATAGAAGAATAATATGTAAAGCATAATAGCATATGCTAAATGGTAAATGGGGCCTCATATGCTAAATGGGGCCTCATGGACATTAATTTTAATATACTACCATGTGAGTTGTGAGTTGTGACCACTGACCACGTTATTTCAAAATATCTCTTTTTTAAAATGATTGATATTATGGTAATCTAATCTAATACTTCCTCTAGTTTTATAATAAGTGACACGTTTTCATTTTACGGAAATGTCACAATAAGTGACACATAGCTCAAAGTAGGAAAACATACTTCTCATTTATTATATTTTTGCCATCATTTAATTGTTTACTTTATCTAATACTCAAATCTAACTGGTTTAACAAGTGGTCCCAAGACTCCCAACTTTATCTCTCTAGGCTCCTTGGTATTTACCCACTTTCTCTTTTTCTCTGTGTCACTTATATTAAAATGGAGGAAGTATAAATCTAAATCTAATCTAAATATTTTGTAATCTAAATCTAAATCTAAATCTAATATAATCTATCTAAATATATACTTCTCAGACATTCAAGAGCATATAGAGTGCCACCTGAGCGTAAACTGTCATATATTCCCTCCGTCCTTTATTAGTTTATCCACTTTGACTTATAACACTATTCATCTTTATTACTGTGACCATCATTTGTGCTTTATTGGTAAGGAAATATATAATCATGTGGGATATCGTTTGATTCGTCTCAATATGTAGTTTCAGAATATCAAATTTTTATGATTTCTACAAATACATAATCAGAGATATTATTACTCAAAATTTTACATCGACAAATGTGAAAAGTCAAAACGGGTAAACTAATAAAGGACAGAGGAAATATATCATTATATTTTTTAAATTTTAACTTTTAGGTATTTCGAAAAGAATAGAGTTACAACTACATATAAAGAGTTTTAGACAAGGAATTAAAGTTTGATTTTGAATTAGCAAGCTAAATTATTATATAATGTAAATCAATTAAGAAAAGTATAACTGTTACTATACAATTAATAATATTATAATATTTATACAATATTATAATTTTTATACCATTGGACAGTGTTTGTAATATGCCTCAAAATAAGATTCATATGCGTCAATATAGATTTAAAATTTATGAAAATATATTTATTTAAATGAAGAATGACATGATTTATTCTTCATTTTAGATACATATAATAATATTTATAAGAACAACATAATATATGTGATTACATTTGTATTGTGGTAAGAATATGAGCTTTAGAATAATTGAAATAGATATATAATGGGTAGAATAATAGAAAAATATAGTTTGATCTTCAAGTTAACTACCTAAGAAATAATAAACAATAGGTTCTATAAATAGAGAGTTATGTGGAGACAATGAGACATAAATGTAGTTATAGATAATAAAAAGTTATAGTTTGATTTTGAAGGAACAATGTTAAAAGTTTATATAATATCAATTGTATATAACTTTTGCCCCATAATTTATTGAAACTTATTGAAGTTTGAATCATGAACTTTTTAGAACTTATTGAGCTTATCAAACTTGAAACTTATTTCTTTTAAAAGGTGAGGATAACACACCCTAAAATGGAGACAGAGATAAATGGCAGGCCCCATGTATGGTGAGTTGGCAACCATCTAATGGCCTCAAGAAGAGCAATTCAACGGGTGAAAAGCCCAAAATTGTAGATCATCCATTGGGGGTAAAAAAACCATAAAAACAAATAGTACTCCCTCCGTCCCATAATATAAGTCCCCTTTCCTTTTAAAGTGTCCCAAAATATAAGTCTTGTTTCTATTTTCAATCAATAATTATGCCCAAAATACCCTAATCAAAATAATTTAATTCCCAAAAAGTCCTTATGATTTCAGCTTCCAATGCACCATTATTAATGATAAAATGGAATCTTTTACCCCATTGAACTCTTCTACACATTAACATATGCAACATTAATGTTCAGTTTTTATTTTTTGTTAAAAAGAAAAAAACAATGTAGAGGTTTCCCACTAAAAATGAATTTTTTTTATTCAAATAAAACAAGATTTCACTTTACCTTAATTCCCGTGTAAAAACAGAATCAGGACTTATATTATGGGACGGAGGGAGTAGATCATAAGTGAAGCGGAAAAAAGAGAGAAAGTATTAAAATAATTGATGATCTATATTTTTGGATCAATCATTGTGTATGCTTCCGAGCAAACTTCTCCTAGAAAATTGGTACAAAAGTCTTGATAAAGTATTAAAGTGGAGTACTAGGAATGGATCTAGGGTGCATGTTTTGAATGATAAATGGGTGAGTGGTAGTGCATTAAGGGTGAAGCAAGGAGTTAATCTACTGAACCAGGGAGTCAGTATGGTTAATGATTTGATGTTGGCTGGAAGGAATAAATGGAATGCCAGTCTTGTGTGGAGATGTTTTGACAAAGATTCAGCTCAAAGGATTTTAGCAACATATATTCCGCAAGCAAGTGAGGATGATAAGTATGTTTGGGATTCTACATCGACTATGAAAACTCTAAAAACAAAGGATGTTTAGGCATTTCTGATGGAACAGGTGTATGGTGGAAAAGTGCATCTTAGGGAACGTATGTTTTGGAATAAATTCTGGAAGTTGGAGATACCACCTAAGTGGAAAATTTTTTTATGGAGACTGATCCACCAGGCTTTAGCTACATGTGTAAATTTGAATAAAAGAGGTGTACGGACTAGTAATATGTGTTACTTGTGTCATGAGATGACAGAGACATATGCACATTTATTTCGAGATTGTGAGATTAGCAAGCATGTTTGGTTTGCCTCTGAGCTAGGTCTTAGGGTGGAGCATGATTACATGATTCCAATGGCAGAATGGGTAAAAAATATGTTTCATTATTTCTGGAAAATTGATGGTAAAGATGGGTATCGAAGGTGTGTGCTTGCAGCTATTCTGTGGTCAATTTGGAAATACCGAAATAAAGTGTTTGTTCTGTGATCAGAAAGTCGACCCTATTGATATTGTGACAACAGTTGGGAGAGAAGTACAGGGTGCACAGCAAAGAAGGATCTTTAAGACGACGTTGCAGAATCGATACACTAGGAATATGGCATGGGACAAGAATTGTTATAGAAATGGTGACTTGGCAGGAGAAGTGTGCACAGTTCACGTGGGTGCGTTGTGGAAAGCGAATGGAGGATCCAAGTGGATAGCTGATATTGCCTGGATGGGGATGGGTGCAAATGTGAGTTTCTACGGGAAGGACCGAATTTTTGCTACGTCATCATTGCAAGCAGAGGGTTATGCTTTCCTCAAAGGATTGCAGGAAGCTGAGACCAGAGGTTGCCGTCATAATAGGATGCTAACTGCTTCCAATCAGCTGTTTCATGCCATTAAAAGCTGGTAAGGCAGTGTGTGCTATTGCTGGTATGTTATTAGATATTCAAGCAATATGTAATAAGTTATTATCTTTTGAGTGTTGGAAGGTTTCTAGGCATCAGGGACGCGAAGTAGTTCGTATGATGCATATGTAAGTAAGTATAAGTTGTCATAGCACTGGATATTGTAATCATAAGTTGTAATGGTAGTTTCTTATTGCCGAAAAAAAACAACTTGACCATTGTTATCAACTTGACCAGGATCATGGGGCGCTACTTCCCAAAACTTCTGCTTTTGGTACATACTCAACCCGGCACTACCTTAAAACCTTTGGAACAACCAAACTAAAAACTGTCTATTACTCCCTCTGCTTTTTTTTTATTTGCTACATTGTTGTTTTCACTAGTTTTTAGAAGATATTCATTTCAATCTTTTTTAGTGTACTTTTTGACCTCTTTAGCATTAAATGAGGTGGGAAAATGTGTAAAAGTACTACTTTTGGGTGGAAAAAGAGAGAAACAAATATTATAGTAGTACTTTTTGGTGGAAAAAGAGATAAACAAATATAATAGTATTACTTTTTGGTGGGCCAAGTTTCCTAATAAGGAAAGTTGAAACAATGTCAAGTAAAAAAAAACAATTATTTATGGAAAAATGTAGCAAATAACAAACGATCCCGCTAACGGACGCCCCGGGGCGCTAGATAAGAAATATATTGTTCTATTTAATTACTCATATTTATACAACATAATAGAATAATATATAATTCCAATGCAAATCATTTAATGTTTTTCAATAGGAAAGGGAAAAACATTTAATTCCAATCCAAAACATTTAAATGCATTGCATTGGAATTATACATTATTATATTATTTTATATAAATATGAGTAATTAAGTAGAATAATATATTTTTTATCTAGCCCCCCGGACATCCGTTAGCTTTTGCCAATAAAAAAAAGCGGAGGTAGTAGTACAAGTCACTGGAAAAAAAAAAAAAAGTGGATGAAATGAAACGACAAAAGAAAAGGTTGGTGAAACGAAACGACAGGACATCTCATATAAGTAGTGATCAAGT
Organism: Beta lomatogona; assembly: GCA_947646795.1. Classification (NCBI taxonomy): domain Eukaryota; kingdom Viridiplantae; phylum Streptophyta; class Magnoliopsida; order Caryophyllales; family Amaranthaceae; genus Beta; species Beta lomatogona. The sequence goes on from CANSNZ010000280.1 coordinate 108,580, forward strand.
TATATAAACGTGTTTTTACTAACATCTTTAACTTTTTTCTACTTTTCTTTTTTCTAAATAGAAGAATAATATGTAAAGCATAATAGCATATGCTAAATGGTAAATGGGGCCTCATATACTAAATGGGGCCTCAAGGACCATGGTCTCATGTCAGGCAGTAATCCGTATTAATTTCAATATATGTGACCACGTTATTTCAAAATATCTCTTTTTTTAAATGATTTCTATTATGATAATTTAATCTAATACTTCCTCTATTTTTATAATAAGTGAGTGACACATAGCTCAATGTAGGAAAAAAATACTTCTCATTTATTACATCTTTGTCATCATTTAATTGTTTCACTTATTTACTTTATCTAATACTCAAATCTGACCGGTTTAACAAGTGGTCCCAATTTTCTCTCTTTAGGCTCCTTGGTATTTACCCACTTTCTCTCTGTGTCACTTATTTTAAAACGGAAGAAGTATAAATCTAAATCTAATCTAAATCTTTTGTAATCTAAATCTAATCTAATCTAATCTATCTAAATATATACTTCTCAGACATTCAAGAGCATCTAGAGTGTCACCTGAGCGTAAACTGTCATATATATATCATTATATTTTTTGAATTTTAACTTTTAGGTATTTCGAAAAAAATAGAGTTATAAATACATATAAGAGTTTGGCTTTGAATTATCAAGCTAAATTATTGTATAATGTAAATTAATTAAGTATAACTTTTACTACACAATTCATAAAATTATAATATTTATACAATATTATAATTTCTATACCATTGGGGAGTGTTTGAAATATGCCTCAAAATAAGATCCATATGCGCCAATATATATTTAAAATTTATGAAAATATATTTATTTAAATGAAGAATAACATATGATTTATTCTTCATTTTAGATACATATAATAATTTTTATAAGAACAACATAATATATGTGATTATACTTGTATTATTGTGGTAAGAATATGAGATTTAGAATAATTGAAATAGATATACAATGGGTAGGATAATAGAAAATAGTTTGATTTTGAATGAACAATGTAAAAAATAATAAAACATAAATAATGTAAAATTTTTATATAATATCAATTGTGCATAACTTTTGCTCCATAATTTGAAATTTTATAATTTGCATACCACTTGAGAGTTGAGAGTGCTTGAAAGATGTCAATTATCAGAGTTGAGAGTGCTTATGCCTAAATACATAATAGTCATTTAACCGGTAAATTTGCCATTGCAAAATGGAAATTTTATGCTTATGCCTAAACACATAATAGTCATTTATTAAACTTATTGAAGTTTGAATCATGAACTTTTTAGAACTTATTGAGCTTATCAAACTTGAAACTTATTTCTTTTAAAAGGTGAGGATAACACAACCTAAAATGGAGACAGAGATAAATAATATTCTAAAAAGAAAAATACATTATGCTGATAAATGACTATTATGTGTTTAGGCATAAGCATAAAATTTCGAATAAGGTATATATATTGTTTCCTTTTAATCTTTCAGTCACATATATCTATTTTTTATCATAATACCATCTTATATTATTTCTTCTTCTAGATATCTTATTAGAATTTAACAACACTTTATAATCGAAACGGAAGTCAATCATTGATAGAATATAAAACATTTCATGCGGCTTAGCTTAAACTTTTGGTTGAGTATAATTAGCCATTTGACATGGCATCGTAGTTAGCGTGAGTGCGTGACATAAAGGTCACAAGTTCAAAATCTCACCCACGCACATAGAATATAAAACTATTCTTAGAGTTTCAACCATTAACTTAAACTTTTAGTTGAATTGGTTCTTTGACATTCATGACTTTTTTATTTTCGAGGGAGGACTAAAACTACATTGTACAGGATTATTCATATTCGTGTGAGATTTGAGTCACCATTATCATCAGTTATATCAACAATTTCCACTAAGTTAAAATCAAAAAGCATGCTGTTTGTTTTGCAAGAATAAAAACAAGAGGATAGAAGTATAATGATATGTGTGAAACTATCGTCATACCTAATAAATTTTGCGAAGAATTCATCGAATTAAAACCTCTCAAAAAAGTTTTAGTTTTATAAGATGAACTAAAGAGAGTGTAATAAGTGAACATGGACATAATTCATCTCAAAAAACAAAGTGAACATAGACATCAAATTAGCTAGCTAGAAAGAATTAATTGAGGATTCATGTCGTCTTCATAGAGACAATAATAGAAAAACGCAACTTGTATCACGTGTCCTTTTTGTCTACTACTTCATGAATTCATATTTGATTGACCTCTACGGTTCTAACTTATTAGGAGATAATTTGTTCTAACTAGTGGTTGAATTACTCACCCCTAAGTTACTCCTATGTTTTCAAAAACATAATGCATCTTACCCTACTCTTTAATTTACTGTAGTTGAATCTGATTTGTACTTGATAAAGTTAAGTTAAAAGCTAAAGTTAACTTACAAAATTTTTAATATTTTTGCTGGATTGTATATACTTTTAAAATATGATGCAGATCATGCTCCCTTATGATGAATCTAATATGTGGTCACTTTTGATTGATAAGAATCATATATTTTCTTTTTTTTTGTCCTACTACGAGAAGTTTCCCACCGCCTTTGGCGAATGGACTAATCTCCCGCTAGAGTTTGCATGGGTACCTCGAAGGGTAGCATCCCTCCCAGCTGGGTTTTTTTCCATACCCAAGGCTCGAACCCGAGACCTTGGTTAAGGAGCGAGAGACCCTTAACCACTCACGCCAACCTCAATTGGTATTGATAAGAATCATATGGTTGTATTATAACACATCGTAGATTAGCACATTAGATATTTCGAAGTCGAATACTACTATGTCACAGTGTATAATATGTATATTCTGACATACTTATGCCTTGTTTGATAGGCAACACTAATAATGGTGATAATGGCAATAAAAATAACTTTACGTAGGCTGTAAGGAAAATTTCATACTCATTATCAAGGTAATGGAATCTCATTACTAAGCATGTATTTTTCACATATTTCAATGTTCAGTCAATACCACATTGACATGAATATGGGGTTAGTAAAGTGATAGTTAATGATAATGCAAATTTAATTAAAAAATACTCCGTCTTTTCCATAATATAAGTCTTATTTCCTTTTTGGTAGTCAAACTTTGAAATCTTTGACCAAATATTATTATTAATATATACAAAAAAAATACTCATGTGGGATCTTATTAGATTAGCCTTAATATGTACTTTCATAAATTCAACTTTTTATATTTTTTATTAACACGGAATTGAAGATATCGAAGGTCAACGGTAGATCTTAGAGACTATGCAAAAGGAAACAAGACTTATATTATGAGAGGGAGGGAGTATACTTTAGATAGGTCAATCCTCGTTGACATGAGTTTTCACTATCAATATCCCCATTAATTATTGCCTAACAAAAGAAACCATTAATGGATGATATCCCTCTATCCATAAATCTTACGTTTCCGACGAAAGTTGAAAATAATTTATCATAATTAACAACAATCTGAATTAAGAAAATGAACTAATGGTCTGTTTGGTTGGAGGTTTTTTAGGCTTGGAAACAGATTGAGGTAATGGACTCCCTTTTAATATGTTTGGTTGGGTTGTCAACTTATTTCACTCCCTTACTAGCCTAATTGAAACCCCCCTCATTTGAAAATTAAAAAATGAAAAATTTTCATAGAAAAGAGAATAATTTTTTGCAATTTCTCTGAATTTAATGTAATTTTTAATTTTTTATGAAATTATTTGGGATTACAGTTTTTTTTACACATTTTATGTTGATTTTATAATAAAGTGAAATTAAAAAATGTGAATCCTTTCAAAATGTGAACCAAATAATGGGAAAGGGAGTCATTAGAAAAATGATTCTATTCCCAAGTTAAAACAAACAAATGTTAAAGGTAACATATTCCATTGTCATTCCACCCCTTGGCCCTTATCTCCATTCCATTCCGTTTCCATTTCTTAGTTCGAACCAAACGATCCCTAAATGATTCGTGTGTGGAGCAATATCTATCAATGGACTAAATCCACGGCAACCTAAGATTGACATTTTTAATGTTTATTTATTTACTCATTTTAATGACTTTTAATAAGCAAAAACAATCCTGATCAATAAGTGAATGAATAATAACAAAAAACCAAAAGTTTTAGGTACACGTACATATTCGAGACAGAAGATAAGCAGGTAAGAGACATGATGGAATATTAGTGATCATACAGTTTGGCGTTAATAATACTATAGTTAGGTTTTTTTGTTTGAGTCATAACACTTGAGTTAGATTGGCAAACAAGTTAGCGATTTATAGTGAACCTGTAAAAATATGTTTAGGGTTAATTTGTGATGCCTTTTCGTTGATGTAATTTGCAATATATATGTTACAAGAGTCCTATGAAGTGAAGGAAAGAAATCCTAACCCACATAGAAATTAATATCAAGACTCCTGATATAAGGAAACTCCTTATGATACAATATTTCCTAACACCCCCTCAAGTTGGAGCATGGGAAGGATCAAGAATGCCCAACTTGGAAAGAAGATACTCAAACTGTTGCTTGCCAAGAGCCTTGGTGGATTTGAGCGCGAGCAGTGAAGCCAAGAATTCACTCGTCAGGGTGGTGTCGAGCTTGGCGGGTCGAACATGCTCGTCATGAGTGACAAGTTGATAGGCTCGATCCAAGGACGGAAGAGGCTCGGTGGAGAGGATTTGCGTACGAAGACGCGAATAATATTCAGAGTTTAAGCCCATGAGAAAATCATGAAGTTTTTCAGTTACCTATCTCGCTTCATGAATTGATCCAACAATATAATTGGAACAACAATTGCATGAAATCAAGGGCACATGATGAGATAATTCCTCTCATAGAGCATTAAGTTTCCCCCTAATAAACAGAAACAGGCATAGATTTAGTTTGTTCACAACGAGCAATAAAAGAGCGAAGTTGTTGAATACGAGGCCCATTAATAGTAGCAAACCGAGTTTTAAGGTGATCCCAAAGATGCTTAGCCTCTCTATACTTAGTTAACGTACCTTTTACTTCAAGAACATTTGTATTCATGATCCAAGACACGAGCATTGCCGTCTAAAAAGTCGAAATTGCGGCGGGCTTCGAGTGCTAATTGTACATCTGCTGCCCACTAGTCATAATTGTCGGTTTTGAGGCGGGTTGGGGTGGTATAATCACCGGGTCAATCACCTTCCAAGGTAGAACAGGGAGGTTATGTCGAGTTTAGGGTTAAGAGGAGGTTGCGGCGGTGGTGTCATGTGTGGTGGCATGGGTGACGCTTGGTCATCGCCGGCCATCGTTTGAGTAAGGTGGAGAAATATATTTTTTTAACCTTGCTCTGATAACATGTAAAATATGTTTATTAGGGTTAATTTGTGATGCCTTCTCATTGATGTAATTTGCAATATATATGTTACAAGAGTCCCATGAAGTGAAGGAAAGAAATCCTAACCCACATAGGAATTAATATCAAGACTCCTAATATAAGGAAACTCCTTATGATACAATATTTCCTAACCGAACCATATAAATATTATCCGATTTATATAGCAACGGCAACAAATCAAGAGAGGGAGAAATGGTGGAGCATCAGTGAGAGGTGGAAGAAAGGTGGAAATGTTATTATATACTAATTAAGGGCTCGTTTGGGATCACTATCATTAATCTGTTTTTGGTTTTAATAAATGTAAAAGTTATATGATATAAGTGGCGGATATATATCCATTGCCCATAATTTCAAAAAATTATAAGTAGATTATACTCTTGAGTTATGACTACAATATCAACCTCAAAAAAAAAACATTAATTTTGTTGACCACGCCATTATTAATTTCTCATACCTACCCTCTACATATTTTATGACTAACAGAATAATTGAATGCTTATGTTGGAGACATTTATTTGATTTATCAATTCAATACGATTCAACCAAATAGAACAATCGTAGTAAAATTAAACAATGATGGATACTATATACTCATACTTACTTATATAACAATAATGAAAGTATACAATAATCCAATAGGACATGTAGCTTTCGCTTTATTTATACAAAGATAATACCCTTCTAAAGAAGTTTGCAGCAATAATCAAACAAAATAAAAAAAGTGCACAATTAGCTCACTAGCTAATTTCTGGGAACTGGAATAACTTGAAGAGGTTTAACCTTTTGCAATGTAATCCCAAACTTCTCATCCATGTCTAAATCTTTAGGATTGATACCATCTTCAAGTTTCCAATTGTAGTTGTGAAGAAGTGTAGCCAACATCAAGTTCAACATTCTATATGCCAATGTAAGTCCAGGGCATATCCTTCTACCAGCACCAAAGGGTAAAAGCTCGAAATCTCGTCCTTTATAATCAATATTGCAATCTAAAAACCTATCGGGAGAAAATACTTCCGGGTTTTTCCACACCTTTGGATCTCGACCAATTGCCCAAAGATTGACAAGAACTTGCGCGTTCTTTGGCACAACATAGCCATATAATTCTACGTCATTGTCTGCCTTTCGTGGGAGCAAAAATACCGTAGGAGGGTGTAGACGTAACGTTTCTTTTATAATGGCTTGTAAATAAGATAGTTTTGAGATGTCGGATTCTTGTATGTCTAAGCAATCTTTTCCAAGAGCTTGTTCGATTTCATTTTGAACTTTAGTCATCATTTCTGGGTTTTTCACAAGTTCGGCCATCGCCCATTCTAATGTGCTTGCTGTTGTGTCTGTTCCAGCGTCAAAGATATCCTATCATAAATATTATGATATTGTCAGCTAAATATGTAGTAATACATGAAAAATTTATGAAAGAGAAGTAAAAGTGTTTTTTTTTTGGGGGGGGTAGGTGGCCCTTTGTAAATGCAACAAGACATACTCCTTCCGTTTCATTTTAATTTACTCACTTTACTTTGGGGGAGAACCAAGGGGAAAGTGTAAAAGTATGTGAGAGAAACTGAAAAGGTGGAGAGAGAAATTGAAAAGTGAGAGATAAATTAAAAAGTGGGTTAAAATATTAAAAAGTAGATGACATTGATGGAAAAAGAGGAGAAAGTAAATGTGACATGTTACCAAATATAGAAAAAGCAACAATGTGTAGATTAAAAAGAAACAGACCAAAAAGGAAAGTGTGTAGATTAAAAAGAAACGGGGGGAGTAGTATACCACTACTATTATATTGGTTAATTTAGAATAACTGTTGAATCCTGGAGAAATAATTTATGTCTCTGCTGGTGAAAAATTTATACCATTCTTTAAATTATGAGCAAGTTGAAGTAGTTGTACCCAATAACATAAGTGTTATTAATTTCCTCTTAGCAAATTAATGAGATACTCATTTAAAACTGTATTAAGGGTAGTGTAGAATAGCTGAATAAGATTTCTGTCCTCAAGCTTCTCAAGTTTACCGAAGTTGGTAAAATGACAAACTTAGCTTCTTCAAAATTTTGGTACTCAAACTCAAACAGTCAAAATGGAAAAACTTTGTGTATTCGAGTGTACTTATCTATTCACTTGAATGGTTAAACGATAAATTCATTCGTGAAAAAGTTGTATAGAGAGAACAAATCGAAAATAAGTTGAATTGTCATATTTATTCATCGTTGTTATTTGTATATACTGTACTTATAGTTTTCCTTAATTAGAGTTTCTCACTTTCTTTTGAGACTTTCTTAATAAAGGTAATAATTGAAGTACTTATATATATAGGACCACAGTCCCCAGTTGTAACAAATGAACGATATTGGTGTTTATACTTTTAATGCACCGCGTACAGATAGCTTTGATTATTAATGGGGCCAAAATCATGTCACAACTTGTTAAAAATTTCAACGACTCCACTAATCACATGGTTCACATGCAAGGTGGTAAGTTTTTCTTAAATAGGTCACAATAGGAGTGTAAGTGGACTGCAAAAAGTTTAGAGTTCAATCCAGTCCAGTCCAATCTTGTCAAATGGACGGGATCAAATTTTTTGATCTGACTTGACTCAAATTTTCGAGTCCAAATATTTTTATATATAATGTATATATATATATATATATATATATATATATATATATATATATATATATATATATAAGATGTATGTGACTTATTTTGTGGAATGGATATAATGAGCTTAATTTTTCAAATTCAATTATGAGAAACCGTTGTGAATCATTGAATCTAAATCGGGGAAAAAAATAATATAATAATCGGATTAAAGTGGACTGAATTCGGACTCAAGAAAAAATTAATAAACTGGAGTAGACTGGACTCAAAAAATATTTGGATTAGACTGGACTCAATTTCTCGAAATCCAAAAAACTTTGACTGGATTTGAATTCAAGAAAGTTCAATCCAGTCCAATCCATTTACACCCCTAGGTCACAATAAATTCTTTAGACTACCTTCAGATAGATTCTCTATTTAGAAGCCTATTACAAGCCGTACACTCCTCCAACCTCCTTCCCCTCCTTAAATTCCAAACAAATGCATAACAGCATAAGGGTAAGAGTTGAACCCTAAACTTCGTTAGAAAAGATGCAAAATCTCACAACTTTAGCCAACCTCTACATGATAAGTTGGTAACATCCTTGAAACTATCCCTTAATTTTTTTTTATCCCCTCACCCGTAGAATTGACAATACACAAAACAACTACTAAAGTCCCTATTGATCAATAATTTAGCTAAGCCTCTTTATTTGTGCTTTATGCCACTGAATACTTTTGTCGTTTTAAGTCAGAAATGTACGGCATAAATACAGTTATTGTTTGAATTGTCGATTTTTTATTGTTATGATAAATTTATATATTAAAAAAAAAGAAATTGTCGATATTGCAAATGTTTAATATCATGTCCACATGGCACATGTTTAACTGCAATCTTAATACTTTTGTATTTTTTTTCTCGGTGCTGAATACTTTTATATTTTTGAAAACCCACAACAATTACAAGAAAAAAGTTGTTGAGAAATGAAGTTTGGAAAAAATCTAAGCAGTAGAACATTTTGCATGTTTGATTTTATATATCTGGAAATTTTCATGCATGATGAAAGAAGAAAAACTCAAACTTTATAAAATATGAACAATACGAGTACATAAAGTAAATTATATTGACTTTCAATACTTTAAGGAAAAAAAGTTCTTAGAGAAAAAATAGTAGTATAAACCTTAGAACCTCATGAAATAAAATTATTTAATTTGGTAGAAACAACAAATAATTATTGCTATCCCTTTTTTAGTCAAAGCGAGACATTCAAGTTATGACGAATAAAATCTAAAATCTATACCAAAAGAAGAAATTGTCAAGCACAAGAATATAAGGGGTGATAATTTAATGCATAATGTAAAGATTAAAGAACAAGTCGTTAAGGAAATAATAATAATGAAAATAACAGCGTTATTAATTACTTACCACAAGAAGGTGATTAATTTCAGGCATACTCAACTCATTATCTTCATGGAGTTTAAGAAGAGTATCAAGAATGTCATTTGTTTGTTTTGCACCAGAAGAATTAGCAGATCGAAGTTTTTGCCTTTCACGAATAATGTCTTGGAAAACATCAATGAGTTTATCAAAGTAACCAGCCAAACGACGTCTTATACCAAAGGGATCAATGTAACCAAGAATAGGGAAAAAATCAGCATAATTAGGCCTACCAATTTCCTCCATAATATTCCACATGAGTAGCTTGAACTCTTGTGAAGCACTAGATTCATGACTTGCTAATTCCATTGAGAAAAATGTGTTTGATAATAAATTGAGTGAAGTGGTAAATGCGGCCCGTCCTATATCGACGGGCTGCATTCTTTTAGAACAATCTTGTACGTATGACAAAAGTTGTTTCACCTTAGCTTGTCTAAGAGGTTGACTAGCATCAAGTTTTTGGTTGGAGAGTAATTGGACAGCGGAGATTTTTCTCAAATTCCGCCATTTTTGGGATACGGGTAACCACGACATGGATAGTTTGTCGTGGTCCCCAGCCCTAACCGAGTCAGGAATGGTTCGGTTAGCAAGTGCTTGGTCATTTTTAAGGAACATTTCCTCGGCCACAGAGGCCGAGGACACAACAATAGTTGTTACACTTCCTAACTTTAGGCTAATTAAAGGGCCGTGAATCTTAGCTAGATTGGCAAAAGATCGATGAGGCTTTTCGCCAAGATCGAAAATGTTGCCAAAAATTGGTACGGGTTTGGGACCAGGAGGAAGCCTACGAGATGAAGAGTTGGTGAAAAAGGATTTGAAAATGTGATAAAACACAAACAAAATGGAAAGGATCACAGCAAGTGTTGCGTTATCCATTGTTTTAAAATGCTGGAAAAATATGAATAATCTAAGAAGCTTGCTAATTACAGAAGAGAATAAATTAAGAAAGCCAAAACTTCTAAGATAATTGCAGAGAGAGGAATATATAGTTGTAATTAGCTCAAGCTCTTCTTGGAAACTTGGGTGATTCATGTTATGCATGAGCATGCATGTATATATACACAGGCGAAAGAACAGCTGTTGCATAGTGGTTGGTGGAATTCTACATATTTTTAACGCTGATTTAATATTCTAGATTGTATAATAGAAGCCACATGCTTCCTGATCCTCTTGTCCTTTCTTTGTTTTGTTTTTATATTGCATATTGGTTGGTGAAATTCTGCATATTTTGTGTTTGTTTTGATGTGGCAATAAATTGATTTTCTGTTAAGATTGCAAATTTTTTTTTAACAATATTCAGTTTATTTTATTTTTTGAATTCACCTTCTCATTCATAAATAATAATAATAATAATAATATTATTATTATAATTATTATTATTATTATTATTAGTGTCAAAATAAAGTATCTCTATTATATATGGGAACTGCTGACCTTTTGGTGTCCACCCTCTTTACCTAAAATACCCCTAATAACCAAACAAAATTACTAATTGCATTCTCTCATTTTTTTTTAAGAAAAGGAAAAAAAAAGTAATCCCTACATGCGTGAAAGCGATTACATCTCGCACTGCAAGTAAAAACAAAAATATATCACTTACACACATATATCACGCACGCATCGCGCACAAAAGATACTAGTGTAAATAGTGTTATAGTACAAATTACCTAGATTCAAAGAAATAATAGAAGTTATAACTCTACTAATACTTTAATTTTTATACTTTAAAAAATAAGTCCATGTTCACACTATAAGAAAATACTTCCTCTATCGACATTTTCTTTTTAAAAAATGAATGAAATATTATTCACCAATATGTGACCCAAACTTAATCCTATTCAAACGAATCATTTTCCACCTCTACCCATCACTTGTATGTATATAGGTGTGCCAACTGCCATTGGATGGTGGTTACACACTTAGTAGTACATAACATTGTTGTTTTGATGAGTAAATGAAACTAGCTAGCTGCTAGTAAGATGCTTAATAACTTGGGTCGAATCAGTTACTTTGGCGCATGTTCAGTTCACCTTATTTTCGCTTATTTCGGATCGATCGATCGATCGATCGAAAAAATAAGTTCGGATCGATCAAATAAGTTCGGATTATGCTTATATTTAAAAACTTATTATTATTATTATCATCATGATTATTAGTATTACTAATGCTATTATTGTTATTGTAATAATAATAATAATTATTATTATTATTATTATTACTTTATACAATTACTATTACTATTAATATTACTATTTACTAGTACATTTGTTCAAAAAGATTATTATTATTGTCGTTGTTGTACTTATTAATTATTAATATTGGTAATTACTATTAATGTCGTTGCTATTATTATAAATGTCATTGATATCACTATTTGAAGCTATTGTGTTCAAGAAGAATAATGTTCTTTTGGCATTAGTATGTGTTCTTTTTTATATTTATTCTAATTAATAATTTTGATATGTGATGTTCTTTTTGATGTTATACATGTAATCGAACATGACAATAATAGATATATGATGTTTATTATTTAAAACAATTTTGGTAGAATAATATAAATTATATATTACAAGTTTATATAAAACATGAGTAGCGATGGGATAACCTAGTATTGTTGTACATCACGCTCAAAATTTTCCCTACAAAGCGATTTCAACTTATCTTTAAAAACAAAGTTTATATAGAACAAGACAACGATATAAGAAGTTAATATTTAACCATTTTGTTCAAGATCATATGATTATATATATTTATAGGTTTATTTATAAAAAAAGAACAATTTATTGATATAACAAAGCACATGTTGTTAGTTAAATCCAAACATGTCATCAATATAAAAATAACATCTATCTTGTATTTTAAAAATGTGTTCTTTAAATAGATCTTGTATGCTCTTTCAAAGATATGTTCTTTTTTTTAATATCATTATATGTTCTTTTCATTACTACCTAAATTCATATTATTAACGGACCTTGAACATGAGTGTTCTTTTATTTTTAATTTTTTTTGGGCCCCTTTCCGAATCCCGCAGTAGCATTTAATTTTCTTCCGGATGCCCTCGCATAGGGCCACTCACATAAATACCCAACAAGCCCCAACCCCCTCCCCCACCCACAACAATATTGAAATATATGCTTCCACCAAGATTTGAACCTTGGTCACCGTTATGGGAGGTAAGAAGTCATACCATTGGACCCAAGATTCCCGCCTTTTATTTTTAATTGTATGTTCATATACTAATGTGCTCTTTTTCAAAAAAAAAAACTAATTATGCTATAATTGTAATAATAATAATTATTATTATTATTATTATTATTATGTTCTATATTATTATTATTATTATTATTATTATTATTATTATTATTATTATTATTATTATTATTATTATTGTTATTATTGTTATTATTATTATAATATTATTTATATTATTATTATTATAAAATTATTATTATTATTAAAGTTGTGCATAGTAATAAAATGATAGTAATAGTAATACGAATAATGAAATACAAAGTAATAATAATATTAGTAATAATATGTTTTTTAAAAGATAAATTCAGATCAGATCAGAAAAAATAAGTTTAGATCAGATCGGATCGGATAAGTTCGGATCGGAAAATTTCGGGTGAACTAAACATAGCCTTACTAGCTACATGTATAACCGAGTTGCGTACACTCAACTATTAAATCTTTACATCCCTCTAGAAAGGAAAAAGGAAAATTTACTAAAGTTTAGGGTAGAAGCTCTCACCACATAAACTCCTATTTTATCCTCAGTAAAAACTTGTCGTTGATGTATTATGTGTTTTTGTTTTTTATGCTCTCTCTATTTCGTCATTTAGGCTATGTTTAGTACCACCCGAAATTTTCGATATGAACTTATCCGATCCGATCCGATCCGAACTTATTTTTTCTAATCTGATATGTTCTGAACCGATCTTTTAAAAAATATATTATTACTAATATTATTATTACTTTGTATTTCATTACTAGTATTACTATTATTATCATTTTATTACTATGCACAACTTTCAATAATAATAATAATAATAATAATAATAATAATAATAATAATAATAATAATAATAATGATAATAATAATAATAATAATAATAATAATAATATAATAATAATAATAATAATTTTATAATAATAATAATATAAATAATATAATAATAATAATAAAAATAATAACAATAATAACAATAACAATAATAATAATAATAATAATGATAATAATAATAATAATAATAATAATAATATAATAATAATAATAATTTTATAATAATAATAATATAAATAATATTATAATAATAATAAAAATAATAACAATAATAACAATAACAACAATAATAATAATAATAATAATATATTATTATTATTATTATTATTAATTATAGCATAATTAGTTTTTTTTTTTTTGAAAAAGAGCACATTAATATATGAACATACAATTAAAAATAAAAGACTAAGGACTCTTGGGTCCAATGGTATGGCTTCTTACCTCCTACATGAGAGACCAAGGTTCAAATCTTGGTGGAAGCATATATTTCAATATCAGTTGCCTATTTATCCACACCAAAATCGTAGATGTTTGTAAATTTTAAACTAGTAGAGAAATGCATTTTATATTAATCAGCTTGCTAATCAGCAAGTTACGTAGATCGGTGTCAATTAAAAATCATGTAATTTCGACGAGGAATAGTGGTAAATACTCCATTTGTCTTATTGTTTATTCCTTTTACTTATTCATGATCTCCAAAATACACATTTATATCATTAATATATAAATATAGAATGCGTCTTGGGACTTCAACAAGAATGACATGGACTATAGAAATAACGACATGAATCTGATGTCATTTACTTCATGTCATTTGAGTTGTTTTTTTACAAAAGAAGAGGTGTGATTTGTGATTTGTTACACCATAAATTATGGTGTAATAGTTACACCAAGAATTTGTGATAAAAGTTATATGAATTACAATCAAAGTTTTAAAGTTCGATATTTGAAAAACAAATTAGGCAAATAATAAGGGACCTAAAGACTACCACATAGAGCATGAATCACAATATTAGGAATGGATTTTTCACCATATGCCCCGAACAAATTTTTTATTCACCATATACCCTCAATTTTTTGATAATTCACCATGTGCACTTTTTTTTTGAGGGGAAAAGCAAGCTAGATTAATTCATAGACAAAGTGTCCATAAGTACATAGGGAGCCACCTCCGGGGGGAGTGGTTTTCCTATATTTGTTCAACTCCAAAAGGAACTAGCTTTGCTAAATGGTGAGCCACAAAATTACCATCACGTTTAACGTGTGACCAAACAAGAGAAGAAAAAGATGAACAAGAAGCTAAAATATCATGTAGAATGATGTCAAGATCCGAAAGGTAGAGAGCACTCTTTGAAAGACGCTTGATCACAACTTGGCAATCGGATTCAAGGATCACCTCATCAAAACCAAAAGGTTTGCCAAGCTTAATCGCCAATTGAATTGCCTTAGCTTCCGCAACTTCCGGGCTCTAGAAAGCCTTGACTCTTTGAGTGGCCGCAAAGACAACAC
Organism: Beta lomatogona; assembly: GCA_947646795.1. NCBI lineage: Eukaryota > Viridiplantae > Streptophyta > Magnoliopsida > Caryophyllales > Amaranthaceae > Beta > Beta lomatogona. The sequence continues at coordinate 123,583 of CANSNZ010000280.1, forward strand.
GGCCCTCCGAGTCACGGCCCACAACACCAATGCCAACCCGGCCCAAGCATAAAGAAGAGAGGCGTCGACATTGAGCTTTAAACACCTCTAGGGGGAGCCTCGCCAAGTCTTCGAACTCGGGTCATAAGGCTTCACCTTTGAACCGTAAATCCTAGCTGAATATTTGCCATACTCCTCGACCAAATGATGAACACGCTTGACGAGAATGTCGTTGGGTGTGCACTTCCCTTGGAACACCCACAAGTTGCGTTCCATCCACAGACACCAGGCCAAAACAATGCCTCGCGAGATCTTGCAGCATCGAAATGCCGCCAGCTCTCAACCAAGTCACATAGGTTCAATTTCGACGAATTAACGCAAAAGGCAGCACAATCAACATCCTCCCACATTTCGGCAACTCGAGGGCAATTAAACAAGGCATGATTTTTTTTTTATAATCTCCCCACAACGTCTATCAACTTTTTTGATTAACGTCTATCAACTTTTTTGATCGTTAACCCCTTATTCCATTACTAAACCTTAATTAATCCCTACTTCACTCATTTACCCTAATAGTTTACCATTAGAACAACACCTAAGGCCAAAGAAGAAGGAAGAGAGTTCTGGAGGAAGAGTGATAACAAGGGCCATTAATTTGTAGTGTTTTAATGGTGATCCATTAAGGTTAACGCCTCTAATAGGGGTTAATTAGGGTTTGGCAATGAAATTAATTAGGGGTTAATGACTAAAAAAGTTGACGGCCATTAGTCATTAAGGACATATGGTGAATTTTGAAGAAATTGAGAGGTGTATGGTGAATTTTGAAAAGTGCGAGGATATATGGTGAATAAATTTTTTTGTCGGGGATATTTGGTGAAATAACCGTATTAGGAATGATGGTGTAAATAATGCAACATTTGTTCGTAATATCTAATTTCTTTTTCGAGAACTATGAAGGAGTCTTGAAACATGGGGGAGAGAATTAATGAAAATTTGTCATCCTAATATTTAAGAATAAAGTATCTTTATATATTAATCTCGAATTTGATTTATTTATTAATAATAATATGTCTGGTGATACTTTTTTTATATTGGTCCCAATTTAGATTTGATCAATTATTGGGTTAATTTTTTTTGTCAAAAATTAGCTCTAAAACTGACTTTTTGCAGGAACTACTAATAAAAAAAAAAGTAGCAAAAAACTACTTCTAATTCCTCCGTTCAGAAATAAGTGAAACACTTCTCTCTTTTATGTGAGAACTTTTTGAGTGAAACATTTCACTTATTTTATAACGGATGAAGATTTTTATAAAAGTGTCTGATGGTAAGAGGTACCAGTCACCAGATTCAAATGTCGAGTTGACTATTATTATCGACATTGACCATCAGAGTGCAAGTCATGTGATTCTTATTTCACTTATTTTTGTTACTTCTTTTGTTTCGTTTTTTCTTGTCTTTTCATTTTTTTCCTTCTTTTACATATTTTATTCAATTCTTTTTCCTTTCTTTTATTTTTTCTGATCTATTAATCAACTCCCAATATCATACATCGAACTTACTATTTTTAAACAATCAACCACTACAAATCATGAAGAACTACAATAAAAGTTAAAGAAGGAAATTTTGCCTACTTTACACGGATTTGCTTCAATTGATATGACAAGTTATGAAATTAAGCAAAACGATATTGAGTATTGACAATGGAGCGAGGAAATTTGAGGAGAGAAATTTTATAAGTTGATTTTTCTCCACTTTTTTTTTTTATTAGGTAGTTTGTCCAAAAAGTCACTTTTTATAAGCAGTTTCTGACAAATAAACTTAACTAATTACACAACATATTCTACTCCCTCCGTCCCATAATATAGTGTTCACTTCTCATTTTTCACGGGAATTAAGGAAAATAGAAGAAGTAGTAGAATTTCTCAAAAAAAATATTTAAGAAAGTGTTTATTTGGTTCTTTTGTCTTGGAACTAGCTCTTTATTTAATTTTTCCTTTTAAAAAAATCAAAAAGTAATGAATGTTTCTTGGAATGGTGTAAAACAATAAATAGGGGCACATATTTTGAAAAAAAAGTAGGGATATTTTGAAAATTTTGTGTAGATATTGATGATAATTTAGTCCAAGCAAATTAATAAAAAAGAAAACAAGCACAGCATTTTGGAACACCCAAAAAGGAATGTAAGCACTATATTATGGGACGGAGGGAGTAATAGCCATGACAGCCTAGTGATTGAAAGGACAAAGAAGAATAGGAATTTGGACCCAAATAATGAGCACAAATTAACATGTGCACTGCATAATAGGTCATCACTCAATAAAAAGAACTTATATGGACTTGGTCCACACTAAATTAGTGTGGACCTAATGTTAATTCATGTTATTTGTGAAAAAAAGGATCACTATATAAAAAAAATATAAAAGATGAATAGATATAAATTATGAAGTTTGACTATGAAAAAAAAAGGTTACTATGTCACAAAGTGAAAATTTCATCATGATAAAATAATGTGAAAAATAGTTACTATATTAAAAAAAAAAAGTTACTATGGTAGATAGTAACTGTATAGTGTATCTTAAAATTTGAAAAGGTTACTATATGGAAAAAAAGGGTTACTATGTTAAATAAGTGGTTTTAATTAACTCAATCAAATTTGGGATAAATAACTCAAATTTTAATTAAAAATTTATTGTGATAAAATTTAATTAGTTCATATGTAAACAAATTTGGGATAAACAACTCAAATTTTAATTAAAAATTTATAATGATAAAATTTAATTAGTTTACTAAGGTTCGTATTATTTCTTAAAGCATTGTCAATCGCTACCCAAATTTTAGTGGTTACCAATTATTTTATTACTTTCTCTCTCTTCGACTTTATTCATCCTCTACTCACTCAAGATCTAATATATATTTACTCCCAATGGTCGCCTATGGATTTGTGTTAATCACAAGAAAAACGTCTTTATAATAGATATTGGCCGGATTGATCTCAAAACAATTATTGGATATGTTCTGAAGGCTGAAGCGCCTCAATCTTGTCAGTGCTTGCAAGACTTCAGCTAGGCACAACCTATAAATCAAGTAGGGATATTAAGGAAAACCCGATTAATTGACCTGTTGACCTGCAAAATTTCGGGTACTTCTATAGAAATTTACAATTTTCATGGGTCAAGTACTCAACCCGAAAAAAGAGGGAAGAAGCGGGTCAGTTAACGAGCCGCTTATTTTAGTCAACCGGGTATCCTGTTACCAGAATTGTTTTTGGAGAATAAAGCTGAATATGCATTTGCCCTAACTTACACCTACGAGCAAGGAAAATAAAGCAGAATACGCATTTGCCAAATCATACTCCTATAATCAAGGACTAGGAGAGCAAATTAGGGACATAATTTATGCAATCAAGTAAGAAAATATTATGTAGGACTCATGGAGATATGCCAATATTTACAGATAACTAAGGGTATGCAAATATGTGTCAGTTTGCATATGTAGGTGCTTGAATGAGGTTGACTCCCGTACTGTGTTGATGAGTGAAATGAATTTGGCATTGCCAGTCAATAGGAGTTGGTGAAATGAATTTGACCTGAACCAAAAAAAATCGTGTACTTGCATTGCCGGGTAAGGTCACATGCCATTTTTTAAAATACCCACATATTCGGATACCCGATTATGAACATCTCTAAAATCAGGATACGCATCCCTCTTTTCTCCCTCATGGGTTGGAGAACTACCTTTGTTGGTTCTTCATGAAGCCAGATTAATCACCTTCTCTTTCCCCTTTTTTCTCTTTCCAATTAGAGAAATATTACCTCAATTTCTAAATACATGCAACGTTGGTAATTTTTGCACTATTTAAATATTAACTTTGACCGCATTTCAAAACTAATATCGCAATGTACTCCCTTTGTTCACAATTAATTGTTACACTTCAATTTGCGGAGAATCAAGGAAATTCTGCAAAAGGCATGAAAGAAGTACAACCAAAGAATATTGGGATATTTCCTCAGGTACCCCTGAGGTTTAGCGTAATTCTCAAGATACCCCCCACATTTGGGGAATTCCTCAAATACCCCTGAGGTTTGTGTTTGGGCTCAAGATACCCTTACTATTGACTGAACCCTAACGCCGTTAGGTTTTCCGTCCATAGTATCCCCAATATTCTCTCTCCTCCCATTCCCCCACCCACTGCCAACTCCCCTCCCCCAGCCAGCGGCTGGCGACCACCACCCACTTTGGCGCCGGCGACCCTACCCCCTCCCTTCGCCGGCCAGAACAACAACACCCCCGGCGTTGGCGCCGGCCACCCCACAATTTGTGTTTGTGGCGTTGTATAAAGTTGTTGGGATAGGTTATCATATATAAGGAACAAGTGAAAGTGTAACAATTAAATAGAAACGACTAAAAAGGAAATCGTAGCAATTATAAAAGACAGAAAGAGTAGATATGTTATCATATACGTAATATATTGTTGGATTAGTCTCAAAATCTTTTCTCAAAATATCAAAATATTTAGAAGTTTTACTAATCGATAATGAAATATATTAACGTTCAAAGTAGTGCATTGACATGTGTGAAAGTCAACTTATTGCATGTATTCATAAATGGAGGAAGTTATAGGAATACTTTTACACACTCTCTCTCTCTTGAAGTATTCTTGAAGTAATTAGCGGCTCTAGGTATATGTTGTTTTGTATATCGAGTTCGATTTAGTTTCGGGTTTAGGCCCATCTATTTAGGTTAATTAGTATGGTACTATATAAACCCTATAATTAACTTACTCCATATTCTGTAATATGTATTCTTTCTCCTAAACCTAATAAAATTTGTTCTCCCTGTTGTTTGGACATAGCTAACACATTGTAAGTGAACCACATAAAATTTTTATAACAATCGTTCTTCAATTCTTTGTTGCTTTATTGCGTTCGTTACAAGACTCTCCGTCTCTCCTATGCAATTTTCCTGTGGGAAATTAAACCGCTGGACTCCCTCTTATTTTCTTTGATGCTGTCTAATCATACTAGGGATAATTCTGCAAATATAGATTCATAACAAATAGCCATTCGAGCTCTACTTGATTTTGGGGGTTTTTAGTGAGAGATATTTCAAATAATACTACATTTGTTAATTTGGACTTACTTTTTTAGAGGAAAATTCGATCACACTTCGATAAACAAAAAAATGCTGCTTATACTATTCGTGTGTCTTTCTTAGAGGTGATCATAGGCCGGGCCGGGCCGCACAAAAAAATTTGCCCATTGTGCGGGCCGGGTCGGGCCCAAATCCGGGGCCAAAAATTTGTGCCCAAAGCCCGGTATTTTCGGGCCGGGTCGAGCGGGCTTTTGCGGGCCAAAACGGGCCGGGCCAAAAATGTAGACTAAAAAAGTGTTTTTGGCTTGTCCAAATCCATCCAAAAAAAAAATCGCGGGCCCAAAAAAACTGCCCAAACCCGCCCAAAAACCGGCCAGGTCCGCGGGTCGGGCTGGAGTTGATCAGCTCTAGTCTTTCTAATATGCATAGTTTAGTTTTCACACTTGTTAATATATAACTTTGACATTAATTATATCTAATTATTGCTAATAAATTATTATAAATTTAATAATTTGAAAGTTCATGTTGAGACAAATCTAACAAAGGGTGTACTACGTAGAATTATAATCGGTCCGAAAGGGTTCCATAGATCAGATTCGCAACTAGAACCAATTAATTAAATTGGTACCTAAAATTAAGAAAGCCAAGAAATGTAATCCAATGTTTAGCCAAAAAAAAAAAAAAAAAAAAAAGCCAAAATTAATAAATCCCAAGTTTAGATTTTACAGATGTCTTCTCATATTAATCTCAGTTTTAAGACACGCATACTATCGTAGGATAATAATTTTCGATATATGAAATCTTTGAAGTTCATATGAGATTATATTATATGTGTGGATTTTCAAGATCGCACTTGAAAACACAGCAAATTAAGTATAATAATAGATTAAGGGCCTGTTCTCTTCGGCATAAAACAATTGAACTGAACTGAATTGAACTAAACTGAACTGAACTGAATTAAATTATAACTAATTAATAGTAATGATTATCATTTAGGAACTGAACTGAACTGAATTGAACTGAACTGAAAATAAGCTGGGGAGAACAGACCATAATATATGTTTTTTGTACTTTATTTTTAAAAATAAAAATAAATGTCATTCTACTATTGAAGACCAGTAGACAATAAGTTTCATTTCTATAGTACTAGCTTCAATTATATGGCCAACTGGCCAAGGGATGCAATAAAGTTCGATCCCAATTTGATTTGCTTCCGAATATCTATGTTCGGATATAATAAGTATAATATATATAGATGCCATAAAAGTGCATAGGCGTCTAAATTTCTAATATCTTCGACGAGCAGTTGAAACTTTTAGTGGAGCACGACATTGATAGTTAAACTATCTCCTTCAGTTTGGAGGTCTTTATAATTAAGTAACCTAAATTCATTGAAAGCGCAACTTCAGCAAAGTGAAAGCACATCTTTAACAGCAGTTAAATGGCTCTTAATAGATGAATGAAGGCAAATGAACAATAGAAAAGACAAAGGAGAAATTACAGGGTTTTTTTAAAATGAGTTGGGATTCTTTCGATTTCCTAAAAAAATGGTGGTATTACAGTTGGGACTTGAGATGATATTTTTTTTGTGAAATATGGAAGCATAGATTAAAAGTCAATGACTAAGGCTCCGTTTGATAGGACGTAAAATATTTTCAGTATAAAATGATTTTCTTGGAAAATAATTTACAATGGAAAACACAATTTCAAAATTAGTTTTCCGTTGTTTGGTTCCATGTAAGAAAAATGACGAAATGAAAGGGAAAGTAAGAAGGTTGTGAGAAGAGTGTACAAGATAGATTAGGAAAAGGAAGGGAAATGGTTTTTCCTTCATTTTTAAGAGAAAATGGTTTTCCATCATTGGGAGAACAATTTTACTCCAAGAGAAAATGGTTTTACACTCTTTTGTAAACCAAACAATGTAAAATTGAAAATAGAGGAAAACAATTTTCAAGGAAAATGTTTTACGCCCTATCAAACGGAGCCTAAATGTCTTAATGCAAATTCGTCCAATTACTACTTCGCTCCATATTAAGAAGATTGTCATTGAAGGAGAAAATCTCATGGTTATTAACTCCATAAAGCCTAATTCTAATATGTCGTGGTCTATTGCTAATATTATTGTGGATGCAGGTTCTCTTTTGGAGTAGGTTGATCAAGTGTCTTTTCAACATTGCTACATTGAGGCCAACCGAGCAGCGGATTTCATGGCACACAAGGGTCATCTCTCATCGGATGTGTTATTTTGGTCCCCTCCTTATTGTATTAATTTTTCCCTTCTCATCTGTAATGATGTTTTAGGTTGGCTTTCGGATTAAGAAGGGTAGCCTAAAAGGTGGGTGGGGAATGCGTGACAAATAAGAGGTTTTGGAGAACTTATGCAAATAGAATATAGGTGGCTTTTTTTTGGGCTTTTGGCTTTATCATGTGGTCAAATACCCAAAAATAATGTTTCGTGTAATTGATCTTTATTAAGGGTAGCTAAAGCCTAATTAAAAAAACAAATTTAAGCCAAAAGTAAAAAGTTGGTGTTACAAACAAGTCTTTTTATTTGCTATCGGCTTTTGTTTACATTTTACCTAACACCAAAAGTAGTTGATTGTCAAAAAAAACTAACATAACCAACCAATATAAACAAATGATCACACAAGTCAGATAAATTAGCCAATAACTAACTCCTAATTGCATGTCAAATATCCCCATGTCTAAACTAGTCTTTTTTTTGGGTACCTATAGTTAAGAGTCAAACCGTTCGTACAAAACAAGTAGTTGAAAAAGCATTATAAACCTTGGCATTGAAACATCTAGGCAAAGATTAGGTTAGTGCTAAGAAGCATCCTGTTAATTTTCAGAAGATGAGGCAGTGGGATTATTACGCAAGTCCATTAAGTAATTAAGCTTCATTTGCAATCTTTAAAAAAAAAAAAAAGCTTCATTTGCAAACTTTGAACAGTAAAGTGAAGCATAATTCTTGCTGTTTGTCAATTGTTAACCAGCTTTAGCAAGGATATGAACCACTGAGAATCTAATGTTGTTGAGAATGGATGCAATATCTTTCAAGACATTCGCAGGGGATCGGAGCTAGTCGATCTATCCAAATAATAGCTTATGCAAACAAGAAATTAAAAGTACAATAATGCAACATCATTGTGGCTAGAGGTGGGCATGGGCCGGGCCAGCACGCGGCCCGGCCCGGCACGAGCCCACTCAAGGCCCGGCCTGGCCTGTTGTCCGCTCCGTGGGCCTACCACGGTCAAGAAATTTTATTTCAGGCCTGCAACGGCATGAGCCCGCCTTTATGTTCCGCGGGCCGAACGCCCCTTTTCTTTGTTTTTTAGCCTAAAACTACCAAGAATCCAAAAAAACAACATAAAACAAGGGTCAGGCCAGCAGGAGGCACGAGCCCGGCCCGCGGGCCCGTGGACAAAACCTGGAAATTTCAAGCTCGGTCCGGCCCGACCCTACATTTCCTCAAGCCCGTGGGCCGAGCCCATGAACAGGCCCGGCCCGGCCCATGCCCAGGCCTAATTGTGGCTATAGAAATTTTAGATTCGAGAAACCATGCATCTGGCTCTTCTTATTACTCCCTCCGTTTTTATTTAATTGCTACATTTTCATTAAATGGTTGTCTCTTTTTAATTGTTATATTGTTTAAACTTTTCTTATTTTGGGGTACTTGGCCCGCCAAAAAGTAATACAATTATATTTGTTTTTCTCTTTTTCCCCCAAGAAGTACTATTTTTTCACTTTTTTCCATTATTTTACATTAAATGGTCAAAAAGTACTCTCCAAAAAGCTTGAAAAAGACATTGCCTAAATTCTTGTACATAACACAATGTTGCAATTAAAAAGCAACGGAAGGAGTAGATGAGAGAATTTATGACCAATCATACATGAGAATTTCCTACCATTGAATGTGTGAAAATTAGTATACGGAACTGCGAAAAAAATTAGCTCTTTATTTTTTCACGACTTTTAGGATATAACTAGTTGTTTGTTCGAGCGATTCCCCGAATCATTTACCAATGTAAATTTGAAGTTAAATCAAACATATTGAGAGAAGTGGAAAACAAAGTTGTAGGCACTAGATTGTGCTTAAGAAATGATCTTCCACTTCCTTTTAAATTTTATACATAGTAAATTTTATTACTATCTTACTTTGAAATTATAACACTAAACATTATTTGGTTTAGTGGTTAAGACATTAATATAGTAAATTGAAGTCACGAGATCAAATGTTATACCATGCATTTTTAATTTTTTATTGTATGTGTTGTACATAAACACTAGTAGAATTAATGCTTATTGCTGCGGTGATATTGTTGCGGTTTTACCCATACGCAGCAATATATAACGACAAAAAAAAAGGTAAATTATAAAATAATTATATTGCTGCGGTTTTTATTAAAAACCGCAGCAAGAATATGGTTGCAACTAAGAAGCTTTGGCCAAATAGTTGACCTTTTGACCATATATATTGTTTGCGTTTTCTAGAGAAAACACGACCAATATATATCCAACGGATTTTTTCAAAAAAGTGTAACATTTTATTCTCGAAATATATTGCTGCGGTCTCTTTCGTAAACCGCAGCAATATATTAAAATAATATTAAAAAATATTATTTTAATATATTGATGCGGTCTCTGTCGAAACCGCAAACCAATATATTAAAATAATGTTAAAAAAATATTATTTTAATATATTGTTTGCGGTTTCTCGACAGACCGCAAGAAGAATATATTAAAATAATATTTTTTTAAACATTATTTTAATATATTGCTGCGGTTTCGACGAAAACGCCAGCAATATCCCCCATACTCTGGATCTAAAACACGGGTTTTTTTTTTTTTGGCTTCACTGTTTCTCTACTTTCTCTCTCTCTATTCGCACTCTCTCACTCTCTCTCTTTCTCTCTACTCTCACACTCTCTCACCATCTTCAAATTTCCGGCGATAAGGTTTCATTTTCCGGCAACAAGGTTTCGGTTTCCGGCGACAAGGGTACCTAACTCGTTTTTCCGGTGGTTTTCGGCCTTTTTGGAGCGGTTTTCGGCCGTGTTTTCGCCCCTCTTTGGTGCGGTTTTCGGCCTTCTTTTGTGCGGTTTTCGGCCTTCTTTTGGTGCGGTTTTCGGCCGGTTTTGGGCTCCTCTACTCCGTTCACGGCCGCTAGGGCCACCTTCCCCTTGTCATACGGTTAGTTTTTCATTAATTCTTATTAATTTTCAATTGTCTTTTTTCATTTATAAAAAAATTGGCTTAAATTGTAGTTAAAAATGCTCAATATAATATATATATATGATTACTTGTGAGATTTAAGGATTAAAAACTAAACTTGTGATGATTTTGCTTAAGTTTTTGTATGCCCTAGAATGTTATACGGGATTGTTTTTGCATAAGTGTGGTGAATTGTTTGAAGTGATATACATAATGGGGTTATTTTTGCAATGCCTTCATATTAATAGACTCACCAATGGGAGAGGAAGGGAAATCTAAGGAATGGTTTGGTATTTGTTGTTTGGTTATGACTTGAAATCGCTTAAATGCGATTGTTTGTATGTATAATGCGATTGTTTTTTTGCAATGCCTTCATATTTATAGACTCACCAATGGGAGAGGAAGGGAAATCTAAGGAATGGTTTGGTATTTGTTGTTTGGTGATGACTTGGAATCGCTTGAATGCGATTTTTTATGTACATCATAATGCCTAGATACCCGTTCAAGATTTACTCATTAGGAGTAAGTCTTGAATAGTCCCCGTTTTGGGACTGTTCTTAAACGTCACATCTCACTTAGGTAGTGAATGTGTGTTGATTCTTTGATTCTAAGTGAAATACGGTTAATCATTTCCCTAATTTGTTCTCCGAGTGCATATAAGATAAGCAATTATCTTCATCGTGTACTTGGAGAACTCGAAGGGAAATGCTGCCGAATTTTACTTAGAATCAAAGATGATACATGCATTCACTAGTGGGATTGGACGTTTAAGAATGGGTTAGGTTGGAGTGATAAGGACCCAATGGAAGCATGCATTGAATATTAGTTTGTTGTGTTATATTTATGTGAATTTTTTAATTGATAATAAGTTTTAATGGATGTATATATGTGTGGGGGGTTTTTAGAAATGAATCGAAGTTGGATGTATGGAAAGCGGAATACGTTGGAGTTCGTACAAGGTGTGAATGAGTTTTGTAAACGTGCTTTGTAGAGCATCAACAACTTACTTGCGAGGATGAGATATATTGTCCATGTGTTGATTGCTACAATGTGAATACGATTTCTGATATTAGGTTAATAAGAGATCATATTATTCGTCGAGGATTTAGAGCTGAGTATTATATTTGGTTATGGCATGGTGAGAAGGGAAAGTATACTCAGAATAGGGTTATTGTTGATGATGGCACTAGTAACTCATTAGAGATTCATATGTCGAATGTTGGGGTAGAGAATGAATTTGTGATTGAAGATCATCATGTTAGGATAGAAGGTGATGATGTTGTAGGTAATGAAAATGATCACGGAGATAATAGTGACACTGAGGATGAAGAGTTTGGTGATGATCGATTAGGTGAGATGTTGGAAGGGGCACGTGACCATTTTAAAGAGCGGTCACGAGTGTTTGACGCTTTGTCTAAAGCCGCTGGGAAACCCCTTTATCCAGGGTGTACAAAATACACTCAATTGAGTGGGGTTTTAACCATTTTCAACATCAAAGCGAAACATAATTTGACTGATGTAGGCTTCACAGAACTCTTAGAAGCTTTACAAGATATGTTTCCTGAGGGTAATTTATTACCAAAATCCACCTACTATGCCAAAAAATTAATGTGTCCTTTGGGTTTAGAATATGAGCGGATTGATGCATGTCCGAATGATTGCGTGTTGTATCGAAATGAGAATGCGTACCTTTATGAATGTCCGAGGTGTGGTAAGTCCCGCTATAAATTGCCGGATGGGGTTGAGCCCGGGCCGGGCAATACGGGTCCTTCGCGTGTTGTGGTATCTTCCAATTGTGCCAAGGTTTAGGAGGCTATTTTCTATCAAAGAAGATGCAAAGAACCTAAGATGGCATGCCGATCGGAGAAAGAAAGATGGGATGCTTAGGCATCCAGCCAGATTCTCCTCAATGGAAGGCTATAGATTCCGGATATCGGGAATTTGGTCAGGAAGTTAGGAACTTGAGACTTGCATTGTGTACGGACGGAATGAACCCTTACGGTACTTTGAGTAGTCAACATAGTACTTGGCCTATTCTGTTAGTGATATACAATCTTCCTCCATGGTTGTGCATGAAGCGGAAGTATATTATGTTGTCTCTCTTAATTTTCGGGCCTAAACAGCCGGGAAATGATATAGACATATATCTTGCACCTCTCATCGAAGATCTCAAAAAGATGTGGGACGAAGGTGTTATGGTATTTGATGCGTATTCCAATGAAGATTTCGAGCTTCGTGCTATGCTATTCTCGTACTATAAATGATTATCCCGCTTTATGGCAATTTGTCGGGGTATAAGGTCAAAGGAAAAAAGGCATGTCCCATTTGTGAGAATGGTATGGAGGCGACACATTTGCCACATTGTGGGAAACATGTCTATATCATTAATAGGCAATTCCTACATAATTCTCATCCATATCGAAAGAAAAAAGCACCATTTAACGGGTTAGTTGAAAATGCTCCAGCTCCTAGACCGTTGACCGGAAAAGAAGTTTATAATCGTGTTAAGGGGATGGGCACAATATTTGGTAAGGGGGTTAAACCTTCGGAAGACGATGGAGTCATTTGGAAAAAAGAGTCTATATTCGGAGACTTCCTTATTGGAAATACTTACCAGCTTAGACATTGTCTCGATGTAATGCACATTGAAAAAAATGTTTGTGATGCAATTATTGGTACTCTGTTGAATATGCCGGGAAAAACTAAGGATGGTTTGAAAGTTCGCAGAGATATGGAGAAATTGAAGATTCGGCCTAATTTATGGCCAAAGATTAAGGAAAAAACTAAGAAAGGAAAGGGGAACAACAACATATTTGCCTCCAAACTTGTTATACATTGTCTAGGCAAGAGAAACGATTGTTCTCGTGAGTGTTTATACGGTATTAAGGTTCCCATCGGATACTCATCTAACATGAGAAGACTTGTTTCTTTGAGTGATCTCAAATTAATTGGGTCGAAGTCCCATGACTGTCATGTGTTGATGCAAGTGTTTTTGCCGATTGCAATACGCGGGATTCTTCCAAAACATGTCAGACTTGCCATCACGAGGTTGTGTTCATTTTTCAATACCATATGCAACAAGGTTCTTGACCCTGATAAGTTGGATGCTTTGCAAAATGAGGTGGTGATAACACTTTGTCAATTTGAGATGTATTTTCCACCTTCTTTTTTTGACATTATGGTTCACTTAGTCCTTCATTTGGTAAGAGAGATTAAACCGTGTGGTCCCGTGTTTTTAAGATGGGCATACCCTTTTGAGAGACATATGGGTTCTTTGAAAAAGAAAGTGAGGAACCCAAAGAAGACCAGAGGCGAGTATTATTCAAGGAACAATTGCCGAAGAGGTTGGAGGATATTGTTCTTCTCATTTTGCTAAGGCTGTGACGATAGGCCTTCCAAAGTCCAGACACGAGGGAAGGTTAGAAGGCAAGGGTGGTGTCGGAATGCGACATATTTCGCCTTCATTGAGTGAGTTGAATAAAGCTCATCTTTTCGTGTTGCACCATGTTACTGAAGTTAATCCATACTTAGAGAGACATATGCGGGAATTGCGCCACAAAAACCCGTCAAAAGGGGGAGAGGGCGTTGATGAATGAGCATAACGAGTCTTTCATTGATTGGTTCCATAATAAAGTAATTGGTGAATTGTCTCGCAAACGACCATCATGTACCCGATACAATTAAGTGGTTGGCATACGGTCCACGTGACGCTTTTAAATCGTATGAGGGGTATGATATCAATGGATTTACCTTTACACCGAACGTCAAGACAAGAAATCGAAGGTGGTACGGAATTGTGGGGTTTCAATGGTTGCATCATCTAGGGAGTATGCGAGTGCAAAGGATAAAACTCCGATTGATGCTACACAATCATATTATGGGATCATTCATGAAATATGGGAGCTCGATTATTGTGACTTCACTATGCCTATTTTTCAATGCAAGTGGGCGGATAATAGACGTGGTTTGCGAAAGGATGAGTGTGGTTTTACTCTAGTCGATATGAGTCGTCCGCGTGACACCGAAGAACCTTTTATCCTCGCATCACAAGCAAAACAAGTGTTTTATGTATCCGATCCCGTAGACACTCGGTGGTGCATTGTTGTTAATGGTAAAAGGCGAATTTTAGGAGTTGGTGATGTTGACGATGAAGAAGAATATGATAAGTTTGATGATATTCCCCCTTTCTCAATCCCAAGTGATGATATGATGGATGTGTATGATACCGAAAATAGTTACATGCGAGTGGATCACCGAGGAGGGTATAACGGTCATCGAGCAACCTATTGACCAAAATTAAAGGTAAAAAATGTTCTATATGAGTAATTTGAATACTAAATTGATGTACTTATAATAGATTTCATTACAATAATGTGTTGATATATATTGTTTTAAATTTTGTTAACACTTTTTGTTGTTTCTATGTATATGTTACGTATATGGCTAGTGACGGTTCGAGCGATCACCATCGGATTCCGATGCACCATTTCACCCGGAAAAGGAGGCCGATCGGGGGAGGACAGCGATCGTGTCGCAGATGCGTTTGATGCTTGGATGGAAAGAATGGAAGTAGAAGCCGATAGAAATGCTTTACTTGACATTGAGGTGACATCCGATCCACGTCGCCCACCCCCCTCGAGTTCGCGATTATTGTAATATTGAATATGTCATTTATTTGTTCGTTCTCTAATTCATAGTTTCCTTATTTTGATTCTTAGATCCTCGTCGACCACCGCATATTATGGTGCACAAGGGAGGGGGAAGAAGTCAAGGTGGGAAGACAAAGGCAGCTAGAAAGAGTAAAAGAGGTCCCACGATGAATCTCCACAACACGTAAGATATGTTCTTACAGCTTGATGAATTGGGGAGACCAACAGTAATTATTGATTGTAAGATAGTTATAATTTACCATGCTTAGGATTTAATGTTTGTATTTTGTAATTGTTTTTTCTATTAGGCACGTGGAGATCCAAGTATGGTATTTGGGTCGGTCTTTCTATACGCAGACTTAACATCAATTGGAAATGGAAAAACATTTCTCCCGCCTTGTTGGATTTGATGTGGACGGACACTATGGTAAGATTTGTTTCATTTACAATTTTGAGATTGATTGTTCTATTGTTGATCTAACGTGCTTATTTATTTGTTTATGATGGAAAACAGAATATGTTTCACCTTCCGGACGAGATAAGCTATAAGAGGCATTACTTGATCGTCGTGAACTCCGGATGGAGGGATTTCAAGAGCAAATTGGTATCCGGTTGGATCACCATGACCCAGAGTCGATCAAAGAAGGAGAAGCTAGGTGATACTCCGCCGGATGTATACAAGCACATCAAGACGGAGGATTGGCTTACCTTCAAGCAAGGCTATGACGTCGATGAGGCCGTAGTAAGTTAAATTATATTCTAATAACTTAATGTGTTTTATTAAATTAAATTATATTATACTAACTTAATGTGTTTTTTATTGCGTAAAAGCGAGAAAAGGCGCTCGAGAGTGCAAAAAGGAATACACATCATCACCACTTAGGGCAAAGGAACTATGGGGATGCTAGAGAGTTGTGGAAGCAGGAGAACTTTTCTCCACCTAGTTTTGATTCTCGCAGATCGTCATCTAGTACACCATCCTCCTCGGTGTCCTCTCATGTTACTCGGGGTGATGATCGGTGGTGCGCGATGCATAAGAAGGATCCAAGTCACCAAACAACGATTTATTCCAACTCGAGGAAACAAAGATTGCAAATGACAAATACGTATGTATATCACTATATATAACTTTTAGTTTGACATGTATACGTTTTTTATTTATTAAATACATTTTTGTTATTTGGAACTTGTTTTTTGGCGGTTGGAGTACAAGGAGAAGCAAGCCAAGGGTGAGTTCACTCCTAGACGTAACAAAGACGCCCGTTTATGGCTCTTGGAGAGAAGCCGCATCACTCGGGTCGTTGTTATGGTTTTGGAGGCTACAATGTTGGCTATAGGAAGGCTTTTGGTCTTCCACCTCCTAGGAACTATTGGAGCTCGAGTCGAGAACAAGAGGAAGCATTCATGCTGGAAAATGGCGTAAAGGTGGAGAACCGACATTGCCACATATATGCAGAATGTGGCGCTTTCACGCCCCACTCGCCTACCTACTCCACCATTTGTTCCACCATTTGTTCCATCACCGCTTCACCATCTACTGGGCCAGCTGCTTTTCACCCCCACTCGCCTACCTTTTCCGCCATTTGTTCCATCACCCGCTTCAAGATCTTCCGGGCCACCGCTTTTCACCCCACTCGCCTACCTTTTCCTCCATTTGTTCCATCACCAGCCTTCAAGATCTTCCTCGGTCCAGCCTACTTTTCAGCCTACTCGCCTACCTTTTCCTCCAGCTTGTTCCATCACCGCTTCACCATCCGCCGGGCCATCTACTTCACACCCACTCGCCTACGTACTCCACTATCCGGATTTGGAGACACTCATTCTCCTCATTCGAAGGTACATATATTTATCATATATACATGTGCTTTATACAAATAAGGATCATATATACATGGTGCTTTATACAAATAAGGATCATATATACATGTGCTTTATACAAATAAATATCATAATTATTCATGCTTTAATTTATACAAATAATTATCATATATACATGTGATTTATACAAATAATTATCTTATATATTAAGAACTTTATGTTATTGTTAGGACGAGACTCCCCGTCGATTGTATTTGATAGATCCAACTAAGTGGAAAGACTTGTCTAGTGGCAGATGCACATTCTTATGCTTTTGATGAGACCACTACAGCTCATGGGTCTAGAATGATGAATGATCACCTTCGAGTGAAAATTCATCGTTTTGTAGAGAAGTATGGTCATTTGCCACTACCCGTCCCCGTCCCCGCATATGAAATCGACACTACGGAAACCGCTTTGGGTACGTGGGTGCAATGGCCAAAAAATTTAGTGCAAATATTAGGTGATGAGGTAATTGTTCAAATTTTATCCATTTTTGTTCAAATAATAGGATTAAATGTAAAAATTACATAATCTTATGCGCGTTCTCAAAAATTATTATTAGGTTACACCGACACCTAAAAAACAAAAGGGGATTTCGGGGAGGCCAGTTAGATGTCCTAGCCAAGCAGCCTTTCAGCCGGTTCGGCTACTCGTTATAGTCCAAGTAGTTGATGATGTATCGTTCTTGGAGTCACTCACTCGAAGACTCGTAAGGAGTTAGCAGATACGCTTGCCCTTGCCGTCAGCAGACGATGATACCGTTGGTGTAACCTTGCCGAGCTCATTATTCCATTATACGTAAGATGCCACCGCTTATCCGACCAAGGAGGATATTGCTCGTTCTTGAAAGGGGAGATGCTTAATATTTCTATTATCCAAGTGTACATGAGGTAACAATAATCAAAGTTATGATTTTTTTTTTACATTTCATTGTATGATAGTTGTATTTTCCACATAAAATTTATGTTTATCTATTTTTTGTAGGGCAATACAGTCTGACTTGGATGGATTTGGGGATGCTGTTCGAGTTTGTTGGATGTGCCCGGAGAGTACCGCAGATGTGCATTCTTTGGAGAATCTAACGACTTACATTGAGTGTGCTTTGGCCGGATCCGTCGTTGTCGGTGCTAGTATCATCTTCGCGCCAATCTTTCAAGAGTAATATTCTATCTTAATAGTTTTACAAATATTGATTTTTGCATGACATGTGAATTTTTTAAGTAATTATTATTATTCAATCTTGCAATAGCCGTCATTGGATGCTCCCTGGTCATACGTCCCATGCTCGGGATTATTTACGTCTTTGATTCCGCTAGCTATCACAAGGAGCGGAAGTTAAAGATGAAACCTCCTATGATAGCGTAAGTTGATCGCTTTGATATATTTTAAATGAATTTAAATTATAATATAAAGCAAATAAAGTGTAATTGATCATTTGATTTTGTTTCATGTAGTGCTTTTAGGAGGTTTCGGATGACCTGCAACGAAGTTCGTCACAACAAGCTTAGTTGGAAATGTGTTAAGGTATAATAGCCTTATTTTATTCAATTAAAAGCATATGTTATGTATTCTCATTATACGATAAATTTACTCATTTTCTTAAAACTTTCGTTAAAGTGCCCACAACAACAAGGAGGCACGGAGTGCGGTTATTTTGTCATGCGCAACATTTTTGACGCACTCATTTTATATTCTAGTTCGGAGGATTTCGATGAAGTAAGTTTTTTGTTCACTTCATTTCATATTTTATATATATAACTATTGAAATCTAACTTTGGTGAATTATTTTCAGGTTGCTTGTACTACCTTTACCCGCGATCCTTATACTCGAAGATCAAATCAATGAGGTGAAAAATAAGTGGGCAAGATACTTTATTGATAATTGCATTGCATAGGTTAGGTTAGTTTATATATATAACTATTGAAAGCTAACTTTGGTTAATCGTATTATTGACTTAATTGATTGGATTTCATGATATATAAATATATATGTTGGATCATATGATATCTATGTTTTATTGAATCTTATATATTTCTATTGTTAAACTTGGAATTTGGATTGTGCGTGAAAGTTGGATGTTGGATGAATTTGTGGATTAGGTGTTGTTTGTTGGATGATTTGTGGATGATGGATGGATGTTGGGATGAATTTTGGATGATGAATTGTGGATGATGGATGGTTGTTGCATATAATATTGTACAGGTTAATTCCCAATTATGGGTTTATCCAATTTACAAACGGAGCTCGTCGAAATTTATGCAGAAATTTGCTGCATCCCGCTTTGTCGCATTCTCGCATTCTACTTGCTGTGCTGCATTCTGCTTGCTGCATAATGTAAATTATATAAAAAAAAAAAAATGAGATATATTGCTGCGGTTTCTCCGACAAACCGCAAGCAATATACTTTTTTAATAATAAAATATACAAAATATTGTCTGCGGTTTGTCTCGAGAAACCGCAAAGAATATCCTTTTTAAAAATAAAAAATACATAATATTGCTGCGGTTTGTCAGAGAAACCGCAGCAATATTATGTATATTTTATTATTAAAAAACGATATTGCTGCGGTTTGTCAGAGAAACCGCAGTAATATATCTCATTTTTATAATAAAAATATCCATATTGCTGTTGTTTGTCTCAGAAACAGCAGCAATATGTTTGTTTTAAATAATAATAAACAGGAAATATTGCTGCGGTTTCTTCTCAAAACCGCAAAGCAATATGTTGTAATATTGCTGCGGTTTAAAACCGCAAAGAACAGATTAATTACCTATTGTTGCGCCGTTAATTGCTGCGCGGTCAAAACCGCCGCAATAGGCCACTTAAAGACCGCAGCAATAAGCATTTATTCTACTAGTGAAAGTAAACACTCCAAGGGATAGTGTCACGTAGCATGGATCCTTGTTTAGGAACGCCTTTTCATATAATTAGTATAGATGTCTCATTTGATTGTGTGGGAGAAGGGGGAGTATATGTGGTAACATGAACGCCTTTTCATATATTAGTATAGATGTCTCATTTGATTGTGTGGGGGAAGGGGGAGTACATATGGCAACATGCCCGTTGTCTAGGGACCAACCTAAAGTGGGTCAAGCTCCTAACACCAATCTATCTCTTTCTTCCTCGTGGTCTCCACCCCTTCACCCCCAACTAAAAATTAATGTTGATGGCTCTTTATTTTATGGATCGAAGGAATCATTCTTAGCTGCTATTTGTAGAGATTACAGTGGTTCTTGGATTGGTGGTGTGCACTTGGCTACTTTTTGTTCAGATGCTAAAGAGGCAGAAACTCGGGCTATTCTTATGGCTCTTAAATGGGCGAAGGAAAGGCATTGGGTTCGGTGCATTATTGCAACAGATTGCAGGAATGCACTTGGTGAGATTATGAACACTAACAATGTTAAAAACAACTTACGTGATGTAATATATGAATGTAGGCTGTTGCTCCAAGATCTTCCAGGAATCGAGCTTCAACATGAAGGACGGAATGCTAACAAACTTGCTGATGCTGTAGCACGATGTGCAAAAGGGAGGACAACAAGTTATAATGTTTTAGAATACTTATCTTCCCCTCCCCCGGATTGTATTAAATATTTACTAGCTGACTTAGAATGTTGTAATATGGTGACTTATGTGCCTGAACCTGAGCCTCCTGACTAGGGATACCAGGATGTTATCGTTAACATTTAAGTAATATCAGTTCGTTTATTTCCAAAAAAAATAAACATATGGCAACATGCATGACATGTTTTTGCCTTAATGATCGATCAATAATAAGCTCACGTCAAAGGAAGTCTGACTACATACATATTCCATGAATTTCTATTCTAAACTCAATTGACAGTGGATGGTAAATCTGTCCGCCTAACTATATGTCGGTCATTCTCTCTCTTTTGTTTAATAATATGCGACAAGCCGACTACTAATCCAAAATTAGATGCGATTATCCGAATATATTTTTTCTTTCATTTTAGCATATCCTTAACCTCTCTCCTAGTCCCACATATTTGATTGCACGTATTAGATGATTTTGCATAGCTAAGCACACAATACACATTCAAATAATAGAGATCTGCCTAATCCTCATGTTGCAAACTGCTACGGTATCTGGCCTAGGGCGAGCGGGGCGGGTGCCCTGGGCCCCCATCTCAAAAGCTGAAAGTACTTAATGGTAATTAGGATATCTGTTCAAAATGGAACAAAAATCAAAGGTTGGTGAATAGGTCAGTGGTTAATGTGGTGTTTGGAATTCCGCCTTATCCAATTGCAACAATCAAGGGTTCGATTCCAGTGGTCTCATTTTTGCCCCCTTTTAGACAAAACTCTTCCCTGCTTTGTTCTTTCTTTTTTCCTTTTTCAAACCTTCATTAGTCTAATGGAAAATCATGCATTATTATTTTTCTTATAAAATGGCATACAATAATATATTAATTCCAAATCCTAATTGTTATTGCATATTCAAGTTATTTACCGGTCCTAATCCAAAATTTGGACTAATGTTATAAAGCCCGAACCCACAAGCTAAGCTTTTATTGTCATTCAATATTTTCATTTGATTGATTTTAAGCATAATAAAAATAATCAATTTGCTTAGTAATTTTTTTTTTATCATACCTTTTAACTAAAAAAAAGGTACTTGTTAATTAGGGCTCCAAATTTTAGTTTCGCCCTCGGGCTCCCAAACTCTCGAAACGGCTCTACCGCACGAGCCCGTTCAAGGCCCGGCCCGGCCCGTTGCCCGCGCCGTGGGCCGTGGGCGGGCCACGGTCAAGAAATTTAATTTCAGGCCCGCACCGGCACGAGCCGCGTGGGCCGGCCCGCGGGCCGAACGCTACTTTCTTTTGTGTTTTTAGCCTAAAACCTGTCAAAAATACAAAAAACAACATAAAACACGGGCCAGCCCGCAGGAGGCACGAGCCCAGCCCGCGGGCCCGTGGACAAAACCTGAAAATTTCAAGCCCGGCCCGCCACTCACGGGCTCGGGCCCGGCCCGGCCCGCCATTTCCCCAAGCCCGCGGGCCGAGCCCGTGAATAGGCCCGGCCCGGCCCATGCCCGAGTCTAATCGCAACGGATACCATTGTATTGCATACACTGATACAAAAACGTTCATGGGATAATAAGTAAAAGCTTTTATAGACAAAATTAAATCTAACAGGATTATTTTTTATTTTTTTGGGACTGAAGATTATATAATCTTTTTCTTTATATAAAGACCGTTTTTACCAAAGAACTACCGACTGAAGTTGTTCCAAGTCAATTATTTAGCGACCACTTTGCAGATATGTAATTTGCTTTTTGCAAATTTGTGTCTGTGGGTCTTCTGCTACAACAACTCAATAAAGTATTGGGTTCACTTAACAACATAAGTGGTGAGAAACTATCATGAGAATTGAGAACACGTAAACAAACTCGGAAAGTGCTGCCTGATCATGTCTACATTTATGGTCTAAAAGTAATGACTCAATCTACTTTGAAATAAAGAATGTGACACATATCTCTATTTTTAATAGCAACATTGAAGTAAAACACAAAGATTTTAGGAGATGAGAGAGACGAAAAGAGATAAAAAAAAAAGACCTTGATGTGTTAGGAGAGAGATCTAGATAATATATTGCTAAAAATATCAATGTTGCAAGTAATATGCAGCTTCTTAAATTCGAAATAAACTATACTATATATGTGCTCCATCCTTATTCTTTTATCTTTCTCACTTTCCTTTGCACCTTTGCTAATGCACTTCTTTGAACTTATATATTTTTAATTACATTTCTGAATAAATTATAACGATTGGATATTAATAAAATACTTATTGGAATGAATCGAATAAGGACTATACTTTTTCTTATATATATATTGAACATAATTTAGAAAATTCTCTCTAATCGTGAATAATATCAAGATTCTAAGTCTTAAAGATAAAATAATACAGAGGGAATATGATTAAAGATTTGAGAGATTTTATGGGATAAGGAGAATTGATTGCTTGCTATAGTTTTTTTGCATACATACTACAATATTGGCCTTATTCAGTTCACATTATACTCCCTTCGTTTTTTTTTATTTCTACATTTCTATTTTGGAAAATCAAACTACTAATTTTGACCGATTATTTGGATTTTTTTTATAAGTAGAACTATAGTCATGTGGTCTTTGGCTCACATATCGCCTCAACGTATGATTCATAATTTCATTTTTTTGTAACTTGCACTCAAAAGGAATAAGAAAATTTGAGGGTTAAAAAACATCTTGAAAACCGAGCAAAATCAATGTAGCTCATAAAAAAGCAGAGAGAATTCCTTATCATAAAATATACATTCGGATAAAGCGTATAATAAATTTAGTTCAAGAAAATAATCCAACCCTAACTATAGAAAATTATTTTAATAAAATCAGGGTCAGGCACGGGGTTTTTGGAATAATAATGCACTCAAATAGTCAAAGTTGTAGGACAATCTATCGCCCATTTGGCCCCTTCAAATGCCAAAAACAGTAAATAAAATATCGCCATTGGGCATTCCCAAACTATCACCCTCCACTCAAATCATGAAGCACGACAATATGGGCTTAATCCTCAATAATGAGGCATCCAGAGACCACCACACGATTTTAATTTTTTAGGTCTCAATTTCCACTACCAAGTTGTGATTGGAATGCTATACAAAATTTAACTCACCTATAAATACAATTTTACATAATCTTGGGAAAAATATGGAAAATTTAAGGGACTAAATTGAATAACTTTTTGTAAAAAAAAAAAACTGTCTTATGAATTTCTTTTTTGAAAGAACTGTCTTATTAACGAACGGAATAATAGTTGCATATGATTTTTTTTTATGATATGAATATTAACAATTTTCGATAATTACGAAAGAGTCTCAGCCACACCTATGAATAAAGGAGAATTCCGATCAATTATAAGTGTAAATGAGGTTTGAATTTTTAAAAATCAATAAGAAGAGTAATTTTTTTTTTCTTATAAAAGTATTACCTCCATTTTTTATTTTTAGATAAAAACTTTCTATTGCTCCATCCGTTCCTCGATTGATGTTCCAACTTGAAATCTTAAGCACTATATGGAATTACAAGAAATCTTCTAAATTTTTCCTAATATTAAGAAAAAAATATATGCCTTCTCGCGGCCTTATTTGATTCGCCTCAATAACTACTTTAATAATATCAAATTTTTATTAATACGTAATTATAGATATTAAGTGAAAATGTGCATTGGCAAGTATGTAAGTTCAACCCTATGAACATTAAGGAATCGGAGGGAGTATATATATGTATATATATATATATATATATATATATATATATATATATATATATATATATATATATATATATATATTATAATAAGGGTTATGCATTTAGCTTTTCTCTTAGCATTTTTGTCCCAAACTACCTTTTAACTTTCATGTTTTTGCGAGAAACTATCTTATAAAAAATTTGTCGTCCCCAAACTACCTTACTTTTGTTGTTGACGATTACCTTATGCCGGTTTCCGGCGTTGACTTTGTTTTTTCCGATTTTTTAATGTCGCGTTATATCACTTGACCTCTTCAAACCCTTTTTAAATTTTTCCCACCCCAATATCCCAATTCCCTGTGTGTGTGCACTCTATTTCTTTCTCTCATATCTACGTGACACTTTGTACCACCAATCCACCATTAAATTCCTCTTCTATTTTAACTAAAATTGAAACAATCACCCTCCCCACTTCACAAGGGTAATTTTTGTTTTTCCCACAATTTTGAACTAAAAAACAAAAGTCAACGCTCGGAAACCTGCATAAGATAGTCACAACAAAGAAATGGTAAAAGTGGTGTAGTTTGGGACAATAAATTTTTATAAGGTAGTTTCTCAAAAAAATACGGGAGCTAAATGCAGCTTGGGACAAAAAAACCTTTCTCTTACAATAACAATAACCAAAACAAGGAGAAAAGAGGTGAAAATAGTGTTTTTTTTTTCCTGCTTTTTTTCACCATACGCCCCCGACAAATTAAAAAATTCACCATATACCCCTCAATGTTCCAAAATTCACCATATATCCTTGAGTTTTCGAAAAACGTTCACGAAATGATCTTTTCTAACTTCCGTTAACTCTCCGTTAGCTTTATTTACGATTTTGCCATTACTAACCCTAATTCTAATCTAACCCTAACCCTAATTTAACCCCTTACCCTCACCCTAATACTAAACCTAAACCCTTACCCTTACACTAAACCCTAACCTACCCACCCCACCACCCCTCCACACTCCACCCCCAACCCCCACCCCCCCCCCTCCCCTCCACCGCCGCATCCCCCTCCCATCCCTCTCCTCCGCCGCAGCCCCTCTCCTCCCTCGCCCCCCCTCCGCCTCCCCTCCCCCTTCCCCCTCCGCCGCAGCCTCTCCCCCCTCTCTCCCGCAGCCCCTGCAACCCGCGGAGCCCATAAATTCGAAAGCCCCCCCTCCTCTCTCATCCCCTCCACCGCCGCATCCCCCTGCGCCTCTCCCTCCACCCCTGGGACAGCAAATAAGCAACCACTGGCGTCCCCCACCCTCGCAGGCCGTAGCCCTCCCCTCCCCCACCCTCGAATGATTTCGTCTTCCTCTTCGCTCCTTCGATATGGGTTGCTCAGATCCGGGTTGAATTTTCACCGCCAAGGGAAGAGAGAGAAGTCGGTGGGGTTAGGGGAATTCGACGTGAGACGGGAGGGCGGGGTTGGGGGAATTCGACTTGTTGGAGTGTGGAGGGGAAGTGGGACGGGTCAGTGAAAGTGGGGGGGGGAGGGGGTGGGGGTTGGGCCGGGGTAGTAGGGGTCGAGTTAGATTAGGGTTTAGATTAGGGTTTAGATTAGGGTTAGGGTTAGGCTAGGGTTAGGTTAGATTAGAATTAGGGTTAGGACTTAATGATGAAAAAATCGTAAATAAAGCTAACGGATAGCTTAACTAAGTTAGAAAAGGGCATTTCGTGAACGTTTCCGAAAACTCAAGGATATATGGTGAATTTTTGGAACATTGAGCGTATATGGTGAATTTTTTAATTTGTCGGGTTTATATGGCGAAAAACCGCTTTTTTTTTTTTTTTTTTTTTTTTATTGAAATTTAATAGACAATGTGATCATGACAATAAGGGCGGTAAGTCATGAAGGAACTACAGAAATGTTCATGTAGCCTGATCGTACAAAAACATGAAAAATGGGATGAAATAATTTTTCCAACAAATCCCACCAAATATGTATAACAGTGATAAATCATAAATTGATTGCTAAGTGACGCGGCGTTGGAGGATTATGCAAACATGTTTATATATATATATATTTTTTTTTTTCCACATTGGGATATGATCAGATTTAGCGCAATGTATACCATTTATTTGTCTGTTCGATTTCACAACAACAATGAAAGCAGCTTCACCTTTCTATTCTGATCTCTCTCTTAAATGTGTGGCCAATGTTCAATTTCTCAAAGACAGGACACCGATTATTAATGCAAATGGGTCTCAACTCAAAACGTGTAAAATATATAGTTGGGCTCGGGCTATATTAATCGCAATATTTACTATATTATTACAAGCAAATGTTTAACAGACGCCCGGGCGCTTGATTAGTAAATATATCGTTTCTACTTAAAAATATAATAATGTATAATTCCAAAAATGATACACAAAGCCCTTAGACTGCATATAAAACTTAGAAATGATAACATTAAAACAATCAATAAGATTAATAACATCGATCGACGCATGGATTATGTTATAAATTCCCATAATTGATATTTCACTCTGTTTTCAAAATATAACGATTCATGATTTACTGGAATTTGCTTTGACCATAAAATATTTCTTATAATAAGACAAATAAAAAATTGCAAGAAATTATACCATTGGGAGTCGCCTACGGTAAAACAAGAGATATTATAATAATATTGTTTTATTATAATTTGTATGAACCCCAATTGAAAGTAATCAATAGTGAAAGTTTAACCTCAAATATAGTACGTGCCTTATATTTTAAAACAAATGAAGCATTACTTTTGGAAATGTATTTACTATTTAATTTAATCCTATGAGTGCATATAAGCTCAACTTGTAAGGTGGGAAAATTATTTGAAAAATTTTATTACTTTGAGAAATCTACTCGATTCAGAATTATTTATATTTATTAACG
>CANSNZ010000281.1:0-336570 GCA_947646795.1 Beta lomatogona
TACAGATTTTAGTTATCTTCAAATTGCTACTAATGTGGACTTGTATCTTGGCAAACTCCAAGACCAGGCACGGGATAGAACACAGCAACAAGCATGCTTGTTACACCTTTAACCATGGGAAGGTACATAGAGTGGTCCTTGGTGGATGGATTTGCAGCAAAGATGATGGACTTAAGAAATTCCACTGTTGTGGATGCTAATTGATGATTTAGTCCCATCATTTGCTAAGGCGTTGGGTCGTATCTTTTAGGATACTGAAACAGTGACTTAAATTACGTCAACAGAACATATTATTCTAGTCATCCAATGCAAGCAGGTTATCAATGATGGCTGACTTCACGTCAAATGTTGATGGAACAACTCTTTCTATAATCTATACTTCCACACGTCATCAAAATTATTAGCATTTTGTATGATGTTACTTGTTTGACAAGAGTCATGTTGGGTAGGCAAACTGCACCCGACAGCATGGTGAAATACATCATTTATTATAAAGGTCCAGAAACCAAATGGCCAGCTACACAAGCTAAGATGCTTAATATGAGATAAGATAATAGTTAGCAAAATGGAACCGAACCATAGGACCTCTTGAGATAAGATATTAGATTAAAAACCATCAAATGGTAAGGGAGGATGTAGCCAAGTGGATCAAGGCAGTGGATTGTGAATCCACCAGGCGCGGGTGGAAACGTCCGAGACAGCGGTTTGCAAAAGAGTTGTGTGGTGCACTGAAAGGTTTTCCATTGCGGATTCTGGCCCTCCAGGTCTTTCTTCAATAGTTGAAGAAGGGAGGTGTGGTTGTTGGAACGACACGAGACAGGCGGGGCCTCGCTTCAAAAAGATAAAGGGCCCAAAAGTCTTAATAAATAGGAGCTTCAAAATATCCCTTCTTGTTGAGGGCGGAAAACGAATCGACATCTTGCACGACGTGCACAATATCTAGGTTGCAAACATGGTCTCATTCAGCCTTACATGACTCTTTGCGGGCAATAATGTTAACATTACGTTTATAAAAATAGTACACACAAATAATAGGTGGATAGCATTTATCCTCCACTTAACCATTCCTTCGAAGTTCAATAGAACCCTTACCTATAAATCTATA
Source organism: Beta lomatogona (assembly GCA_947646795.1). Taxonomy (NCBI): domain Eukaryota; kingdom Viridiplantae; phylum Streptophyta; class Magnoliopsida; order Caryophyllales; family Amaranthaceae; genus Beta; species Beta lomatogona. The sequence goes on from CANSNZ010000281.1 coordinate 1,106, forward strand.
CACTCTCGTATGACTTTCTCTCCATCAACTTCCAACTTGTTACCCACATTAAACCTCTTTTTGGCTCAGACCCCCCCTGCTCATTTCCTTAATATGTGTGCTAAACCCTATTTGGAAGATAAATTTGGAAATACACAAACCGAACAAACACGTCGCACTCACCCCTTTGCCTCCTATTTCCCTCAGTCTGCAACAAAATAATAAATTAAATAAGCACTTCTAATTTATAACATGGTGACACCTTCATTACCACTTCATGGCCTCCTTCAACAGGATTACCATTATCCTTCTCCATCATCATTCTCTTCTACAACATGACCCCAAAACAAGAATTGATGAACATAAAAACCCATACAATAAAACACTACCTATACCATAATAATAGGAATCCTGTCAACGTAAGTTAGATCGAAAATGAACGTTTTAGGTGCTCCGAACAATCGTGGTGACTACACGGCTACTAGACCAACAACAATCAAGGAAAAACGCCAAGAAAGAAATGAAGCAAGTAGGTCCGATCTTGCAATAAGGATTCTAATTTTTATTCCACTATACATCAATGCAATAGAAAAAGAAATAGGAGCAAAATACAAGTTATAAAAGAATAGAGAACGTACAATTCAGCAGATATATACTCGATTCTTTTGCGCACATTTGCATTTGCCTCCGCTAAATCCTGCTTGACTAAAACTGGACCTATCAATTTGTACACATTTGCATCTTCATTCAGCAAATCCAACTCCTACACCAAATTCACCCACAATTAACACACCAATTAACACACCAATTAATACTAAATACAAAAATTTGAACAAAAAATTTAAGAAATTCAGCAACAGCAGCAGCAGCAGCAGCAGCAGCAGCAACAACAACAACAACAACAACAACAACAACAACCACCACCTTGAGGACGAGCTCGTTTTCTCCGAGTTGCACGGTGTACTTCTTTCTGATTTCATGATTTTTCGCAATATCTGCTCGATCAGAATAAAATTACAATTAAAAAAAGGAAGGGATTGAGAATTTTTGTAGAAATTAGGATTAGGAGTGTAAAAAAGGGGGAAATTAAGGGGCTTAAGTTTACCTTTTTGAAGCTTACGGAGATCGTTTGCCTTGTTCTCTAGCTCGTGCTGCAACTCTTTCATTGCTGCCGCGGAAGACGCCATCGATTTTGCTGTGTTTTTTTCAGTTGTGCTGTGCTCCCACAAGGCACCAATTTCTTTTTTTTTTTTTTAGAGGAACCAAGGCACCAATTTTTGAAGTTTGAACAAAACTGCAACTGCGGAAGTGTTAAGTTTGGCAATCGAGAAACCCTAGCCTCCCCTACCCCTTATTCATCAATTAGGGGCTGCCATAGATGATTTCATTCATGGTAAGCCCTTTTTTCCCTTTTATTTTCAGTTTTTAGTTCATTTTCTTGTTTTGTTTAATAAATTAGTCTCTCTTTATGAGATCTTTTCAAACCCTGTTATGGGGTTTTTAGTTTCTGTTTTGGAAATCTCCTTCTCCCCTATGGGAGTTGTGAGTATAGTTTTTTTGTTTTTAGATATGAGAAATTGTTCTCATTGGTTGAAGTTCGAGACTCAACATGAAGGTATTGGAATCTCGGATGCGTTCAACATGACTCGATCAAGAATGTTCTTCCCAAACTATATCATAATGATAGACTTCATCATCAATAGCTGCTTGATTCAGCAAATACAAGGGGGCTGCGCTGTATTGCTCGATCTGGTTCATTGTAGTTTCTTCGAAGACGAATTTGATTTAGCCTTGTTTAGTTGTATCTTGTTTTTCTTTAATACCTATTGTAAATGTCGTTTGGCCTTCAATTAATGAAATTTCTCTTAAAAAAAATTTAATTGTCAAAAAAAAAAAAAAGTTTGGCAATCGAGAGTCGGGAGTCGAGACTGAGCTAACCATGGAAGAGTTGATGACAAGCCCATTCTGTCTGGCCCACGGGCTAGGGGGTGTATCTTCAGATGTCAGATCTGATCCGATCCAATAAAATAAAAATTAACCTAATCAATATCCGATATGGAAAGATGGGATATATTCATAGTTTGGATAGGATATTAGAATCCAGTTAATATTTTTTTAATTAAATTTTGGAAGAACTTCGACGGTCAAGTTAGAAGCCATGTCGAAATGCTACTAACATATACTTCTCTCTTCTTTCAATGGCAACAAGAGGGGAGATTTTATGAAGGGGAGAAAGATCGAGAGAAATAATATACTTCATCCTTTCTGAAATAAGTTAAACACTCCCCTCTCTTATTTGAGAGAATTTTTTGGAGAAGTGTTTTACTTATTTCAGAATTGAAGGAGTATATTGCCTCTGCTTCTCGTTGCATGCATCATTGGAAATATTGAACTACTCAAAGACGAATTTTGACCGTAATTCAATGCTAATATGTAAAATACAAATGCTTCATGTAATATGTTGTTGGATAAGTCTTAATATGTATATATAAATATCATATTTTCAAAGTTTTACTAATCAATAACTAAATATATCAACAGTTAAACTCAAAGTAGTGTCTTGACATGTGTGAAAATCACATGTTGCATGTATTTAGAAACAGAGGAAGTGCATAGAACCGTATAGATTCGCCTAGGTTTCTACACTTGGCGCTTCTTTTTCATGTCAAGTGTCTCTTTGTTTATAAGGAAATAAAATATAGTGCAGTGTATGGAGAATATCTTATATTACCAGTCAACTATTGACACGGTCGTTGAAAACATGCCAAATTGATAATGTAACTTAGCTAATATAGTTAGCAAGTATAGGGTTGAATGTTGAATCTACAAGGAAGTAAGTTTTCTTTAGTTAAGTGTCAATTAACTTGCTAATAGGTATGAGCTAAATCTATTTTTGGGGTCTTGAACAAATAAAATGCTACGAAATTCAACATTAGATTCATTAAAAACTAAACGAAATTCAACCGCTCCTAACTAGTTATATCTATTCATTGATATATAAGTTTGATGTGCTAGATTGGCAATAAGTTGAATAATGAAATTAAATCACATACTTAAATTTTTTGTTCTTATAAATTGAAAAAATTATTAAAAAGAAAACATTAGGAGTTTCTTAGTGAAACTAAAAGAGTATATTTGTTGAGTCAGTAGATCATAAGTGATGTTAATAAATTAGGGTAATAAGATTATATGACCATTTGATTGGATGGATAATCTAATTAAGGATGTATCAAGCAATATAGAACTATTCCATTGGGATAAGTACGTTTTAAGATGAGGATTTAGGCTTTATTAGTGATTAGTAAAGGATTAGAATAAACTAGATGCCATAGCTTGGGGTAAAACTAAATTTAGCCTTTATAAGTCCAATGAACTACAAACTAATCGTCCCTACCTAGAACAGGTGAAAACTCTGGTCCCTGCTCGCCAGTTCTAGCGGGTGGTGCTGCTCGGATCGTTTTGCAGATTTTAACCTCTTTCTCTTGGGTACGGTTTTCTTGCATGCAAGCTAATCAATATATGCAGACACAAAATTGTGTTTCTCCATTAAGTACCCAATGATGAAACATACCGTCGTCCTAATTGGTCCGGTCCAAAGGAAGAGCAATCCGACAAGCTAAGTCCAAAAGTATTTCGAAAATATAAAGCCTATTTATTAAATCCAAGCCCAATTTTAAAGGCCCAATTAAATGTATTTTTAATATTTTGATATTAATCATTCTTGATAATAAATTTTTAAATGATATTTCGAATATCAGATTTTTATTCCTAAAGATAGCTAATTTCGGATTTCAAAGGATATATTTTACGAAATGATAAAAAAAGAATCTTAAAACAATCAAAAAAGGGTCAGAAAGCAAGTGCGCCAGGCGCACAATTTTATTAAATCTTTTCACTCCGTTTTCGGTTTCCTTTGCCTATAAATAGCTCGTTTCTTCGAACGCTTTTTCACAATGCTTTCTACGCTTTAACACCTCGATACCCTTAATAAAAAAACACTCAAACTCATATTCAAACACTCAAACTCACATTCAAACACATCCATACCTTCGAATTTCCTATTTCAAGCTTCAAGATTGTTCATCCTGCAGACCACAATACAAGACCCAGACGACAAAGGTATAGTTCATGAGGGTCAATTCCAATTTAATTCTTTTTTTACTAACAATTTACTTGTCACAATGTAGGTCTTGAAGGAATTAACGTTGTCTTGTAAATTTTTCCTTAATTCTTCTCTTTTTTTATTTTTTTTATTATTCATATGCATGATTGTATGTTTTAATGCTTGCATCACCTCACATGATTATTATAGCTAATCAAAGACCTAAAGAACTATTCTAACGCCTAATAAGATGATTGGACGATCTGATTAGAATCCCAGTAATTTAAATGCATGATAACATGTCACCAAAACTTAGTCTTTTGTTTGTTTAATCAACCGAAATAGATTAATTATTAGATTGCATTAAAATATTATGTGGTTGTTTATTTGCATAAATATATATATATGATTGATATTAAGTAGAGGCCATCAATGGGCGAATTTGAATCCTGATCTTATTCGTACCATCACACCTGAACTCAATATATTGTTCCTTGACTATTAATGGAGTTATGAAGGGGAAATCTACATTGGATAAGTTAGTAAGTTGTCCTCACGATTTCCCAATATCCAATTAGGTTTATGAGTCGTCCTTTAAAAACTTGTTGACGACCTCTTCTATTTCAAAACATTTTTCAATAAAACCTTTACAATGAGGTAGTCAAATACCTGCTCATTCCGCGTAGGCGAATAAAAACACGCCTATTCATATGAGAACCGTGAGAACCCACTCATTTTTCCTCATTTTACGAAGATTTTACTCATTTCACAATTTTTGCTCATTTTATGTATTGCTTATTTTATGTTTTTTCTTATTTAACATTTTTATGTTCATTTCACAATGTTTTTGTTCATTTCACATTTTGCTCATTTTACGTTTTTACTCGTTTAACTTTTTTATGCTTATTTTACGTTTTTCTCATTTTGCATTTTTGCTCATCTTATGTTTTTGCTCATTTAATGTTTTCTATTCATTTTGTGATTTTTCTCATTTTTATTTTTTTGGCTCATTTTGTAAAGTTTTTGCTTATTTTTAGTGGTTCTCACCATAAGACGGCTCATTTTATATGCATAGCTGGTGTTGGTTAGCTCAGAAGGAAGTTAGGGGAAGCAAGATAATCAATAGAAGTAATGTTCAGCAAAGATAATAGGAGATATATATTCTTTTTTTGGGAATTATTTGTGAAATTCTTTTGGATTATTGTTATTAAATTCTTATGGTGTTAATTGTGACTGCTTATTAAGGGAAAAAGAGTTGAAGAATCGAAATTGGAGGATGCTTAGGATTTCTACTTGGAACTAATTATCTAAGGTACACAAGAACCATCAATTTCTTAAAAGACTTTGGTGAAAAAATAATATGCTTTCTTTTATGGAATCTGTTGATCAAAATGTATATTTTGCATGTGTAGATGAAGTAGTTTTATTACTGATTTTTAACTATGAAAATGATTTATATCGTTGCATGCAAATTGCCACAGAATACAAACTTTTAAACTAGCTAGACTTGACTAAAGGTAGAATGTCTTAAAATATTAATTGGTGTTTTATGTTTTGATGAGCTCCTTGTTCTTGTAAGTTAATAATCTAGTCTTAGACTTTAGATAACGAACTTTTAAGTATTTAGATGCTTATTTAAAGATCATTATATTTTAAATGCAAGGTTTTCCTCTGAAATCAACTCAATGAAGTTATATTCTTTTTTTTTTTTTTAAAAGTGAATTAGTTTACTTTTATAATCTAACCAAAAAAGGATTTTAATTAGAAGAGTAAGTTAAAAATATCAAAAGAGTTTTCATATTTGTTTTAAAATATTATGAAGTAAACTTTAAAAAGAACTAGATTCAAGAAGACCTAGTAAACACATGTTATTTTATAATATGTGTGAGGAGCAATTGAAGTCCACCACATGTCAAATTATCTTTATATGTTGACATAGCACCACATTAGTTATGACACGATGTTTATATTTTTAATGTCCCAAAATGTTGTGTGAGAGGTTTTGATTTCATGGAACATTAACTAAATAGTGTCATCATTCTACCCTCAACCTAGATCTCATATTATGTAACTTAAGTCTAAATATATCTACTAATATTAGACTACGTTATTATTTATATCTATATATAATAATGTATTAAAATATTTCCTAATAAAGTTTTCGTACCACATGGCGCACTTAATCAATATATACTCAATGGATAACATTTCATGCCATTCACACATAAAAATAAATAAGCAATATGGTTTGAACAATATGAGATTTGAATCCTTGACGCTCAAGTTTTAACATTAAAGTCTTAGGATCTTGTAACACCCCGTCACACGAGGTCGCGGAATTGCTCTGATACCATTTGTGAGCATTTAAGGCCAACAACTGTCCTCAATAACCAATATCAGTTATTCAAGCACATCTCGTGCTCACTCATGTGCACCTTGAGAAACTTCCTAGGAGGTCACCCATCCCAATACTACTCTCAGTCAAGCATGCTTAACTTTTGGAGTAACTTAGGAAATGAGCTCCTTAAAAGAAAGATACATATCATGTTGGTATAAGTAGTATGCTAAATCACTTTTCAATTAATCATGAGGGGTATTACAGATCTAGTTACATAGTACTTTCTCCGTTCTTTTTCTATTGTAACATATGATATGGACATACTTTTTAAGGAAACTATAAAGGTATTAAGGCTTGCCAAAAGAACCCATGTGATTGGTTGATGGATAATCAACGATGGATTTAGGTAGACTTAATAAGCTAAGGGCAATATACTCCAATTCGGTAGCTTTTGTTACCCAAAAAAGGAAATATTGCAATAGATATGAAACTATGAAAAGAGATATATGTTGCAATAGAAAAAGAACGGAAGAATTATTATATGTTATCATTTTCATAAGAAAATATAATAAATCTGAATACAATCAAGAAAATTGAATGAAAAAACAATTTAGTTATAAATTTCATTCATAAAAGGTTTTGTATAATTACCCGAGGCATTGCTCGGGGCCAAACAATACTAGTTAAACTTCTAAAAGAGGTATTAGAATTTCAATATGTGTAAACCATAAATGCAGTAATGTAGGCATATTTTTGTTGCCTACGTGGGATGAGCGCGGATTTGACTACCTTATTGTAAAGGGTTTTTAGTTTTGAAAAGATTATCGAAAAGAAGTCACCAACAAGCCCTTAAAAGAAGACTCATAAACCTATTCGATATTTAGAAAATCATAGGGACATCTAAGGGATTCATCTAATGTTGAATTCCTTGTCATGGCTTCATAATTAGATAAATAAACTAAAGATAGAGTTCGGGCTGAGGGTACAAATGTGATCAGGAATCAAATTTGCCCATGGTTGGCCTCTACTTAATACGATTCATAGATCTAGTTTTTATGCAAATAAACATCCAAACAATATCTTCATGCTTTATAAAAATTAATTTAGATCGGTTTGTTAAACACACAAAAGAACATTTATTTATGAGCTCTTGATTGTTAAGTAAATTATGAGGTTATGAAAGCATCAAACACATAGGCATGCATACATATGATATATAGAGATATAAAGAGAAATATAAACAAAAAGTAAGATTGAGGGTTAGAATATACAAATAAGCATTAATTTCCTTAAGATCTACATCATAAAAAGCTTTATAGTAACTTCAAGAAAAATAAATTGGAATTGAAAAATTAAGGAGCCTCAAGAATTATACCTTTGTCGCCTAGGTCTAACCATACAAAAGTTGAAGGAATCAATCTTTGGCCTTGAAAAAGGGAATTCTTGAATGACGATTCAAATAAGGAAGAATGAAGATTCTTGAAGTTGAATGTGTTCGAAAGAGTTTTTGAGAGGTTTTGATGTTAAGGTATAAGTGTTTAGATATGTTGAAATATATGTCAAGTCCGTTAAAAATACAAGTGAAAACGGGGTATTTATAGTGAAAAATACGATTAGAATTCGGGAAACGAAGCTGCGGATAAAAAAGAATTAAGATTATGCAGGCTCGGTGCGCTTAACGCATCACTGTCGCGCGCCATGCAACAGTGTCGTACCGACCGCATCGTCTTTGTGTGCTGTGCATTTCTTTTTTTTTTTTTTTTACCGAAGTTCAATTTTTATCTTAAATAACTGTTTTGACTTACCGTTTATCGAACGTTAACAAGAATAACAAATTTAAATCATAAAAATCCGATTCTATGAAAATAATTTACTAAAAGATTTATTTTGAAATTAATTAATTATCAAGAATAATTAATTGGGCATCAAAATTGGATTTTCTTTTAAATGGACTTTAAAATATATTTTAAACTCAAAAAAGGTTTGGACAAGGCTTTTGATTGCTCCTCTTCAGTTGGGACCAAGTAGGACGATGGTATGTTTCATCAATGGGTACTAAATCGGGGAGACACGATTATGTACTGTGTCCATAGAAGCCCCCACTTTGACTGAGGTTTGGGAAAGCGAAAGTAAAAGTAGTTTGTGTCAGGACGGAGACACTAGTAGAGAAATAATGATTTGTGTCGGTTGTTAGGCCCCTATTTGCGTCGGTTTGGGGTTCCATGCAACAACTTTGGATGCAAATTGTAGTAAAACTACTATTTGCGTCAATTAATAAACTGACACAATATATGTGTTGTTTGTGTCGGTCGCAAAGCTGAAACCAACGCAAATGGTTTCTCTTTGTATGTGTTATAAAGAGTTATTTATTCTTCCTAAGGTTCGAAGCAAATGACTCTTTACAGACAGTCATTTGCTTCGGTTTTTGCTTAAGACGTTGCAAGTGACTCTTTCTCTTGGGTACGATTTTCTTGCATGCAAGCTAATCAATATCTGCAGACACAAAAATGTGTTTCTCCATTAATAAGTACCCAATGATGAAACATACCGTCGTCCTAATTGGTCCGGTCCAAAGGAAGAGCAATCCGACAAGCTAATCTCAAAAGTATTTCGAAAATATAAAGCCTATTTATTAAATCCATGCCCAATCTTAAAGGCCCTATTAAATATATTTTTAATATTTTGATATTAATCATTCTTGATAATAATTTTTTAAATGATATTTCTAATATCAGATTTTTATTCCTAAAGATAGCTGATTTCGGATTTCAAAGGATAGATTTTACGAAAGGATAAAAAAAAGAATCTTAAAACAATCAAAAAAGGGTCAAAAAGCAAGTGCGCCATGCACACAATTTTATTAAATCTTCTCACTCCGTTTTCGTTTTCCTTTGCCTATAAATAGCTCGTTTCTTCGAACGCTTTTTCACAATGTTTTCTACGCTTTAACACCTCGATAACCTTAATAAAAAACACTCAAACTCATATTCAAACACTCAAACTCACATTCAAACACATCCATACCTTCGAATTTCCTATTTCAAGTTTCAAGATTGCTCATCCTGCAGACCACAATACAAGACCCAGACGACAAAGGTATAGTTCATGAGGGTCAATTCCAATTTAATTCTTTTTTTACTAACAATTTACTTGTCACAATGTAGGTCTTGAAGGAATTGACGTTGTCATGTAAATTTTTCCTTAATTCTTCTCTTTTTTTATTTTTTTTATTATTCATATGCATGATTGTATGTTTTAATGCTTGCATCACCTCACATGATTATTATAGCTAATCAAAGACCTAAAGAACTATTCTAACGCCTAATAAGATGATTGGACGATCTGATTAGAATCCCAGTAATTTGAATGCATGATAACATGTCACCAAAACTTAGTCTTTTGTTTGTTTAATCAACCGAAATAGATTAATTATTAGATTGCATTAAAATATTATGTGGTTGTTTATTTGCATAAATATATATATATGATTGATATTAAGTAGAGGCCATCAATGGGCGAATTTGAATCCTGATCTTATTCGTACCATCACACCTGAACTCAATCTATTGTTCCTTGACTATTAATGGAGTTATGAAGGGGAAATCTACATTGGATAAGTCAGTAAGTTGTCCTTACGATTTCCCAATATCCAATTAGGTTTATGAGTCTTCCTTTAAAAACTTGTTGGCGACCTCTACGGATAAAAAAGAATTAAGATTATGCAGGCTCGGTGCGCTTAACGCATCACTGTCGCGCGCCATGCAACAGTGTCGTGCCGACCGCATCGTCTTTGTGTGCTGTGCATTTCTTTTTTTTTTTTATTTACCGAAGTTCAATTTTTATCTTAAATAACTGTTTTGACATATCTTTTATCGAACGTTAACAAGAATAACAAATTTAAATCATAAAAATCCGATTTTATGAAAATAATTTAATAAAAGATTTATTTTGAAATTAATTAATTATCAAGAATAATTAATTGGGCTTCAAAATTGGATTTTCTTTTAAATGGACTTTAAAATATATTTTAAACCCAAAAAGGGTTGGACAAGGCTTTTGATTGCTCCTCTTCAGTTAGGACCAAGTAGGACGTTGGTATGTTTCATCAATGGGTACTAAATCGGGAAGACACGATTATATACTGTGTCTATAGAAGCCCCCACTTTGATTGAGTTTTGGAAAAGCGAAAGTAAAAGTAGTATGTGTCAAGACGGAGACGCTAGTAGATAAATAATGATTTGCGTCGATTGTTAGGCCCCTATTTGTGTCGGTTTGGGGTTCGATGCAACAACTTTGGATGCAAATTGTAGTAAAACTATTTGCGTCAATTAATAAACTAACACAATATACGTGTCGTTTGTGTCGGTCGCAAAGCTGAAACCAACGCAAATGGTTTCTCTTTGTATGTGTTATAAAGAGTTATTTATTCTTCCTAAGGTTCGAAGCAAATGACTCTTTACAGACAGTCATTTGCTTCGGTTTTTGCTTAAAAATGTAGCAAGTGACTCTTTTTCACGAATAAAAAAATGCCATTTGCGTCTGTTTTATGGAACAATCGACGCAAATGACTAGATTTCTATCTAAAAAATGAAATTTGCATAATCAATTAGTACGTAACGAGGAAAGTGTTAAAAGAAGAAAAGAAACCGATTGCAATGCTTTACACATGACGACAATGCAAAACCAAAAGGCTTCTAAGTAAGGTTTTCAAGGCTATGGAAAAGTGGGAGCAAGGGAATGGCAAATTTGCACTCGCAATTGCTGCATATCTTATTTACAGAAATAGATGCAAATGCCACTACTAATCAATGGTGAACGTTCCAGAAAACAAGGATAAACAATTACAAAGAATACCAATATGCATATAGTATACCTTGGCTCAACAGAAAACAGTTCCTGAGCTTGGTTGCAGTTCCCGACCAATCAAGTTGAGTATAGTAGACTTACAAATACCATTAGAACCGAGCACTGCAGAAATGCATTAACAAACAAATCAACAAGAGCAACTGATCAAGACTTTTAAACTAAATTTATTGACAAATGTCTGGTCCAAATCAGCACAAGATTATTCTAATGGGCATCCCACCCAAATAAAGAATTTGTCACTTGTAAAATATAGCAAAATATCTCATTAAAGCTGAACTAAATATCCTCAGCAAGCATTCGATATGGAGGCCAAATCATTAATCAATGTCATTTGTTATTATTGCTAATCAAGACCTAAATAAATGTTATAACGCCTAATAAGATATAATTGGACAATTTGATTTAGGTACCTAGTAATTTTGATTGCTAATAACATACCACCAAAAAGTAGTCTTTTGTGTTTAATGAACCGACCTAGACTAATCTTTTTTAGGGTGTTGAAAATATTATTTTGTTGTTCAATTGCATAAATTTTGCTATGAATCGTGTTAAGTAGATGCCAGCAATGGGCGAATTTGATTCATGATGATGTTAATTCATACCCTCACCCACGAACTCGATTTTTTGTTCATGACCATTAATGAAGTTATGACCGAGAAATCTACATTGGATGAGTCGCAAAGTTGTCCTTAAGATTCCTAAATATCCAATTAGGTTTATGAATCTTCTTTTAAAGATTTGTTGGCAACTTCGAAACGTTTTTCAACAAAAACCCTTCAGTGAAGTAGTCAAATATGTGCTCACACCGGGTAGGCGAATAAAAACACGCCTACAGTAATAATTATTTGTAAACGGAGGGAGTACATCTTTTTCACATATCTGTTTGACGGCTTTACATACCATTTCAGTGCTACTTTCTTATACAATCTAAATTTGAAAGCTTTTATGTGAATTTTTGAAGATATCCTCTTTGGGATCATATACTAGCATGAAACTTTCCATGACATTTTAAAATTTAAACTATGAATGCACACTAGACGTTACCATTGTCTATTATCAGGGGCGAAGCTACAGGGGGCTAGCAGGTAGAGGTGACCATGGGTCGGGCTTTAGCCCAAAAAAAGTGGCCTGTTTCAGGCCAAAGCCTCGAGCCGAAATTTCCGCGCCAAAACTCGCTAATTAGGGTTGGGCCAAATTTTAGCCTAATTTTCCATATTTAAGATTTCCGTGGCTCGGTTTTTTTTTCCCAAAAATCAGGTCGAGCCGGGCCGAGCCCGAACCACGGGCCAAAAAACTTGTTCCCAAAACCCGACTGTTTTCGGGCTGGGTCGGGCCAACGGGCCGGGCCCATGTTGATCACATCTACTGGCAGGGGACTGACCCCTGCAGCCCAACTTCGTTGCCTCTATAATTTTAAGGGCTGCAAAATTATAAGTTATATCTTATTAGGTTGGGCTTTATGTCAAATAAATGCTCTTGCTTAAGTGGTAAAGTAGGATAGATGGGAATAGTTTTTTTCAATATGAGCTCAAAGGATTAAACCAAGGTAAACATTAAATTGGGTTATTTTACCAAGCTTCTAGAGGAAGTTGTGCAATTGTCGTGTAATTGCACCCAACTGGCAGTTATTTTACCCATTCTCTTTGTCATTTTCACTTCTACAGTTCTACTTCTACCTTTCTAGTAATTGCACCCAACTGGCAGTTACTTTACCCATTCTCTTTGTCATTTTCACTTCTACAGTTCTACTTCTACCTTTCTACGTCCATTAAGCTTCCACATCCTCCTTTTCTTTTTATTTATTCCCCTTAATTTCTACTACTTGACTTCCTTCCTTCCCCAAAATCAGGTATGTATGCCCAACATTTTCATCTTCTTATGTTCTTCATTTATGATTTATTGCCCATGCTTTGTGCTTTCAATCTACCTCTCAAATTAACTTTTTATTTGTTTTTGACTTTTTGTTAAATACATTAGCAATTTTTCTATCTAAACATTTTTAAGTCTTTTGTTAATTGTTGATTGTTTATTTTATTAATTGTTAATTTTTTAATTTGTTAATTGTTTTTCCCTTTAAAAAAAATTTGTTAATTGCTTATTTTTTTTTATGTTTGTTTCTACGTACTTTCTTGGTTATATAGTTGTCTGCAAGTAAGTTTCCGAGGTATACAATTTTTGGATTCTAGAAGTACTCATTGACTGATGAAGACAAGAACTTTGGATTCCTTTTATCGAAAAAATTGATCATTGCAATGCTAACGGAGGGCTCCTGAAAATAATGACCCTATTCCTTAGACAAATAAAAGACCTAGTGATCCAAATTTAGGAACCCAACCCCAATAAATTCAAAGAGCTGACATTTTGGTTGAAGATAACCCACATGGTGATGGTTTGAAACATGATCCTGGAGTACGTAAACATATTTATGAGTATTCCCATGATGAGTGCAATAAAATAATGCTGGAATATATTAGAATCAAAGCATATCAGCCGATTTATAATGCTTATCCTCTCTCTGGCCCTGAAAAGCATAAACGATCTTTCCAATCCTCATGGTTCAAACAATTTCCTTGGCTAGAGTATTCTCCATCGAAAAATACGACATTCTTCTTTTCATGCTTCCTTTTTTGCACCAAGGCAAAAGGGTGTTTCACTCATGGTAGATTTAATAAGTGGAAAAAGGTGAACTCTAGACAATATTGTGCTTTCTTAGTGCACATAGGAAAGGGACCAAATTCAGAACACAAAAAAGCTGTAAAAATCTTTGTTAGACTTGATGAACCCGGAGCAACGTATTGAGGATGTACTTCTACGCGAAATGGCAAAAGAAATTCAAAACATGTTACGTTTACAAGCTTCTATATTGAGGTAGCTCGTTGGTTAACCTCTAAAAATTGTCCATTTAGAGTCATGATGAAAGTGAAAATTCTGAGAATCGTGGAAATTTTATTGAGCTCATCAAATTTGCTGCCTCTTTTCACAAAAAGTTGGAGAAAGTCGTACTGCAGAATGCTCTAGGTACTTTATATAATGTTTACAATTTTTTTGAAGGATTCTATTGTTCATTAAATGTATTGGTAATATGGTATGTGTTCAACATGTGTATGTCAGTATGTGTGTTCTAATATTAAATAATTTCCATTTTAGGAAATGCTCAATATATATCTTCCATAATACAAAAAGAGATTATGCATATATTTGCAAGTAAAGTGCGAGCAGGTATAAGAAAAGAGATAGGAGAAGCAAAGTTTTGTGTTATGCTTGATGAATCACAAGACAAATCACTAAGAGAACTGGTGGAATGGTTTAGTGAATTTAAATGTTATTAATAAAACCTGTGTAGTTTTGATCCCTAAATGTGAGAGTCTGCAGTCTATCAAGGACTTTAGGCCGATTAGCTTGTGCACAGTGTTGTACAAAATCCTATCGAAAACTCTTGCAAATCGGCTTAAAGTTATCCTTCCTATGATTATTTCCCCAAATCAGAGCGCCTTTGTACCCCGCCGGTTGATTACTAATAATGCACTTGTGGCTTTTGAAAATTTTTCATGCGATGAAAAGGAAAGATGCAAATAAAGAGGGGATCTGTGCTTTTAAGCTTTATATGAGAAAGGCGTGTGACAGAGTGGAGTGGTGTTTTTTGGAGAGAGTGATGACGAAAATGGGTTTCTGTGCTGATTGGATTAATAGAATTATGCCCTGCATTTCTAGTGTCTCTTTCACTTTCAAAGTGAATGGGGCAGTGGAAGGATCACTTCAGCCATCTCGGGGGCTCCGTCAAGGTGACCCTATCGCCCCCTACTTGTTTTTATTGTGTGCTGATGCTTTTTCCACTCTTATCTCTAAAGCTGTTGATAAGAAGAAGATTCATGGTGCGAGAATATGTAGAGGGGTTCCAATGGTGTCTCATTTCTTTGTTGCCGATGATAGTATTCACTAAAGCTTCCGTTCAATAATGCTCTGTGGTGGCTGATATTATCAGTACATATGAGAGAGCATCGGGACAGAGAGTTAATTTAAGCAAAACGGAGGTTATGTTTAGTAGAAATGTGGATGTTGTTTGCCGCAATGCTATTGCAAGTGTGTTGGGAGTGAAGGAAGTGGATAGACAGAAGAAATATCTAGGACTTCCTACTGTTATTGGAAGGTCCAAAAAGGTGACTTTTGCATGTATCAAAGAGTGCATCTAGAAGAAGCTTCAAGGTTGGAAAGAGAAGTTACTTTCACGCCCCGGGAAAGAGGTACTCATTAAATCTGTAGCACAGGCTATTCCTCCTTACATGATGAGTGTATTATGTCTGCCGAGTGGATTGATTGATGAAATTCATTCTTTGTTGGCCCGTTTCTGGTGGGGTTCAAATGGGGTCAAACGGAAAATGCATTGGCATAGTTGGGAGGCTATGTGTCTTCCTAAGTCTATGGGGGGCCTTGGTTTCCGGGACTTGCATTGTTTTAATCAAGCTCTCCTAGCAAAACAAGCGTGGAGGTTGTGTCAAGGTGGTATTTCTCTCCTATACCGAATGTTGCAAGCTCAATACTATAAGAGTGTGGGGTTCCTTGAGGCTAGGAGGGGATATAACCCAAGTTTTACATGGCATAGTGTGTGGGAATCCAAGTCCTTGCTTTTGGAGGGATTGAAGTGGTGTGTGGGTTCGGGCTCTAGTATAAAAGTTTGGGAAGATGCTTGGCTTATTGGGGATGGATCTCATTGTGTTCCGACTCCTAGGCACGATAGCAATTTGGCATTGCGGGTATGTGATCTAATTGATTTTTCTAGAGGGGGGGTGGAACGTGGAGTTGGTCAGACAGATTTTTATTGAGGAAGAATGGGACCTAGTGCTTAATATTCCCTTGTCTCGTTTTTGGCCTCCCGACCATCTTTATTGGTGGCCGACACGTAACGGAATTTTTTCAGTTCGGTTGTGCTACTGGTTGGGCCGACTCAGCCACAGCCGCACTTGGCGACTCCAACATGGTGATGGAGAGACGAGACTATGGCGTGATGTCTGGAGAATGGATGGCCCACCAAAGCTAAATCATTTCATATGGCGCGCATGTAAGGGAAGTTTAGCGGTGAAAGAGCGATTATTTGTGAGACACATATGTGATTCTGCTTCTTGCTCGGTTTGTGGTGACCCATGTGATTCAATAAACCATGCTCTTTTTGAATGTAGCGCTGCAAAATCCATCTGGCAGGTTAGTCAATTTGGTCCCTTGTTAACAAATGCTCCAACCTTTTCTTTTGTGGAGAAGTTTGAATGGCTTGTGAGCAACACTTCCCGAGAAAATCTCCGTACAATATGTACTCTTGCGTGGGCAGCATGGTATTGCCGTAACAAATTCATATTTGAGCAACAATCCTTGGATGCTCCTTTGGTGGCTTGAAACTTTGTGAGGCTAGCGGAGGAGTACAACACCTATGCAAGGAATGTATTCATGGCCCCAAATAACTCATGCTTATCTGATGTCTCCTGGATACCTCCTCCGGTTGATGTATTGAAGGCCAATTTTGATGCTCATGTTGGCCCGAATGGTGAAGTTAGTCTGGGGACTGTGGTCCGTGACTCAAGTGGCAGCGTGGTCGTCATGGGTGTAAGACGCCTGTCTGCGAGGTGGGATGCCACTACTGCAGAGGCGATGGCAGCGCTGTATGCTGTGGAGTTGGTGCAGAGATTCGGCTACAGCAAGGTGACCTTTGAGGGTGATGCTCTTGTGGTGGTGAGTGCGGTGAAGAACAAGCAGGAAGGTGTTTCCCCTTTGTTTCATGTTTTTAATGATATTATTAGCTTGTGTTCAAGCTTTGATTTTTTCGTTTTTTCTCAAGTTAAACGAGCGGGCAACGTTGTAGCCCATTTGTTAGCACGTTGGGAGTGTGGAGTTAACTCTGAGATTGTTTGGTTTGACTCTTTCCCACAAAGTATTTCTACTTTGGTGGAGCTTAATTTAATATAAGTCATCCGATTCCCTTTCAAAAAAAAAAAATAAAGAACAAATGTCAATTGTTTTGAGATTTGTGGATGAGAATGGAATATTGAAAGAACAATTTTTTGATCTTATTCATATGAAAAATACTACATTGTTAACCTTGCAACAAGCATTATATAATGTTCTGGCATACCATCATTTAAATGTGAAGAATATCCGTGGCCAAGAATATGAGGAGGCATCGAATATCCGAGGAAAATTCAATGGATTAAAAGCTTTGTTGTTGAAAGATTCACCTTATGCATACTTGTAATAACCAGGAAAAAAAATTTATAATGAATATATTAGTGGCGGATTGAAGGTTAAAGTATAATTATAAGTTAAACTAGTCCCTAAGACCTTATATACGTTAGTTTGTCGTTTATATGATTATTTTAGGTAAGGTTATGTGTTTCCTTGGCTTTGTGTATTTGCTCAGGGCAAGTTATATGTGCATACATATATCATTTATATTAACATTATAGTTTATAAAGTACTTTAAGGGTCAAAGATTAATAAAATTATCAATCACTAGTTTATATGCTTATAAATATATCTGGTAGGATTTTTAGTGAGTAACGCATAAATCTAGAATGCTCCTAACTTATGAATGATTAACCTAATGACCAACGTAATTTAGTTGATGGAATCGTCACTAATGATTTTACCTAAGTACGGATAATCGCTACCCATTTTAAGACAATATGTAAGATATAATATTAGTGGGTTTCGGATTTAACAAATTCTTGACACTTGGCCGTTGCTAATTGAGTTTCTTTACATTAATTATAGTAATAAACATCACCATACTTACGTAGGATGGTAAAACAAGTCCTATTACCTTGTAGTAGTTGACTTTACCACCAATGTTTATCACATATATAGCCTAGCTCACTAGGTATGCTTAATTGTAATTC
Organism: Beta lomatogona; assembly: GCA_947646795.1. NCBI lineage: Eukaryota > Viridiplantae > Streptophyta > Magnoliopsida > Caryophyllales > Amaranthaceae > Beta > Beta lomatogona. The sequence goes on from CANSNZ010000281.1 coordinate 19,272, forward strand.
AGAGGAAAAAAGAACAAGAAGCAAGACACATGTTGTTTAAATACAGAGAACATTGAGAACTTTAGTGCGTAAAGGTATTTTGTCGTCACTGCAATTCACAACATATAAATAGCATTCTAACTTCAGCATTTTGGTAAGAAAACAGTAAGAGGAGATTAAAAGGAAAAAAGGAAGAGTAAAACAAATAAAAATAAGGATACATATATAAGAGTAGGAGAGAAAATTAGTGCTTACAAATTATACAAGATTATTAAGGTACATTCTTGACTACCCATTCTTAATGTTGTTTTGCTACAATGTGTCATATTAACTTTTTTTTAGATATAATATTAAAAATATTTTTGCCTTAATAGTAAAGGTATATTTTGATTTGCAAATAATGTGTTTATAATGCAAATGGTATTGTTACGTTATGATTTACATATAAGGTGATTCTAAACATACTATCATATGTGGTAACAATGATATTATATAAAGATGTTACTATGATAAAAATGAAATGGAGGTTTGTGGTGGAGGAAAGATGTTATTATAAAATGAGATGGACGTTTGTGTTGGAGAAAGGAATTATATATATAAATATGCGGAGTGACGTATGTCATTGTAGGGGTGTGCACACGAGATTTGTCGGGAGAAACTACAACAAATGATTTTGTATAACTGATTATTATATATAATTATCTACAAAGTGTTTTAACATGGTATTGGGAATGTACTGGACCCTTTTGGCTTGACTGTTATAAAATATTTTGTTTTCAAGTACCAGTAATAGGAATGGGCAGGAGTGATGAATGTAAAACATTAGGATTAATATACTATATGTTGTTATCTTGTTTTTATAATATTAGTATCATGTTTTATTTTATCTTCGCCTAGTATTTCTGTTGTTAGGAATACGTCAGTAATGTCCTGTAAACTCTATATTATCTTATAATAATAAATAAAAACGTAATATTTGGTTCAATGCTGGTACTATCATTGTAGGCGAGTTTTTATTTCGCCTAAGTGGGATGAGCATGTATTAGATTTGACTACCCCATTGTAAAGGTTTTTGTATTGAATACGTTTTGAAGTCGCCAACAATTCTTTAAAGGAAGAATCATAAACCTAATTGGATATGGGAAATCATAGGGATAAATTGTGGGACTTATCCAATGTAGATTTCCACATCTACACTCCATAGATGGTCAAAATGAACCAAATATTGAGTTTGGGGGTGAGGGTACAACATAGTCAGGAACCATGTTGCCCAATGCTGGCCTATACTAAATATCGATTCACAACAAATTTTATGCCAAAGAATAATCAAATAATATTTTTATATACCCTAATAATATTTAGTCTAGGTAGGTTCAGGGAACACATAAAGGACTAATTTTTAGTGACATGTTATTATGTAATCAATATTACAAGGTTCCTAGTAGGTTGTCCAAATTATCTGAATTAGTTAGAACAATTCTTTAGGTCTTGTTTAGCAATAATAACACGTGGGTGATAAAAGCAATAAATCAGGACAATCATATAACATGAATAGAATGATACGATATGCATACGATAATATATAAACATGAATAATAATAATATGAAAATAAAATAAAGTATAGAAAAGGGACTAGAATATACAGTCGAACGATTATTAATTAAATATTTACATCAGGAAATAAATTGTTAGTAACTTCAAGGCAATAAATATAATTGATTATTCAAGGATCCTCAAGATTATACCTATGCGGCTTAGATTGAAGATCGCACCGATCTTTAGGCGGAGCAATCGTGGAACCAAGAACGTAGTATGATTAGTAATTGAAATTTATTTGAAAGGATGAAGTATTTTGAGATTCGTAATAGTATTCGGAAGTATTCGTAAGGATAATAATTAGAAGCCGTCCGTAATTCGGGAAATCACAAGTATTTATAGGAAATAGGAGTGCTGCGCTGCACGCGCGTCTTGCGCCAGGCGTAGTCCTACGTGGCAGACGCAATGACACGCGTCAGGCGCAGATTGACGCGTGTGACGTGGTCTGCTAAATTAAATGCAAACAGTGTAAACGCGTTTTTGAAAAGATAAAAAAATAGTTTGCGTCTCACACAGGACTTGCGTCAGACACAGGACTATGTGTGAGTCACAAGTCCACGTGTCAGGCGCTCATTGGCGCGCCTGACGTGATCTGGCCAATGCGCTGGACGCACATGGCGCGCTGAGCGCAGCCGTCGCGTCCGGCGCATATTCCAGCATATTCGTATTTTATTCTACGCGTGCTTTAAAGATACTTTTATCCCTTAAATTCGGGGATTGAATTTTACGGATGTAAAATCTGATTTATATTTATAATAATTATCAAAGATAATAAATATATTTATAAAAAATATTTATTAAATATATTTAATTGGGCTCTTAAATGGATGTAAAACATTTTATGGGCCTAAAATACAATTAATCATCATGAACAATTAATTGGGCTTTACAATATCATTTCAAAACACAATTTTGGATTGGTTCTTTAGATTGCTCTTCCGTTGGGTCGCGCCAGCTAATACCGCGGTATGTTTCATCATTGAATCCTTAAATGGGGAGACACGATTATGTGTCTATAGAAGCCCCCACTTTGACTGAGGTTCAGGAAACCGATAGTCAAGGTATACGGTGTCAACGATTCTAAACGCTTTGCAGTTTAGAACGGATCTATATACGTCGGTCTCTGCAAACAAAGTTAGTATACAAGACAATAACTACAAGCAATCTGATTACATGCAGGGAAAGATGTTAGCAGATAGGTGCAAACAACTCACGCAATAATGCACATAATGATGCAAACAATGCAAACTTAGACTCTCTAATGATGCACAAGACGCTATGCAAGGATTAAGGTTATGCAAAGCTAAGGAAGACACGTCATGCAAGGTCAGGGTTATGCAAGACTAGAATGTAATGAATGCAATGCAAGGTCAGAATCTTGCAAGGCTAGGAGATCTAGATATGTAGAATGAGATAGAATGATTAGAAATGAATAGAATGATTTTCGAAAATCGTTTTTAGTAAATAATCGGGGTCCGTAAATGAGGTCCGCATATTAAAACTTTTCAGGAGCTTGACTTGATTTGGAGGCACCACCACATATAGGAAGTCCCCACTTTGGGTGAGCTTGCCTTGAATTAGGCACCTTGAGTCTTGAATGAAATGTAGTTGATTTGTCTTGAGCGTTGAAAGTTGTCATTGGGGATTCTTCTTTGGGAAGTGATTTAGGCAAAGTCAAGTGTCACCATAGACCATGGAATTGCCGGAGAGTCCTTCAGGGACAAGGAGAGTTTGGAATAAAAAAATAAAAGGCTAAATTTGTGACTTAAATAAATATAGGTGGGGAATGGATTTGACGAGGCTAGGTGCAAACTCGAGTCTATGTCGGGATCTAGAAAGAATATGCTCCTAAATTCTAGAAAGTCAAACCAATATACCTTGATTGATTTATATAATTGAAGCGGTCGAACCTCGAGATGAGGATTCCTACGTATCCTTGCAGAATCAGACCATTCGTAGTTCTGGATCTGATTTCTTTTTTTTATTCCTTTTTTTTTGTGCCCTAACTTTTGCCTAGGCCGCCCTTTTGGGTTTTCAACCTAGCGGGCTTGGACATACCTTGAAAAAGGAGTCAGGGTTGATAAAAGGTATAAGGCTTGAAGCTTTGATTAAAGTTCAATTGGTTTGGCGAACACAGGATCATGTATTTGGATTATATGGGTTAAGGTTTTGATGGATTGAAGGATTTGAAACGAGGGTTAGAACTTGTGTGCAAACCCCCTAGCTCGACCTTTTATTTCATTGCCTTTGGCTTTTTTCTTTTTGCATTTTTTTCTTTTTTTTTGCACTTTGAATTTCTTTCACTTTTTTTTTTTGCCTGACATTGATTTTTTTATTTTTTTTATGTAGTGAGGCTTGCACACAAGTTTGGCTTAGGGTATTGCAAGGCTTGCAGGATATTTGTGGAGCTTTGAATTGAAAGGCTATTTGGCTAATGGAGATGATGGTTTAAAGGATTTTTGTTTTTCCTTGGTTGTATGAGGATGGCTTATGAAAGGTAATGGAAGGGAGAGGGGAATAACTCCTGATCCAAAGTATGTCCTTTTTATTATTATTTTTTAGTTCAGATCTCTTTTTATTATTATTAGTCAAGTTCATTAAGTGATTTAAGTTTCATCATTGAATTAGAAGCATAAATAAAATGATGGAAGGCCAATGAAAATGAAAATGAAAATGAAAATGCAATTATTTTATTAATTAGAAATAAGTAGAACAAGGCTTATTAGAAATAAAAATCCTAAATGACATAGACTCGACGGGAAAGGATTTGAAGGCGTTAGGGGAGAGACTCTCCGACTCAACCTAGAAAACTAGCGTTAAACGACCATGCTCCGGCATTATTTAGGCACTACCCAAGGGGTTGGCGCTATTGCTGACTTTTGCGGCAGGCGGAATTGGCAATCTACAGTCTTCAACCATATCCTGTAGAGCATGCTTCAAAGTTCAGCAGTGTGATGTCATATTCCCATTTTCTTGATATATGCCCATTTTCTTGATGGTACGTGCAGTAGGCTTTGGGATTTCATTTACTCGATCTTTTCTCAGGAGTAGGGTCCTGAGTAGGGCCAATAGGCTGAAGTGCTCCTTTTGCATGAAGTCTAGTGAAAGGCTTCTTCTAGAGAATGGAGTGAATGTCCTTTGAGGTCCTTGATAACCTCTCTTGTCAGTAGTTAGGGCATTGATGTTGTTGCTTTTAGAGGTAGAAGGGTTGTCATTACTCTTCTTGAAAGCGTTGTTGTTGTTGGAACTCTTGTTCTTGTTGGCTTGTACCTCTTCTTCGATTAGTAGGCCCACCTTATAGAGCTTCGTTAAAGACTCTATGGGTTGGAATTTAATATGATCCCCATACTTAGGCTGCAGTTTACGGATTACCAGTCATACTTGATCCTCTTGAGATGGTCTATTAGTCATTTGTGCAGCTTTTTCTTTCCACCTATAAAGGAAGGTGACGAAATCTTCGTTGGAATTCTATTTAGTTAACTCCAACTCACAAAGGCCAACGGGAAGCTGAGTATTGTATATGTATTGCTTATGGAACTCTTCTCTGATATAGTCCCAGTCATTCGGCTTGGTCTTATTCAGTGACCTCAACCACTTGGATGGATGTGCATCCAAGGTTAAGGGAAATACATAAGCAAACAGGTCCTCATTCATCCCCTTGAGAGCCATAGAGATGGAGAAAGCTCTCAAATGATAATCTGGGTCTTCGATCCCCTTGAATTTTGGGAGGTCACCCAATGCTACCTTTTTAGGGAGCTTTTCCCTCAGTTCAGGATCAATGATGTCATGGCCATGAGCCTGACTCTCGAGTGCAGGAATTGACTGGATCAATTGCTCGAGTTTTTCAAACCTTAATTCTTTCTCGGTCTTGCTAGGAGGTGGTGGTGGTGGATTGTCACCCTGTTCCTCATCTTCAGTTAGTTTCTCTCTCAGTGCCTTAATCTCTTTGTCTTATTCCTCAAGACGAGAGTTCATCAGTTGAAGTTGTGCCATAATGGCACTGAGCTGTTTATTAGCGTCCCCCATTTCAGATGATGATTCAGAAGTTTCTGAAGACGCGTCTGAAAAGGTGAGAACTCTTTTGACGAGTATGGGAGTAGGTTGACCTTGTATCCTCTCTATTGAGCGTTCCCAAGTTATAATCTCACGGCCCGTCCTGAATAGAAATCGAATGCACCTCGTAAATTTTAAGAAATGATGCTTTCGAAATGAGAAATGAAAATGAGGGACGGAGAAATGGAAATGGAGATGAGAGATGAAAAATGAAAGTGGAAGCAAGAATGGGAATGAAAATGGGAAATGATTAGAAATGGGTATGATTATGGTTATGATGGCGACATGGGCCTAACTATATGCATATGCAAATGTGGACTGGATTGGACTAGACTTTGAACTTGCAAACAGACTAGACTCAAACGGATTGCCTATGCTAGCTTCACTAGACTTAGGAAGGGATTGACTTCGCCAGACTTGATGATTTGGGGTTTGATGGATCTAAGATGGACTAGATTCGCTAATTTTAAAGGTTTTGGGGCCATTATGGACTTAAGGTAGACTAGCTTCGCTAGACTCGAGGATTTGGACTGCTATAGATGTAAGGTAGGAGTAGCTTCGCTAAACTCGGAGGATGCCTTTATAGTCTTAGGGATGACTAGCTTCGCTAGGTCAATGGGTGCCGTTTTGGACTTAAGAGTGACTAGCTTCGCTAGGTCAAAGGGTGTCGTTATGGACTTAAGGGTGACTAGCGTCGGTAGGTCGAAGGGCGCCGTTATGGACTTAAGGGTGACTAGCTTCGCTAGGACAAAGGGTGCCGTTATGGTCTTAAGGATGACTAGCTTCGGTAGGTCAAAGAGCACCGTTATGGTTTTAAGGATAACTAGCTTCGCTAAGTCAAAGGGTGCCGTTATGGTCTTAAGGGTGACTAGCTTCGCTAGGTCAAAGGGTGCCGTTATAGACTTAAGGGTGACTAGCTTCGCTAGACTTAATGGTTTGGACTTCGTCCTATACGGGTTTAGAAATAGACTGGATTAGACTTAGGAAATGAGTTGGGCCTTATATGGACCTGATTTTGGACTTAGTCCTATAGTGGTTTGACTTAGACTGGGAGATGCACATGGGCTTGAAATTGGAAATGGATTGGAATAGACTTGGATTAGACTTTGAACTGGGCTTGACATAAACTAGGGTTCACATAAAGATGCAAATGGGCCTAGATTTTAGACATGGGCTAGACTTATATGAGCCTAAGATGGACTCTAATGCTAATGGGTCTAATATGAATGCATGGACTCAAATTTAGAAGGACCTAATATGAATGCAAAATGGACTCTAATGCATAGGCCTAGAATGAATGCAAGTGAATTGGATTGTAATGCATATGGACCTAAAATGAATGCAAATGGATTAAATGGAGTTGTTTGGATTGTATGAAGGTGTTTGGACTGGGCTTAGAATTTTCGAAATTCGTTTTTGAAATGAACCCCTTGTTTTATCTTTTGTTAGGAAAAGATGATGGATTAATTTTGAAAATGTTTTTTTTGTAAATGTCGTGTATGATGATGTTTAGTAAATGCTTTTGAAAAAGAGTAGAATAGAAAAGGGTGTAGGATTGATTTTGAAAGACGTATGTTTTTGGAATTGGCTTAATATGGTAAGGTAAAACTGTAACACCCCGACAATTCTCTCTTTACTAAAATACCTTTTTAACATAAAACTTAGAGAATTATCAAAGTATTATCGCCCGTGTGAAAACGTATCGGCTTATTCAGAATTTTGCAGCGTAAAACATAATAAATAAACTTTAGAAATAAAACTTAGTCAATCACGAAGTCAACTATAAAAGTCAAACCAACAAAAGTCAAAGTCAACTACGAAAAGTGTAAAAAAATATGATAAATAATCTACACAAGCTCTCCAATCCCGAACCCATGATGCATCATCTTCAAACCTGTAAATGACGATGCTTTGATCCCTAGAGACTGCTCACCAAAAGAGTCATCACAAGATCAATAAGGCATAGCCATGATCAACATACACACATAAATCACGTAATCAGCAAAGCTGAGTACTACATAAAAAATAAATAAACAATCCTAACATGATACTAATAAATAATAAGTAGGAATAAATAATCATACAACAACATAGCAGACTACTTTTACTGAACAAACTCTACAACCAATTAGTTAATTAACTTAGATGGAATAGTCAATGGAACAAGTTGTCTAACCAAAATCAGTCTTCAATTTAGAAGACGAAGTACGGGCGCGACTCCGTACTCCCATGACCTACGATATCGAGGAACCTATTAAATAAAAATAGGACACGGTGATCAATCCGGTCCCAAGAAAAGCCATGGGCTACCACTATGTACTCCAACTCATACTAGTCCAACACTTCAGACGTGCACAAGTCTAAAGCTATTGCTATCCACGTTTCACTTTACATGATTAATTATTTATGCACTTTTTATGATCATAAGTAATACAAATAATATAATCATTAAACAAACATAAACTTCCATTTTTATCTTAGGATTAGATAAGGTTATCAGCAACAACTTAACAACCCAAGATTAATTCCAACCTTTAATCCATAACCTTCCTTTATTTGTTGAACAAGTCAACAACCAACCAACCAACCTTTCATAGGTATAAAATATATCAACTTACCAAATAAGGCCCTCGATCCTCATAAAGTAGTTGAATAACCAAAAGAGAACAACATGATTCAATCATGATCCAAACCAACATAAATATTAATCCCTCATGCGAATTAATAAAATAAAGTTCCCAAATCCCATATGCTTGCATCAATTTTCCATATAAACATAATATCTATAGGAAATATGGATCAGAATACCCCCAAATTTGGCCCGTCCGCTTTTAATAACCCCAACTTCGAGGTTGGTTAATGCCGGGGATTTGTTTCTGTGTTGTGTTGGGAGTGAGGGTGAGAGTGAAAGTGACGGGTATTTGTATTTGAGTGTTGTTGCAGTAATGGAGGTTGAGGTTGAGGTGGGGGGCTACCGGGGGTAGGGGAAGGGGAAGGGGGGTTGGGGTGTGGGAAGGGTGTTAGTGGGGGGTGAGGGAAGGTGGCAGTGGGTGGTGAAGGGAAGGGGGTTTCTCGGTGGGAAGGGGTGGGGGAGGAGGGAGAAAGAGGAAGGAGAGGGGAACTGGTTGTTGAGGAGGGGGAGGATGGGGAGGGGTGGCAGTAGAAAATGGTAAGAGTGGGGTGATTAAAAAAAAAAAAAAAAATTAAGTAAAATCAATAAGAGCATGACACGTGGCCTATTAACCTGCTAAACCGGTTCTTTTAGGTCAGGGGTGCATTTTTGGCGGACCTCCCCAATAGTTGGGGGTATTTAAAAATAACTCAAAGTTGGGGGTATTAAAAGCAGACAGGCTAAAGTTCGGGGTATTCTGATCCATTTTTCCATATCTATATCATAAACAACATGCATGCTTACACAACGACATAAAACCTGCAAATCCAACTTGATAGAAATCACATATGACCTAAGAAATAGTTCCCTATACATGATACTACATCCATTCTCATCCTTAGGACATGATACTAGTCCAATTAACACATAGGTATGTACGTATCTTGTGTAGACAAATTGAGCGGCCACTTTCACAATCTTAAAAATCGCCTAAAGAGAAATCTCCGCCTAAAACAACCAATATAAATCCATAATCAATCTCTTATGAATTTACAGCAATAATAAAATACTTTAAACCCTTCTTAAAAGCGTTTAAAAACCTTTCCCATCATTAAAACTTACTTAGTACAACCTCCTAGTATAGTACTACTATACTAGTTGATTAAAAACCCTTAAAACTCATGTTTAAATCATAAAAACTCCATCAACAGTACTCTTTCCGAATTTCCAGCAACATAATATGTACTAAAACTCTTTTTAAACATACTTAAACATACTTATAATCACAAGAAAACCCAAAACTATAAACTATAACATGTTACTATGATTTTCCAACCTTTAAAACCCTAAAAATCCATGCTTTGATATTTTTAAACCCTATTTTAACATAACAAGTAAATCTGAAATTTTATTTCTTCAATACATAATTTATATAATCTTAGATTCATAATCAAATCACAACTTTTAAACATAAACTTATTAAAGCAAACCCTAAAAATACAAACTTTGCATTAAATAAAATTTGAGGAGGAAGAAATAACAACCAAACGAAGGAGGAGAGGGAAGGACGTCGGAAAACAAGGGCGGTAGCCACGGACGACGCTGGCGGTCCGACGTGAGGAGGAAGAAACCGAGAGAAAATGAAAAATAGAGGAGAGAGAGAACCGAAAATTTTGGGGAGGAAGAGAGAGAAAATAAAATGTGTTTAATGTGTGGGAAGTTGGAGTTTTTGGAGTTTATATAGGTTCCCCTTTTGGGCTTAGGAAAAGATAATTGAGCCAAAGGTATTATTTAATGATTGATGAATTGAGTATTTGGGTTCCTCATGCCCAATTAAAAATCCTTTTCACAACCCAAAAACTGTTTTAAGTTTTTCAAACCTTTTTCAATGCATGACTAGACAAAATATTTGACTTCTTTAAGTCATTAAAATAATTCTTGACTTTCAAATAGTCAACCTTTGAAGAAATAAATCGTTTAAATACTATAATATTCGAAAATATATATAAAGATACAATAAAATAAATTTATAAAATTCATAAATTTACGGGGGATTCCAAAGATTGACAGGGATAGCAGGGATGAAATAGGAAGAGGTAGACGTGCATGACACTCCTAATTAACTCTACCATGACCACTTTTCTAGATGCACTTTTTACGACAGTCTCGACCTTCCATGAAAAGACTGATTTTTATGTTTTGAATTAGGTGATACCTTTGATTAGACTGTGTACTACACGAATGCCGACAAATAAACATAGGACTGAATATAGGATCAACCATTACGACGACTAAATCGACGAAAAATGTGTGATGCACAGACTGCATAAAAATGTATTTATTTTGCACCAACATGTGCAAATCGCCAAAATAAGCATAAAAATACCATAAAATAAGGTAAAAAGTGCGAAATTCTATTGCATTCTATCCCTCCTAAAGAAAACGAGTTAGCCCTCGTAACTGACCTCAAGGAATAAATCTGGATACTTCTTCTTCATTTCGTCTTCGGCTTCCCACGTTGGCTCTTCAGACTCATGGTTAGACCAAAGCACTTTCACGATATTCACATCCTTATTGCATGTACTACGCACCTTCTTATCAAGAATCATCACATGCCTTTCCTCATATGCGAGGCTACTATCGATTTTGATTATCTCAGGCTCCAAAACATGACGCTCATCAGGAATATATCTCTTGAGTTGGGAAATATGAAATACATCGTGCATCTACTTCTCAAATTCCATTGGCAGCGCCAACTTATGTTTGCAAAATCTCATATGGGCCAACATATTTAGCACTCAATTTGCCCTTTTTCCCGAATCTCATCACTCCCTTAGTTGGTTATACTTTCAGAAACACTTTATTACCCACTGCGAACTCATCTTCTCTTCGCTTTAAATCGGCATAACTCTTCTGCCTATCTTGAGCAGCCTGAATTCCAGCCTGAATCATGTTGACATTCTTAACAGTCTCCTCGATGAATTCTGTCCCCAATACAATATTCTCACTAAAATCATTTCAGGAAATGGGGCTTCTACACTTTCTTCCGTACAATGCCTTAAAAGGAGCCATCTTGATGCTCGCATGATAACTATTATTATATGAAAACTCAATCAAGTCGAATTGGTCTTCCCAACTACCCTGAAAGTCAATTGCGCACGCTCTTAACATATCTTCCATAGTCTGGTTAGTCCTTTCAGTCTGACCATCGGTCGCAGGGTGAAAGGCGGTGCTCATCTTCAATGTTGTTCCAAGATTCAACTGGACCTTCTGCCAAAATTTCGAGAGGAATATCGAATCACGATATGAAATAATATCTGTTGGAACTCCATGTAGTCGCACCACATGCTTGATGTACGTCTTAGCAAGTTGCTTCTTCTCCATGTCCCTTTAATTGGAACGAACACGGCAGACTTTGTAATCCCCCGTAAATTTATGGATTTTATAAATATATTTTAATGTATAGTTAATTATATTTTAGTATTTTAACTATTTATTTCTTTAAGGTTGACTGTTTGAAAGTCAAAGAAATTACTTTAATGATTTATGCAAGTCAAATATTTTATTAAAGTCATGCTTTGAAAAGTATTTGAAATGTTTGAAACACTTATTGGATTTAGAAAAGGATTTGTAAATGGGTGTGAGGAGTCCAAACCTTATAGCTTAACCTGTGGACATTAACCCATCAAAGCCCAACTCTTTTTGTTTTTGGATCCCTAATGTGGGGAAACTATAAATACCCTTATTTACCCAAATCCCCACACATTAAACACATTATTTTCTCTCTCCTCTTTCTCTCTCACTTTCGGCCCTCCTCTTCTTTCTTCTTCTCTCTTCCTCTTCGACCTTCTCCTCCTCGCCGTTCTTCACGGCAACCGACTGCCGTCAGCAGCCCACCGGACCACCGGCAGCAGCCAGCGCTGCTCCCTCGTGCCTCGTGTTTCTTCCTCCTCTTCCTTGGTTGGTTGTTATTTCTTCCTCCTCAAGTTTTTGTTTTAATGCAAAGTTTGTATTTTTAGGGTTTGTTTTAATTTGTTTGTGTTTAAAAGTTATAAGTTGGTGATTTATTATTGAATCTAAGTTATATAATTTATGTGTTGTTGAAATAAAAATCAGATTTGCATATTTAAGTTTAAAGTAGGTTTTTAATTATCAAAGCATGAATTTTTAGGGTTTTGAAAGTTAGAAAAACCTAGTAGTTTATTATAAATTATGAAAGTTATTGTCTTTATGAATTTAAGCATGTTTAAGTGTGTTTAAAGAGGGTTTTAATAAATTATATGTTGCTGGATATTTTAGAAAAGATGTTATTAAGGGAGTTTGATGGATTTTAATGACTAGTATAGTAATACTATGCTAGGAAGTAGTAGTACTTGAAGGTTTAATGTTAAAAACAATTTTTAAATATTTTTAAAGAGGATTTAAAGTATTTTAAAGTTGCTGGAATTTAATTAGAGTATTGACTTTAAGTTATATTGGTTGTTTTAGGCGGAAAATTTTCAGTAGGCGACTTTTAAAAGTGATTTAACGGTGGCCTATCAGTTTGTTTATACAAGGTACGTACGTACCTATGTGTTATGTGAGTAGTATCATGATTTTAGGAAGGAAAAGTTGTAGTATCATGTATAGGAACTTTGTAAGTTCATATACGATTTCTATTATGATTGGATTTTACATGTTTTATGCTTGTGTGCGAACATGTAAGGATGAGATTTGATTATGAGTTGGATATCATGTTTGTATGGAATATTGATGCAAGCATGTTGGATTGGGAACTTTATTTATTAGTTCACATGGGGGAATTAATATATTTAGTAAGTTGGATCATGTTTAAATCATGTGTTCCCTTATATTATTATTTTCACTACTCTATGAGGATTGTGGGCCTTATTTAGTAAGTTGACAATTTATGCCTTTGAAAGGTAAGTTGATTGTTGGCTAGGTTCAACAAATAAGAAGGATTGGAATAAAAAGTGGTATTGTTGGATTGTAAGTTGTGTGATCACTTATTTTAATCCTAAGATAAAACGAAGTTCAGTTGTGAATGTTTGATTTGAGATTTCTGTATTACTTGTGTGTCATAATAAGTAATAAATTGTAAATCACGTAAAGTGTAACTTGGATAGTAATAAACTTTAGACTGGTGCACGTCTGAAGTTGGACAATCAGGAATTGGGGTACATGGTGAGCGTGCCATGGCTTTTTCTGGGAATTGGATTGATCACCGTTCCTCTTTTTATTCAAAGGTTCCTCAATATCGCAGGTCATTATGGAATACGGAGTCGCGCCCGTATTTCGTCTTCCTAGGGAAGGCTGGTTTTTAGTTAGACAACTCGGTCCAATAACTATTCCATCAAAGTAATAAAAAGATGATTAAAGTTTAGTTCAGTAGAACTTATTTGCAGAATGTTATATTGTTATATTACTATTTATCCCTGTTTATTATTTTGTTAGTATCATGTTAGGAATGTTATTTATTATTATGTAATACTCAGCTTTGCTGATTACGTGCTTTGTTTGTATGTGTTGATCATTGCTTTGCCTTATTGATCATGTGATGACCCATTTTGGTGAGCAGATTCCTTAGAGCATTGACATCTACAGGTGTGCAGATGTTGCATCATAGGGAATCTGGGAATGGAGAGCTTGTGTAACAAATTGTTTTGTCAGTTGCTTTAGTAGAAGCATATTATATTAAGTTTGGTTTTGGAGTAGACATTTTATAGAGTGTTGGTTTTAAGTGCTTTGTTTATTTATTATATTTAAAGTATGAAGTTTAGTTATGTTTGTTTTCCGCTGCAAAATTCTGAATAAGCCGATACGTTTTCATACGGGCGATAATACTTTGATAATTCTCAGTGTTTTATAATAAAAAGGTATTTTAGAAAAGAGAGAATTGTCCGGGTGTGACAAAGTGGTATCTGGGAGCTTTAGGTTATTTTCAAAACTTTTATGCGCCTAACTACTTACTAGTTATTTGAATAAACTCTTAGAATTGCTCCTACTTATTCGTTTTGAAAAACTTTATTACCTTAAATTGGGAATAAGAGTATATTGTTTGAAATTTTTTTTAGGAGATCCGAAATTTTTTTTATTGTTGTCCGAAATTTTTTTAGAGTCGAAATTCGTTTTTTTTGTTTCGAATTATTTGTTGGTTCGATTTTTTATTTATTTTTAGCATGTCCGAATTTTTTTTTTCGGAACTCATAGGTGATTTTTTTTAAATTCAAGTTTGACACTTTTATTATTTTTGTTATCTGAAAATTTTAGTTAGTGTCTGCATTATTTTATTACCTTTAAAATCTTATTTTGTTGTTTTGTGAGAAATGGGTAGTATAGGAAGGGCATATAGGATATAAATATTATATGCCTGCATTAAAAAGTTAGTTCAGCATGTTATTATTTTTCTTCCTAGCTAACTGTTTATATCTTTCTTCCCTACTGATTGTTACATTCTTGTGCCTATGATGTTAATGGCAACTTTTTATTGTTATTGTTGGGAATTGGGTACAGGGACAGTGCTAAACATGTTATTGAATATATGTATTGTTGTAGATCCTTAATCATGTCTGCCAGAGTAGGAAGTTACCAAAATCCCATTATATTAAGTGATGATGAAGGTGATGATAATAACTATACCAGTCTAGATTGGACTATGCGTACAATATTAAGGACAGGGATGGCCAGTGATGATGAGCTCATTGTGGAATTCGACCGAGCTAGGGGTCAGATCAGACAGGACATTTATCGTGCATCCTTCAGGTTTGAAATTGATTCAGAGTTAGAGGATGAAGAGCCTCAACCTACAAGGAGATCTAAAAGACAAAGGAGATACGTCGAATATTATGATGAGGACATAGATGAGTTTGAAGATGAGATCTTCGTGCCTGAACGATACAAGGAATATGAGGATAAGAATGATAATGTGGTACCTTAGGTTATTATTTATATATTTACGATTAGAGAAAGCAATATAGTACAATAATATAATAATGTTGGATAGTTGGCCAACAGTTATTAGAATTGTTTTATAGTACCATTATTTTAGGAAAATATAATGATATAGTAACAGTTATTTAATAATACCCTTTTGGAGGAATAAAGTTATTTATTTATTTATATGAGTGAGCAAGAATTTATTCTGGGCACGTGTTGGGAATCTTTTTATTATTTAAAATTTCATTATGTGATTAAATTCTTGTTTGTTCTACTTATGTGATCTGATGTGAATATTTTCTTCATGGATGATTATGTGGTTACTAGATAACATTTTATGCTGTACTTGGAACTGTTTGAGGAATTGTTTGTTGATGCGGTCTTAGTTGATCAAATCAAATGTTACCTTCTTAGATTGACACATAAGCTATATTGAAACCTAAAGTAGAGTTATATTACTTTCAGGTCACGAAGTAGGATGGCTAACAACAACGACTTAGCTGATGCTATTCGCCTCTTGGCGGAAAAATTGAATCAGGAGAGAGCTGAGCGTCCCGAGACTGCTGGGGACATGTTTGAAAGGCTAGCTAAGGTTAAGCCACCATACTATAAGGAACAAGCTGACCTACCTTTCTAGAAAACTGGATTAGGGAGTTTGAGAAACTATTTGGGGTTGTAAACTGTCCTGAGAACCTGAGAGTGGGTCAGGCTGTACTGTAACTTAAGGATGAGGCTGACTTATGGTGGAGGGAGAATGGAGCTAGACTGAGTGCTGTGGAAGGATCCGATTAGGACGCTTTTGTGATTGCCTTGAGAGGGAAGTTTTACCCTGCGTTTATGAGGAAGCAGAAGGCCCAGGAATTCATTAACCTTAGGATGGGTAGTATGACCATCTCTGAGTACTACAGTAAATTCATAGCACTGTCGAGGTTTGCACCTGAGGCTGTAGCCACTAAGGAGCTGAAGGCTCAGAGGTTTGAGCAAGGGTTGACTGACGAGATACAACTGGGGTTAGGAGGTGAGACCTTTACATCCCTAGATATTGTGTATTGGAGAGCCGCCCACATTTATGGACTCCAGTCGAGGCGGGATAAAAAGAATACTGTGGTAGGTGAGAAAAGAAAGGACTTTAATGCTGGGGGAAACCAGGGGAATTTCAAGAAAAAAAGGAATGGTAATGGGAATTTCCAAGGAAGCAGCAACCAGGATAACCGCAATAGGGGTCGAGCTAAAAGAGTGTATCACTGTAAGAAGTGTAGCAACAACCACCCTGGTAGAGACTGTAAGGGAGACCCAGTGACTTGTAACTACTGCCAGAAGAAAGGCCATAAGGAGTATGAGTGCTTTGCTAAGCAAAAGAAAGAGCAAAATGGCAATGGGGGTAGTAATCAAGTGAGGTCTAGATTCAACCAGCCAGGAATTCAGGGTTCGAAGCCTGCAGGGGCACAGAACCATCAAGGGAGCTATAACAAGCCTACTAGTGAGAACAACCAGAACAAGGCTCCGGGTAAACTATTCGTGATGAGTCGCAATGAAGCTGAATGATCTGCCAACGTGGTGTCTGGTACTTTTTCTATTAACTCCGTGCTAGTTAGAGCATTATTTGATTCGGGGGCGACTTATTCTTTTGTTTCGTCGTCTGTTATTAAAAGTATGGGGTTAGTAGATTTTGAGGTGAATGATTTGCCTGTTAGTATACCTACTGGTGAGACCATAAGGTGTACCAAGTTTTTCAGAAATTTGCCTCTGAAAATAGGAGATTGTGTCTTTCCTTCTGACTTGATAGAGTTTAATCTGGGAGACCTAGATGTAATTCTGGGGATGGATTGGCTAAGTTTATACAAGGCCAAGATAGATTGTGAAGTTCAGAAAGTAGTTTTAAATATTCCTTTGGGTAAGCTGACTTCGTATAGACGTTTTGGGAAATCTAAGAACTTTGGGGTGATCTCCGCAATGCAAGTAAAGAAGTTGATGAAGAAGGGGTGTGAGTTATATTTCTGTAGTGTGCAAGATGTGAGTAAAGAAGCTGGGGTATATATTGAAGATATTCCGATTGTGAATGAGTTTATGGATGTGTTTCCGAGTGAGATTTCGGGTATGCCGCCTGTTAGAGCTGTTGAGTTCACCATAGACTTAGTTCCTGGAACTGCACCTATATCTAAAACACCCTATAGAATGGCACCTCCAGAGATGAGTGAGTTGAAGACGCAGTTGCAAGAATTGTTCGATAAGGGTTATATTAGACCTAGTGCATCACCTTGGGGAGCTCCTGTATTGTTTGTTAAGAAGAAAGATGGGAGTATGAGGTTGTGTATCAATTATAGAGAATTGAATAATGTAACCATCAAAAACAAGTATCCTTTGCCTAGGATAGATGACCTATTCGATCAATTGAATGGAGCAAGCGTGTTCTCAAAGATTGATTTGCGTTCGGGGTATCACCAATTGAGAGTAGCTGATAAGGATATACCTAAGACTGCATTTAGGACTCGTTATGGTCATTATGAGTTCACTGTAATGCCTTTTGGGTTAACCAATGCACCTGCCATATTTATGGACTTAATGAATAAGATTTTCCATGAGTTCTTAGATAAGTTCGTGGTTGTATTCATTGATGATATTCTGATCTATTCGAAGAATGAAAAAGAACATGATGAGCACTTGAGGATCATATTGGAGACGCTTAGGAAGAATCAATTGTATGCCAAGTTCTCTAAATGTGAGTTTCGTTTGGAGAAGGTAGCCTTTTTGGGTCACTATGTGTCTAAGGAAGGAGTCTCTGTAGATCTTGCTAAGATTCAAGCTATGAGTGAATGGCCAACTCCGAAGAATGTGTCTGATATACGAAGTTTCCTAGGTATAGCTGGCTATTATAGAAGATTTGTGAGAGATTTCTCGAAGATAGCAAGACCTATGACCAATTTGATGAAAAATGAGTCAAAATTCGAGTGGAGTGAGAAGTGTGAGGAAGCTTTTCAAATTTTAAAAGAACGTTTGACCTCCGCACCTGTTTTGACCCTGCCTGATGGGAATGAGGGATTTGAGGTGTATAGTGATGCTTCAAAGAATGGGTTGGGATGTGTGTTACAACATAATGGGAAGGTGGTCGCGTATGCATCGCGTCAGTTGAAACCTTATGAGGCTAATTACCCTACCCATGATCTAGAGTTAGCTGGTATTGTATTCGCTTTGAAGATTTGGAGACACTACCTGTATGGGGTAACCTGTAAGATCTTTACCGACCAGAAAAGTTTGAAGTACATATTTACCCAGAAAGACCTCATTATGAGGCAGAGAAGATGGCTAAAGTTGATAAAGGATTATGACTTAGACGTCCAATATCACGAGGGGAAGGCAAATGCAGTCGCTGATGCGTTGAGTAGAAAGACGAGTCATAGCATGAATGCCTTGATAGTTCCTGAGGAGTTGTGTCGAGATATGCAAAGACTTAGCCTTGAAATCCTAAATCTTGGGGAGATCGAGGCAAGATTAAGTGCTTTGTCATTGGGATTATCAATTTTCGACGAGATCAAAGAGGGTCAAGTTGGGGATGAGCACCCATGGAAGATTAAGGAGAAGATGGGCCAAGGTAAGGAAGGTGATTTTAAGATCCATGATGATGGTAGTCTGAGGTTCAAGGGGAAATGGTGTGTACCACAAAAATGTGATGAGCTTAAGAGACGTCTTATGGATGAGGGCCATAATACACCGTACTCCATGAACCCTGGGGTGACAAGCTGTATAAGGACCTTAAGCAGATCTATTGGTGGCCAAACATGAAGCGTGAGGTTGCTGAGTTCGTATCCAAGTGTCTAACCTGTCAAAAAGTCAAAATAGATCATAAGCGATCCATGGGGAAAGTCCAATCCTTAGAGGTTCCGGGATGGAAGTGGGATTCCATATCGATGGATTTTGTGACTGCTTTGCCTAGAACAAGGAATGGCAATAATACTATTTGGGTTATTGTGGACCGTCTGACGAAGTCGGCCGTTTTCATACCAATCAAAGAGACATGGAAGAAGAAGCAACTTGCGAAGATGTATGTTAAGCACGTAGTGAGATTGCATGGGGTTCCAACTAATATTATTTCAGACAGTGATTCGAGGTTCCTCTCGCAATTTTGGCAAAAGGTCCAGTTAAATCTTGGGACAACGTTGAAAATGAGTACTGCCTTTCACCCTCCGACTGATGGTCAGACTTAGAGGACTAACCAGACTATGGAAGATATGTTGAGAGCCTGTGGTATTGATTTTCAAGTTAGTTGGGAAGACCAATTAGATTTGATTGAGTTTTAATACAACAATAGCTATCATGCGAGTATTAAGATGGCACCTTTTGAGGCATTATATGGAAGGAAGTGTAGAAGTCCCATTTGCTGGAATGGTTTTAGTGAGAACATAGTATTGGGGACAGAGTTCATTGAGGAGACTGTCAAGAGTGTGACATTGATTCAGGCTAGAATTCAAGCTGCTCAAGATAGGCAAATGAGTTATGCCGATTTGAAGCGAAGGGAAGATGAGTTCGAAGTGGGTGAGAAAGTGTTTCTGAAAGTATCACCAACTAAGGGTGTACGTGATGAGATTTAGGAAAAAGGGAAAATTGAGAGCCAAGTATGTAGGTCCATATGAGATTCTACAAAGAATTGGGAAGGTAGCTTATAGATTGGCCTTGCCAATGGAGTTTAAGAAAAAGCACGACGTATTTCATATTTCCCAACTCAAGCGTTATATCCCTGATGAGCGTCATGTCTTGGAGCCTGAGAGGATCCAGATTGATAGTAGCCTCACGTATGAGAAAGGCATGTGAAAATTCTTGATAAGAAGGTGCGTAGTACACGCAATAAGGATGTCAATATCGTGAAAGTGCTTTGGTCGAACCATGAGTCCGAAGAGGCAATGTGGGAAGCTGAAGCTGAAATGAAGAAGAAGTATCCAGATTTATTCCTTGAGGTGAGTTACGAGGGCGTAACTTGTTTTCTTTAAGGGGAGTAGAATGCGATAGAATTTCGCGCTTTTTACCTATTTTTATGGTTTTTATGCTTATTTTCGCAATTTGCCCATGTGTGGTGCAAAATAAATCGATTCTCCGCATAAGAAAAGGGTGTTCATTAGTAGCACAATTGATTTTATGTTGGAAAAAGCGTGTACATGAGTGGCACAAGTATTTCTCCAATACGAGTTGAGTTGAAAAACTTTTGAAAATGTGTGAGTTTTCGTGTCAAGTTTCGGGACAAATTTTCTTTTAAGAGGGGTAGACTGTAATCCCCCGTAAATTTATGGATTTTATAAATATATTTTAATGTATAGTTAATTATATTTAAATATATTTTAGTATTTTAACGATTTATTTCTTTAAGGTTGACTATTTGAAAGTCAAAGAAATTACTTTAATGATTTATGCAAGTCAAATATTTTATAAAGTCATGCTTTGAAAAGTATTTGAAATGTTTGAAACACTTATTGGATTTAGAAAAGGATTTGTAAATGGGTGTGAGGAACCCAAACCTTATAGCTTAACTTGTGGACATTAACCCATCAAAGCCCAACTCTTTTTGTTTTTGGACCCATAATGGGAGGAAACTATAAATACCCTTATATACCCAAATCCCACACATTAAACACATTATTTTCTCTCTCCTCTTTCTCTCTTACTTTCGACCCTCCTCTTCTTTCTTCTTCTCTCTTCCTCTTTGGCCTTCTCCTCCTCGCCATTCTTCACGGGAGCCGACGGCCGCCTGCAGCCCACCGGACCGCCGGCAGCAGCCAGTGCTGCTCCCTCGTGCCGCGTGTCCCTTCCTCCTCTTCCTTGGTTGGTTGTTATTTCTTCCTCCTCAAGTTTTTGTTTTAATGCAAAGTTTGTATTTTTAGGGTTTGTTTTAATTTGTTTTTGTTTAAAAGTTATAAGTTGGTGATTTATTATTGAATCTAAGTTATATAATTTATGTGTTGTTGAAATAAAAATCAGATTTGCATATTTAAGGTTAAAGTAGGTTTTTAATTATCAAAGCATGAATTTTTAGGGTTTTGAAAGTTACAAAAACCTAGTAGTTTATTATAAATTATGAAAGTTATTGTCTTTATGAATTTAAGCATGTTTAAGTGTGTTTAAAGAGGGTTTTAATAATTTATATGCTGCTGAAATTTTTAGAAAAGATGTTATTAAGGGAGTTTGATGGATTTTAATGACTAGTATAGTAATACTATGCTAGGAAGTAGTAGCACTTGAAGGTTTAATGTTAAATACAAATTTTAAATATTTTTGAAGAGGATTTAAAGTATTTTAGTTGCTGGAATTTAATAAGAGTATTGACTTTAAGTTATATTGGTTCTTTTAGGCGGAGAATTTTTAGTAGGCGACTTTTAAAAGTGATTTAACGGTGGCCTATCAGTTTGTTTATACAAGGTACGTACATACCTATGTGTTATGTGAGTAGTATCATGATTTTAGGAAGGAAAAGTTGTAGTATCATGTATAGGAACTTTGTAAGTTCATATATGATTTCTATTATGATTGGATTTTACATGTTTTATGCTTGTGTGCGAACATGTAAGGATGAGATTTGATTATGAGTTGAATCATGTTTGTATGGAATATTGATGCAAGCATGTTGGATTGGGAACTTTATTTATTAATTCACATGGGGGAATTAATATATTTAGTAAGTTGGATCATGTTTAAATCATGTGTTCCCTTGTATTATTATTTTCACTACTCTATGAGGACTGTGGGCCTTATTTGGTAAGTTGATAATTTATGCCTTTGAAAGGTAAGTTGATTGTTGGCTAGGTTCAACAAATAAGAAGGATTGGAATAAAAAGAGGTATTCTTAGATTGTAAGTTGTGTGATCACTTATTTTAATCCTAAGATAAAAAGAAGTTCAGTTGTGAATGTTTGATTTGAGATTTCTGTATTAATTGTGTGTCATAATAAGTAATAAATTGTAAATCACGTAAAGTGTAACTTGGATAGTAATAAACTTTAGACTGGTACACGTCTGAAGTTGGACAATCAGGAGTTGGGGTACATGGTGAGCGTGCCATGGCTTTTTCTGGGAATTGGATTGATCACAGTTCCTGTTTTTATTCAAAGGTTCCTCGATATCGCAGGTCATTATGGAATACAGAGTCGCGCTCGTATTTCGTCTTCCTAGGGAAGGCTGCTTTTTAGTTAGACAACTCGGTCCAATAACTATTCCATTAAAGTAATAAAAAGATGATTAAAGTTTAGTTCAGTAGAACATATCTACAGAATGTTATATTGTTATATTACTATTTATCCCTGTTTATTATTTTGTTAGTATCATGTTAGGAATGTTATTTATTATTATGTAGTACTCAGCTTTGCTGATTACGTGCTTTGTTTGTATGTGTTGATCATGGATTTGCCTTATTAATCCTGTGATGACCCATTTTGGTGAGCAGATTCTTTAGAGCATTGACATCTACAGGTGTGCAGATGTTGCATCATTGGGAATCTTGGAATGGAGAGCTTGTGTAACAAATTGTTTTGTCTGTTGCATTAGTAGAAACATATTATATTAAGTTTGGTTCTGGAGTAGACATTTTTTAGAGTGTTGGTTTTAAGCGCTTTGTTTATTTATTATATTTAAAGTATGAAGTTTAGTTATGTTTGTTTTCCGCTGCAAAATTCTGAATAAGCCGATACGTTTTCACACAGACGATAATACTCTGTGTTTTATAATAAAAAGGTATTTTAGAAAAGAGAGAATTGTCGGGGTGTTACAGACTTCGTCAAACGGTCCACAATAACCCAAATCGTATCATTGTCGTTTCTCGCCTTCGGCATAGCAGTCACAAAATCCATCGATTTGGAATCCCATTTCCATCCAGGAACCTCTAACTTTCCCCATTGGTCTCTTATAGTCTATCTTCACTTTATGGCAGGTTAAAACTTAGACACGAATTCAACGACCTCGGGCTTCATATTTTGCCACCAATAGATCTCCTTAAGATCCTTATACAACTTATCACCCCTAGGGTGTACAGAATATGGCGTATTATGCCCCTCATCTATAAGACGTCTCTTAAGGTCATCGCATTTTTGTGGTACACACCACCTTCCCTTGAACCTCAAACTTCCATCATCATGGATCTTATAATCGACTTCCTTACCTTGCTTCATCTTCTCCTTGATCCTATCTAGGTGCTCGTCTCCAACTTGACCCTCTTTGATCTCGTCGAAAACTGACAACCCCAATGATAAAGCACATAATCTTGCCTCGATCTCCCCAGGATTTATGATTTCTAGGCTAAGCCTTTGCATATCTCGACACAATTCCTCAGGAACTACCAAGGCAATCATGCTATGGCTCGACTTCCTACTCAAAGCATCGACAACTACATTCGCTTTCCCTTCATGATATTGGATGTCTGGATCATAATCCTTAATCAACTCTAACCATCTTCTCTGCCTCATATTGAGATCTTTCTGGGTGAAAATGTACTTGAAACTCTTATGGTCAGCAAAGATCGTACAAGTTACCCCATAAAGGTAATGTCTCCAAATTTTCAAAGCAAATACAATAGCGGCTAACTCTAGATCATGGGTAGGGTAATTAGCCTCATACGATTTCAATTGACGCGACGCATACGCGATCACCTTCCCATTTTGCTGCAGAACACATCGCAAACCATTCTTTAAAGCATCACTATACACCTCAAATCCCTCATTTTCATTAGGCAGGGTTAAAACGGGTGCAGAGGTTAAACGCTCCTTTAAAATCTGGAAAGCTTCCTCGCACTTCTCACTCCACTCAAATTTTGATTTTTTCCTCATCAAATTGGTCATTGGCTTCGCTATCTTTGAGAAATCTCTCACAAATCTCCTATAATAGCCAGCTAAACCCAGAAAATTTCTGATATTTGACACATTCTTTGGATTAGGCCACTCACTAACAGCTTGAATCTTAGCAGGATCTACATAGACTCCTTCCTTTGACACATAATGACCCAAAAATGCTACTCTCTCCAAACAAAACTCACACTTAGAGAACTTGGCATACAATCGATTTTTCCTAAGCGTCTCTAATATAATCCTCAAGTGCTCATCATGCTCTTCTTCACTCTTTGAATAAATCAGAATATCATCAATGAATACCACAAAGAACTTATCTAAGAACTCATGGAATATCCTATTCATCAAATCCATAAATACGGCTGTAGCATTGGTCAATCCAAACGGCATTACAGTAAACTCATAATGACCATAATGCGTCCTAAACACAGTCTTAGGTATATCCTTATCAGCTACCCTCAACAGATGATACCCCGAACGCAAAGAAATCTTCGAGAACATATTCGCTCCATTCAACTGATCAAACAGGTAATTTATCCTAGGCAAAGGATACTTGTTCTTGATAGTCACATTGTTTAACTCCCTATAGTCAATGCACAATCTCATACTTCCATCTTTCTTCTTCATAAACAACACAGGAGCTCCCCAAGGTGACACACTAGGCCTAATATAACCCTTATCCAACGGCTCTTGCAACTGCATCTTCAACTCACTCATCTCAGGAGGTGCCATTCTATAAGGTGCTTTAGAAATAGGTGCAGTACCCGAAACTAAGTCTATGGTGAACTCAACAGCTCTTGCAGACGGCATACCCTAAATTTCACTAGGAAACACATCCATAAACTCATTCACAATTGGAACTTCCTCGATCTTCAATCCAACCTCTTTACTCACATCTTGCACACTACTGAAAAATAGCTCACACCCTTTTTTCATTAAGTTCTTCACTTGCATAGCAGAAATAACCCCAAAGCTCTTAGGCTTTCCAAAAGGTCGATACGAAGTCAACTTCCCCAAAGGCCTTCTCAACACTACTTTATGAGCTTCACAGTCTATCTTGACCTTGTAGAAACCTAACCTATTCATCCCAAGAATAACATCTAGGTCTCCCAAATTAAATTCTATTAAATCATAAGGAAAGACACAGTCTCCTATCTTTAGAGGTAAATCTTTAAACAACTTGGTACACCTTTTGACTTCCCCCTGTAGGTATTCTAATAGGCAAATCAATTACTTCAAAATCTACAAACCTCAGACTCTTAATGATAGACGACGAAACAAACGAATAAGTCGCCCTAGAATCAAACAACAGTTTAACAAGAACGGAGTTAATAGAAAAAGTACCAGAAACTACGTCGGCAGATCGTTCAACTTCATCGCGACTCATCACGAACAGTTTACCCAGAGCCTTATTCTGGTTGCTGTTCTTACTAGCAGGCTTACTGTAGCTTCCTTGGTTGTTCTGCGCCCCTCCAGGTTTCGAACCTTGGTTTCCTGACTGATTAAACCCAGAACTCACCTGGTTACCACTCCCATTACCATTTTGCTCTTTCTTTTAAAGCACTCATACTCCCTATGGCCCTTCTTCTGGCAGTAGTTACAGGCTACTAGGTCTCCCTTACAGTTTCCACTAGGGTGGTTCTTACTGCACTTCTTTCAATGGTAAACCCTCTCAGACTGGTTCTTATTATTGTAGCCCTGACCATTTCTCCCTTGGAAATTCCCATTCCCATTCCTGTTCTTCTTAAAGTTACCCTGATTTCCTCCAGCATTGAAATCCTTTTATCTTCTCACCCACTACAACATTCTTTTTTAGCACACCTCGAATGAAGACCATAAATATGGGCGGCTCTTCCATATACAATATCTAGAGATGAAAAAGTTTCACCACCTAACCCTAGCTGGATCTCCTCAGTCAAACCTTGCTCAAATCGTTGAGCCTTTAACTCCTCAGTGGCTACTACCTCAGGTGCAAACCTCGACAGTGCTATGAACTTACTATAGTACTCAGAGATGGTCATGGTCCCCATCCTAAGGTTTATAAATTCCTTGGCCTTTTGTTTCCTCATAAATGCAGGGTAAAACTTCCCTCTTAAAGCAGTATCAAAGGAATCCCAATTAAATCCCTCAACAGCACTCAGTCTAGCCCCAATTTCTCTCCACCACAAATCAGCCTCATCTTTCAGGTACAGTGCAGCTTGACCTACTCTCATACCCTCAGGACAATTCACAGCCCCAAAAATGATTTCAAATTCCCTAACCTAATTCTATAAGAAGGTAGGGTCTGCCCGTCCCTTAAAATATGGTGGCTTAACTTTGGCTAGTCTTTCAAACATGTCCCCAGCAGAATCAGGACGCTTAGCCCTTTCGCAAGTCAAAGTTTTCGCCAATTGACGAATAGCAGAAGCTAAATCATTTCTGTTTTTAGCCATTATACTGCGCGACCTAAAATTAACATAACTCTACTTTAGGTTTCGGTACATAACGTACATGCCATTCTTGCACGAAGGCAACATTTGATTTGACCATAAAGATCGCATCAACAAACAATTTCTTATGAAGTTATAATAATACTACATAATAAATCGTCATGGAACATATAATCATTCATGAAAATATTCTCATCAAGAATAACACGTGTGAGGATCCATGAATAAAAATTCAATCATAACAAATAAATAAATTATTCTCATTCACGTGCCAAAATAAATTCTTGCTCACTTGGGTAACTAGATATTTGCTTTATATTCCTCAAAGATGCTAGTAGCAATTCTTCCAAAATATAATACTGAAATCTTCCTAAACAAAATAAAGGTGCTAAGAAATAAATTTAAACCATTGCTTGACTAATTATCCAACATTTATTCTCAAAGCATAAATACATAAACTAGGATGAAACATTATCACTCTTATCCTTAGATTCCTTGTACTTTTCTAGAGTGAAAATTTCATCTTCAAAATTTACAATGTCCTCAGTATTATAGTAGACATATCTTCTAAATCTCGTAGATCTTCATATCTTCTTAGGTTGAGGCTCGTCCTCTTCTGACTTATAATCACTCTCGGGTCTCAAAAAACATCATGGTAGATGTCCATCCTGGTCTGTCCTCTAGCACGGTCAAACTCCTGAATAACCTCATCATCACTATCAGGCATACCTACTCTCAACATATGATGCATAATGATCTCTAGGCTAGTGTAGCTATCACTGCCAGACTCATATCCTCCATCATCCTCATCATCACTCAACACAATCGGCTTGTAGTAACTCCCTACTCTAGCAGCTCCTCTATTAGACATAGCTAGAGATCCTTATAACAGATAAATATAACTTCTACAAGCAATTGGTACTCTCACTTAGCGTATGATCCCAACAACAACCAATAAGCAAGAATAACAACAATAGAAAGCATAGGAAAAACATAAATAGTTAGCAGGGAATAAAATATAATCATGTTGAACTAACTATTTAATGCAGACATATAATATCTCTATCCTATATGCCCTTCCTATACTACCCATCTATCACACAATAATAAAATAAACAAAATAAACTAGAAGTATTAAAATAAATAAATATGTATAAAATTTTCGAATTTATAAAGGAACCGAAAAAATAAAATAAAATAAAACAATGTAGTTCGAAATTTTCGAACAAAATAAAAAGAATTCGGACCCCTTAAAAAAAATAATTCGAACTTAAATAAATTAAAGTATTTAAAATCTTGAAATCTTGAAGAAGTTTCGAAAAGTGATTTGAATATAACAAATAAGTAGGAGCTCAATTTCTATGAAATTCATTTTAAGTAACTAGCTAGCTAGGCGAATAAATATTTAAAGTTGGCACGAATGACCAATAAAAACCTAAAGCTCCAAGATACCACTTTGTAACACCCCGACAATTCTCTCTTTTCTAAAATACCTTTTTAACATAAAGCTTAGAGAATTATCAAAGTATTATCGCCCGTGTGAAAACGTATCGGCTTATTCAGAATTTTACAGCGGAAAACATAATAAATAAACTTTAGAAATAAAAGCTAGTCAACCACAAAGTCAACACTAAAAGTCAAACCAACAAAAGTCAAAGTCAACTACGAAAAGTGTAAAGTCAAAATATGATAAATAATCTACACAAGCTCTCCAATCCCGAACCCATGATGCATCATCTTCAAACCTGTAAATGACGATGCACTATTGATTCCTAAAGACTGCTCACCAAAAGGGTTATCACAGGATCAATAAGGCATAGCCATGATCAATACACAAAAGCATGTAATCAGCAAAGTTGAGTACTACATAGTAAATAAATAACCAATCCTAACATGATACTAATAAATAATAAGCAGGAATAAATAATCATACAACAACATAGCAGACTACTTTTACTGAACAAACTCTACTACCAATTAGTTAATTAACTTAGAAGGAATAGTCAATGGAACAAGTTGTCTAACCAAAACCAGTCTTCAATTTAGAAGACGAAATACGGGAGCGACTCTGTATTACCATGACCTACGATATCGAGGAACCTTTTAAATAAAAATAGGACACGGTGATCAATCTGGTCCCAAGAAAAGCCATGGGCTACCACCATGTACTCCAACTCAAACTAGTCCAACACTTCAGACGTGCACAAGTCTAAAGCTATTGCTATCCACGTTTCACTTTACATGATTAATAATTTATTCACTTGTTATGATCACAAGCAATACAAATAATATAATCATCAAACAAACATAAACTTCCATTTCTATCTTAAGATTAGATAAGGTGATCAACAACAACTTAACAACCCAAGATTAATTCCAACCTTTAATCCATAACCTTCCTTTATTTGTTGAACAAGTCAACAACCAACCAACCTTTCATAGGTATAATATATATCAACTTACCAAATAAGGCCCTCGGTCCTCATAAAGTAGTTAAATAACCAAATGAGAACAACATGATTCAATCATGATCCAAACCAACATAAATATTAATCCCTCATGTGAATTAATAAAATAAAGTTCCAAATCCCATATGCTTGCATCAATCTTCCATACAAACATAATATCTATATCATAACCAATGTAACAACCGCACTTCCAAGCTGCTAGCTAAACACACTTAAGATTCACTAATCACAATTAACACTAAATAAACCTCGAATTATATTTACTCGCAGCGAAAACATAACCTTACAAATCGATCCTGGACCTGTGGGTCAGGGCCCACAACATAATAACTTCAAAACCAAATATCAGATTACATAATCTATAGAAGATATGACTCTCAAATAAGCACTTAAATCCTTTTAAATACAATTTCTTATCACTAATCTATTTACACATTCTTGATCCAATTCTCTCTTACAATCCACTCCGAGCTTCCAACACGAACATGCAATAACAGAGGGATAATACAAAACTAAAAAGGGCGAAAAACTCAGTAACTTTATTTCAGTCGTCAAAACGATTTTAGTTCGCAAACGTTTTTCATATCATAAACAAACTTGGTAATTGTTCAGAAAAGAATCCATCCTTTAAAATATATCGCTGGCATAGCTCAATTACTTAACACAAATCGCTGGCAAGTACAGGCAGAAACTTAACATAATATAACATAACACAATATTCGACCTTTTCTAGTCTTAACTGAACTTATATCCGAATCATTTCCTCCACCTGTACCTTGCCCACTTTTCATCTCAGTTCATAAGCTAAGCCAGCTAAAACAAATACGAAATCCTTTTTACATTATCATACTCAAATCATATTTCTTAAATATAACCACTCCCGAACAATTCCAATAACAGAACAAGAGTGTTCTTTTATAATCATCCAATACCAATTCACAACTAACTCATATAAACACATCTATAACCATGGCCATGACTATAAATGATATATAATATCAAAAATATAACATAACACACACGGGCATGTAAATACATTTTTGCTGAACATAAATGTTACCTCAAGCGCAATCCAAATCCTTTAATCCACTCTTCGAAATTTAATAACCAAGAATACCCATAGTATTCATCATCACAAATTACTTGAGCTCCATTGATCTCCGATAATCCATAACTCTCGCTTCCTAGATAATGTTTCAAACTAATACCTCAATATCACCTCGTATGAACAACAATAACAACAACAATTATGAATCATTAGCCATTATAGCTACATTTCAGATAGAAACTACACAAACTCATAATTCTCTACGCAAACCCTCATTTATTAACTAAGATTCTTCAATATAGGAACCAACTAACAAGACTATCTGATATACCACTTGCTTAATTTTTTTTCATAACCATTTGTCTACGAATCAAAAATAATTCCATTACTCAATAGCATTACCACCACTACTCTGCCAAGGACAATTGATTAGATTTCACAACTAGCATACACTTTGGAAATTCTTTAATAGATATAAGTACCAACATGTATATTCTGGATTTTCTTGCAAATTAAACATAAACTACCTATTTTATTAAAAATCACAATGAATAGAATGGGTTTCATACAAACTGAATTTTTGTAATACACATTCTAAAAACCAAAACTGAATCTTGAAATAAAACCCATTTGCACTGGGACTTAAATCTTGGAATCACAAAAAAGAAGTAAGACAGCTTATAAGTTATACCTCCAATAAAAGAGATGAAGGAGATGATGGTTACAAGCATCAACAACAACGACACATAGCAGCCCGCTTGAACAGCAACAACATATGACAGGAACTTGCAAGAGGCATAACTTCTAGATCCGAACTCTGATTTAATAACTCGAAGAGATCTACAACTTTGATGCAGAAACAAAGAACAAAACTGGACTGCATGCTGCTTGAAACATACGGACAGAGCAGAGGTGAGAGAAAAGAGGAAATTTTGGGGTTTTGAGAAAACTTGTTTGGGGTTTGATGCTTTCCCTTCAATTAATCTTGTCTATTAATCAGACATCTTAAAAAGATTTTGGATTAGATGAGGAAATGCAATTGTGAGAAGTTGGTGGCATTTAGAGAGCAAGCCACGAAATGAAGGAGGAAGTGTTTGCTTCCTTTGCAACTGACACAGGGAAGAGGAGAGAGAAAGATAAGCCTTCACAATTTTTTTTTTTATTTTAAGCATCAAAATGTACCTTTATGAAAATGATTTTCATCTTAATTTAAGACATTAAAATTATTAAGTTAGATAGAAGTAATTAACTTGCAAATTAAAAAATGCTTAAAAACTGGGCTATTACAACCAACATGCATGCTTACACAACGACATAAAACATGCAAATCCAACTTGATAGAAATCACATGTGAACTAAGAAATAGTTCCCTATACATGATACTACATCCATTCTCATCCTTAGGACATGATATTAGTCCAATTAACACATAGGTATGTACGTACCTTGTGTAGACAAATCGAGCGGCAACTTTCACAATCTTAAAAGTTGCCTAAAGAGAAATCTCTGCCTAAAACAACCAATATAAATCCATAATCGATCTTTTATGAATTTACAACAATAATAAAATACTTTAAACTCTTCTTAAAAGTGTTTAAAAACCTTTCCCATCATTAAAACTTACTTAGTACAACCTCCTAGTATAGTACTACTATACTAGTTGATTACAAACCCTTAAAACTCATGTTTAGATCATAATATGTACTAAAACTCTTTTTAAACATACTTAAACATACTTATAATCACAAGAAAACCCAAAACTATAAACTATAACATGTTACTAAGGTTTTTCAACCTTTAAAACTCTAAAAATCCATGCTTTGATATTTTTAAACCCTATTTTAACATAACAAGTAAATCTGAAATTTTATTTCTTCAGTACATAATTTATATAATCTTAGATTCATAATCAAATCACAACTTTTAAACATAATCTTTGTTATTCTAGTATGAACACTAGACTAACTACAAGAGGGGGGTGAATTGTAGTTGAGGAGAAATTTTCGATTTGTAATGCGGAATTAAAACAAACTTGAAATTAGAAAGAGACAAGCACACGAGATTTTTATAAGGAAAACTTCCTAGGCCCAATAGGAAGAAAAACCTTGACCACGATGGATTTTGACTCAAACTCTCTTTAATATACTAGGCCAAAAGACTCTCTTTTGTACAACCTAATACTGGACCTTCTCTGGAACTTGTTCCCCAGTCACTCAGTTCCCCCCTGAACAGATGACACTCACTATTGACTTCACTCGAAGTCTTCTCTCTTCTCTCTTTCTTTCTCTCTCTTGAATACAAGGATATTCTCTGAATTTCTAAGTAATGATTGACTTTTTTCGCTTGAAAGTTCTTAAGTTTTTCTTCAAATAATTTCTTCCTTATATCGCTGCTGCAATTCTTCCTTCATTTGGATAGGTAATGCTCCACGTTCTCCATGATGTGAGCTTGTAGTGTTGTGGAAATCATGGCCTGTTTTTCGCTGCACTTTCTCCACGTTTTTTGCAACGGAAATAAACTACCTCCATTAGCCGTTAGTGGGAGTATCTCCAACGAGTTTTTTGGAGTCAGTTCGCTAGCTTCGTGGGGGTGGTTCCACAAAATATGCCACACCTATTCCAACTGATTTTCAAGCACTACAACAGCAACAAAAATATCTACTAACTTAAAGAATCTTTTATACAAAGATTCTAAGTTACTAGAATATTAAACATACCATATGATAAAAATTCAAAGTGTATAAATTAAATATCTTGACTTAGATTAAATAATTAATCTTTCTCCACAAGATATAAATGTAAACGTAAACAATACATTATTTTTGGTATTTTATAAATTTCGCTAAAATAAAAACTATATAATAAAAGTAACCTAAGTATTTGGCATCATCAAAACATCGAATACAACAATATTCCCCCTTTTTGATGATGGCAAATATAAGGCATATAAAAACAAAATAAGAAAAATAAGATAACTAAAGCAAAAGAATCAAGAGCTAATGACTTTAAAAAGCAAAACTAACAAAAGACTAAGAAAATAAATCTAGCACTAAACTAACAGAAAACATATACTAAACTAACAGAAAACTAATACTAAACTAACATAGATCAGTCTTAAATAAGAAAAATCCAAAAAGCATCACCTAGAACCGAAGAGGACTAGAATGTGATTTTTATAAATCCAAAAAGCATCACCTGGAACCGAAGAGGACTAGAATGTGATTTTTATGTGCCACTCTACTTCTTCCCCCTTTTGTCATCATAAAAAACAATAAGTTCCCAGCAGTATTCTAAGAGTGAATCATATACAACAATGTCAATGCGTAATAGCTCAAACACTCATCTAATAATACTAGCCATCCAAACATGTAAATGAGCATATAAAGACAAAACATATGCAAACAAGCAAGGTATGAGCAATAGCAGAGTTCAAGAGATGAAAAGAAGAATGAAAGCAAAGATAAGAAGAATAAGAAGGAAAGACAAGAAGAAAAATAAACCAAAATAAACTGATGTGATTAACACATCCAAAAAGCAACAATAACAACAATAACCAATGTTTAGTTACAAAAACCAAAAGTTATATTGTTTAATAGATTGAGGGAAAAGTGATAATGGATAGGATCAGGGCTTGGGACGGATGACATAGGTGGAAACAACGGAGTCAATCTTCTCACGAACAACCGCTTCACCTTTCTTCACAACAGCAAGAAGGTGCTCCTGTTGAACATCAATGCGAGCAATCCTAGCTTCCAACCCCTGGACCCTTGAATAAAGAAGAGACAGGGACCCTTGAATGTCTTTGAGCAGACCAGCAAGACCAGCAGTAGAGAGCAAGGGAAAATCGACAGCTTTGGAACTAGATCCTGTAGGAACTGGATCCTCCTCCAAGTTAATCATGACAACATCATCGTCATCCTTGTTCCTGGGGGACTTTGTATCTGCCAACTTTCTACTCTTCCTCATGGACTTGGTTCCCCCAGCACTCACTTCCTCAACAGGTTTCCTCTTAACCCCTACTTCACTTTTAACCTTTGTCTCTTCAACATCAAACACCACTTTACCACCCAGCACCTTCAAACTCAGCCTTCCAAGTGTATCTTTGGTCAAATAGTTCTCAGGTTCAAGTTCAAAGGATGGGTGAGAAGGGAGTTTAACATTACTCTTTTTGAAAATAGTAGTAAGAATACTACCATAGCCAACTCGGTTATTGTGGGTAATGCAATGGGTCAAATGAGTAATCATGAGGGAAGGGAAACTAATCTTTATGTTGTTGGCAAGACAATACATAAGGGACAAGTCCATAAGGTTGGCTTGGGTTCTTTTAGAGGTACATAGCAGAATAAAACGCCCAACAAGTTGAAATAGGAATTTGTGAAAAGGTGAAAGGTCCTTTTGGTCAAGAGAAAAGTCAGTAGACTTGCCACCAAAAAACGACAGAACTTTATCATTTGAAATTCCATTTATATTCAATTGAACCTTGCCCTTAATATAGGTCTTGTACCCTTCAGTTGGTACATCCAGCCAGTCCCCTAGAATTATTTTAGTAAATTTCACCAATTTACTATTGACAACACTCATGCACATACCATTAGAATTTTCAAACTTTGAACAGAACTCACCCATTTCAGCCTCAAACAAACCCTCATCAGAACAAAGAATTTTAGACCATTTCTGAAATTTCACTAAGTCAAGAAATTCTACCCATTTAACTTTCTTGCACCATGCAAGATCAACACAGAATCCAATCAAGTATTTAGAGGATTTTGTTTTCTTAGCCCTTTTTAGCGGCTTGTTGATGATATTTTCTTGCTCTGTTTCATCCTCGCTGACATGCTCTTCTTTCTTTGGTGAGATTTCTTCATTTCCAGAGGATTGCTCAAGTGAATCCTGGGTTTCTTGATTCGAATTGGAAGATTCGTGATCGCTCTAGTCATATTCCACCAAAGGTGAGGATTTTTCAGCAGGGAAATTTTGATGGGGTTTGGTCTCTTCAGAATTTTTTCATTTTGGAGCCATTGATGAAGTTTTGAGAAAGATGAAGAAGATGAGTGGTTTTGAGAGTTGATGGTTTTGGGTAAAAAGTAAATCTTGCCGTGAAAAGAGAGATGATTTGACAGGGTTTTTATGTGGCGATAGATTTATGGGGTTTTGTGAAGGAATTATTGACGGCTATTCACTCTTCTCTTAATCCATTGAATTTTTACTTTGGCTTTGAACTTAGACTTATGTGATGCGTTGCATTGTATCAAAGTGAGATATTTTAGTGGGAAAAGAATGGAAAAATAAAAATGGAATAAATATTTACAAGTAAAATAAATATTTTTGAAAAAAAATATTTACGAGAGAAAAAGAAAAATAAAAGAAAGGAATAAAGAGCTCATGCATTATTCATGTACATGCTTTATTTACACAAGTCTCATCAAGTTTTGCTCAACAACAATGTATGGACAATAAGGGGAGTATTATGAAGACTAATGTGAGTCCTTTACAATGACTGTATAATGAGTGATCAAATTCACAAAATGTTAGCACACTCAATGAATTCTAATCATCCCTAGCTTCAAGCGAATTTTCTCGAATTTTTTTCTAGGAAGTGGTGTAGTCAAAATGTCAGCTATTTGATTTTCAGTTGGACAAAATTCAAGTTTGACAATACATTTTTCTACATTATCCTTAACGAAATGATGTCTAATGTGAATATGCTTGGCCCTTGAATGATGAACTGGATCCTTAGATATACAAATAGCACTAGTGTTATCACAGTTGATAGGAACACACTTAAACTTAATGCCAAAATCTCTTACTTGTTGCTTGATCCGAAGGACCTGGGAACAACATGCAGCAGCAGCCACATACTCTACCTCTACTGTGGATAAGGCAACAGTATTAAGCTTCTTTGAGCTCCATGACACCAAGCTTGATCCTAGGTAATGGACAATGCCTAATGTGCTCTTGCGGTTAACCAAGTCTCCAGCATAAGCCGCATCCGAATAGCTTACTAGGTTAAACACATCACTTTAAGGATAGAACAAACATAAGTCATTGCTTCCTTTCAAATACCTTAGAATTCTTTTTACTGCTGTTAAGTGAGATTCTTTGGGATTTGATTGGAACCGAGCACATAAACCAACACTAAAAGAAATATCGGGTCTACTTGCAGTTAAGTAAAGTAATCAACCAATCATACCTCGATATTGCTTCTCATTTACGCACTTACCATTTGAATCTTCATTTAACCTTGTTCCTGTTCCTATGGGAGTGTGGTTGGTTTTTGAATGTTACAGTCCATATTTCTTGAGCAGTTCCTTGACATATTTTTGTTGATGGATCATTGTTCCTCTTTCAGTTTGCTTAATTTGCAATCCCAAAAAGAAGTTCAACTCTCCCATCATACTCATGTCAAATTCACTACTCATAAGATCAGCAAACTCCTTACAAAGAAGATTATTAGTAGCACCGAAAATTATATCATCAACATAAATCTGGACTACTAATATGTCTGTTCCTTTTCATCGAAGGAACAAGGTTCTATCAATCTTACCTCTTATGAAATCATGTGAAAGCAGGAATTTTGACAACCTTTCATACCAAGATCTAGGAGCTTGTTTTAGCCCATAAAGAGCTTTATCAAGCTTATAGACTTGATTTGGAAGTTCCGGATTTTCAAATCCAGGAGGTTGTTCCACATAGACGTCTTTAATTAAAAAACGATTTAGAAATGCACACTTGACGTCCATTTGGTACAACTTAAATCCCATAAAGGCAGTAAAGGCAATCAAAATTCTAATTGCTTCTATTCTAGCAACATGGGCAAAGGTTTCGTCAATATCAACACCTTCTTGTTGATTATAACCTTTGGCAACAAGTCTAGCCTTGTTCCTTACCACAGTTCCATGTTCATCAAGCTTGTTCCTGAAGACCCATTTTAGTCCTATAACCTTCTGGTTCTTTGCTTTTGTCTCCAGGTGCCATACCTTGTTCCTCTAGAACTCATTTAGCTCCTCTTGCATAGCGTTGATCCAATCAGCCTCCTTGAGCGCTTCCATATAGTCCTTAGGTTCTGTCATAGATAAGAAAGCATGAAAAGCACAAAAATTCTTCAATTGGGATCTCGTTTGAGTTCCCTTTTCAATGTCACTTATTATCAATTCTAAAGGATGAGAATTTTGGTGTTTCCAAGACTTTGGATCAAATCTCCGAGTTGCTTCTTGAGTTTCTTGAGGTGATTGATTTACTTGATCTTCTTCTGGATCAGAAGTTCCTTGATCCTCCTGAGTTCCTCCTATTGCTTATTCCTCAAGGGGATCATGCACAGGGTTATCAGGATCAGGGACTTGCTTCTTATCTTTTCCTGCAGGGGTTAGTTCCTCATCATTTTGATTAAACTCATCTGGACAAGTCAAAAAAATTTCAAAGTTATCATTTTGACTTTGTTCCTGCAAGGAGTTAGTCTCATCAAAAATAACATGGATACTTTCCTCGACACACATTGTTCGCTTATTGTAGATACGATAAGCCTTACTACTTAAGGCATATCCTAGAAAATAGCCTCATCACTAAACTTTCCTAAGTTGTCCTTTCCATTGTTATGTACAAAACATTTACATCCAAAGACACGAAAATAAGAAATATTGGGTTTTCTTCCTCTAAAGAGCTCATAAGGAGTCTTCGTGGTGATTGGCCTTAGCGTGACACGATTGATGATGTAGCATGCCGTGTTCACTGCTTCAGCCCAAAAGTTCTTCGGAAGACCGCTTGCAATTATCATCGTCCTTGCCATATCCTCAAGAGTCCGGTTCTTCCTCTCGACTACACCATTCTGTTGTGGTGTTCTTGGAGCTGAGAAATTATGATCTAAACCTTCATTGCTACAAAATTCATCAAACTTGGAGTTTTCAAACTTCGTACCATGGTCAGATCTTAAATGCTTTAATTTCAAACCACTTGTTCTTTGAATCTTTTTAGCAAAGGTTTGAAATTCATCAAACGTTTCATCCTTACTATGAAGAAAAATAACCCATGTGTATCTCGAAAAATCATCTACTATGACTAATACATATTTCTTACCGGATCGGCTTTGGATGCGTACAGGGCCACATAAGTCCATGTGAAGAAGTTCTAATGGACTTTGTGTGCTTACCATTTTCTTGGATTTGAATGAGGATCTCACTTGCTTGCCTTTAACACATGAATTACAAACATCGTGGTTTAGTAACTTAATAGTTGGTAGACCAACCACCAAGTCCTACCCACTTAGTTTATGCAGTAGGGACAGGCTTGCATGACCACATCGTTTGTGCCACAAAAAAGGATCAGCTTCGATCACACTTAAGCATGTGAGATTATTCCTAGGAACAAGGTTCAGGTCAACCATATAGATGTTCCCTTTTCTCATTCCCTCAAGGATCTTGGTTCCTGTACTTTCATTGCTGACTACACAAGACTCATTAGTAAACTTCACTATATTTTCCTTATCACAAAACTGAGATATATTAAGTAAACTATGTTTTAAACCCTCGACCAAAAATACATTATCTATGGAATGTGACTGAGATTTACCAATCTTACCAACTGCTACAATGTTTCCTGTAAGATTGTCTCCAAAGGTCACAGTTCCTCCATTGAAGACTGAAAGTGAGAGAAATTTTAATCTATCTCCTGTCATGTGCTTAGAACAACCGCTATCGAGGTACCACAAGTTGTTCCCCCTCACTTCAGCCTGTACCATAGCAAACTAGTTAGTTGTACGAACCCAGTCTATCTTGGGTTCCATTGTTGGACTTGAGCCTTTCTTAATTTTCCAAAACCTGTTTCACTAGGTACGTGTTCCTCTCAATACGTTCTTCTCTGGTGGAACAGTCAGACACAATGTGACCACTGTTCCCACAGTAAGAACATATTTTACTACTTAGCAGATCAACATATTTTTTCTTTTTGTTCTTCTTTTTATGATTGAAACCTAGACCGTCTCTCCCTTTGTTTTGATATTTTTGTATCCATGAGACTGGGTCAGGAAGTTTGTTCCTTGAGGGCTCCAGTTTCTTCTTTAATACCAGATTTTCTTGAAAAATATTATCAAAATCGTTTTTCAAATTTTCAGCAATTTTTCTGGTATTAGATGAAGAGACTATTTCTTCATGAACAAACATTTTCATTTCTGCCAGTTCCAAATTCAAAAGATAATTTTCAGTTTTGACTTTTTCAAAAGTATCTTGATAAGCCCTACTCTTGTCAAAAAGTTGAAAGAATCTTTTTTCAGTGTCACTTTTTAGTGAGTTAAGCCAATTTGAATTAGTGATTTTCAAGGCATTAGTTAATTGATCTCTTTTGCACATACATCCTTGTAATCATCTAAGATTTCTAGCAAAAGTTTTATTAATTGGCTTTTATTCAATTCTGTAAGTTCCTCTTCAATGGCATTAAAGCTTACCTTGGGGTTAGATGATTCCACTTTTTCTTCGATATTTGTCATGAGACATAGATGGGCAGTTTCTTCCTAAGTTTGTTCCTGCTCCTCCTCTGAGTCAGACTCTCCCCATGCTGCTACCATGGCTCTCTTCATATCATTTTTTGAAAATGATCTTTGTTGTTCCTTGCCCTTCTCTTTGTATCTTCCTTTAGCTTTCTCGTTTTTCCATTGAGGACATTCCTTGATGAAATGATAAAGGCCTCCACACTTGTGACATCTTAGCTTCGTTGGTTTCTTGGTAACCTTTCCTTTGTAGTTCTTGTTGAAGAACTTCTTGAATCTTCTAACAATCATTGCTGCTTCGTCATCATCGGTTTCTGAGTCTTTTTGTTCCTCAGACCTGAGGGCCAGACCCTTAGGCTTTGACGATTCAGTTTCATGAGTTTCGAGATGTAACTCATGGGTCATCAAGGAACCAGCAAGTTGTTTAATGTTGAACGTTGTGAAGTCCTTAGTTTCCAACAGTGCCGTTGTCTTGGTTATCCATTTTTCATCTTGTGGTAGACTCCTTAGTACCTTCCGGACCTGTTCCTCTGGGGAGATTAACTTTCCCAGAGATTTAAGCTCGTTTATAATGTTTGACAAGCGAGTGAGCATATCTTGAATAGGCTCCTTTTGTTTCATGTGAAACAATTCATACTTATGTATGAGCATATCGATCTTTGATCGTTTCACTTCGCTTGTTCCTTTCATGAGTAATTTGAAGGAGTTCCCACATTTGCTTTGCAGTCTTGCATCCCATGACTCTATTGTGTTCATGGGGACCAAGACCGCAATGAAGTAGCTTCTTGGACATGTTGTTCATCTCCATTTTGTCAAAGTTCTCTTTGTCAAATTCGACAAGGGGTTTAGGAACCAGCTCCCCTTTCTCGTTCTTTGACTTCAAAGTCACCGATTTCAATTACCTTCCACACTTGGTAATTTTCAGCTTTAATAAATATCTCCATACGATTCTTCCAGTATGGATAATGTTTGCCATTGAACATGGGTGGGCGTTGAGTTGAATACCCTTCATCAAGCTTTACTCCCGTTGTGTTCATTTTTCCAGGTACAATCTGCTCAGTGTTAGCTGATTCTGGAGGTACTAGGCTCTGATACCAATTGTTATTCTAGTATGAACACTAGACCAACTACAAGAGGGGGGTGAATTTTAGTTGAGGAGAAATTTTCGATTTGTAATGTAGAATTAAAACAAACTTAAAATTAGAAAGAGACCAGCACACGAGATTTTTACAAGGAAAACTTCATAGGCCCATTAGGAAGAAAAACCTTGACCACGAGGGATTTTGACTCAAACTCTCTTTAATATACTAGGCGAAAAGACTCCCTTTTGTACAACCTAATACTGGACCTTCTCTGTTCCTCTAGGAACTTGTTCCCCAGTCACTCTGTTCCCCCGGAACAGATGACACTCACTAATGACTTCACTCGATGTCTTCTCTCTTCTCTCTTTCTTTCTCTCTCTTGAATACAAAGATATTCTCTGAATTTTCTCTCACCCACACACTATGAATATTACAATAATGAGTATGTTGAATAAAGAGGAAATTACAAGAAAAACTTTCTAAGTAATGATTGACTTTTTTCGCTTGAAAGTTCTTAAGTTTTTCTTCAAATAATTTATTCCTTATATAGCTGTTGCAATTCTTCCTTCATTTGGATAGGTAATGCTCCACGTTCTCCATGATGTGAGCTTGTAGTATTGTGGAAATCATGGCCTTTTTTTCGCTGCACTTTCTCCACGTTTTTTGCAACGGAAATAAACTACCTCCATTAGACGTTAGTGGGAGTATCTCCAGTGAGTTTGTTGGAGGTAGTTCGCTAGCTTCATGGGGGTGGTTCCACAAAATATGCCATGCCTATTCCAACTGATTTTCAAGCACTACAACAGCAACAAAAATATCTACTAACTTAAAGAATCTGTTATACAAAGATTCTAAGTTACTAGAATATTAAATATACCATATGATAAAAATTCAAAGTGTATAAATTAGATATCTTGACTTAGATTAAATAATTAATCTTTCTCCACAAGATATAAATTTAAACGTAAACAATACATTATCTTTGGTATTTTATAAATTTCGCTAAAATAAAAACTATATAGTAAAAGTAACCTAAGTATTTGGCATCATCAAAACATCGAATACAACAAACTTATTAGAATAAACCCTAAAAATACAAACTTTGCATTAAATAAAATTTGAGGAGGAAGAAATAACAACCAAACAAAGGAGGAGAGAGAGGACTGCCACGGACGGCGTTGGCAGTCGGCGGCAGTCCGACGTGAGGAGGAAGAAACCCGAGAAAAAAATAAAATGAGAGGAGAGAGAGAACCAAAAATTTTGGGGAGGAAGAGAGAAAATAATATGTGTTTAATGTGTGGGAAGTTGGGGTTTTTGGAGTTTATATAGGTTCCTCTTTTCGGCTTAGGAAAAGATGATTGCGCCAAAGGTATTATTTAATGATTGATGAATTGAGTATTTGGGTTCCTCATGCCCAATTAAAAATTCTTTTCACAACCCAAAAAATGCTTTAAGTTTTTCAAACCTTTTTCAAAGCATAACTAGACAAAATGTTTGACTTCTTTAAATCATTAAAATAATTCATTTGACTTTCAAATAGTCAACCTTTAAAGAAATAAATCGTTTAAATACTATAATATTCTAAAATATATATAAATATACATTAAAATATATATATAAATATACATTAAAATATATTTATAAAATTTGTAAATTTACTGGGGATTACAAAGATTGACTGGGATAGCAGGGATGAAATGGGAAGAGGTAGACGTGCATGACACTCCTAACTCTACCATGAAAAGACTGATTTTTATGTTTTGAATTAGGTGATACCTTTGATTAGACCGTGTACTACGCTAATGCAGACACACAAACATAGGACTGAATATAGGATCAACCATTACGACGACTAAATCGACGAAAAATGGGTGATGCACAGACAGCATGCCGCGCAGCATTGTTGCGCGCGGCGCGCAACTGTACATCTGGCGCGCATCTTAATGCGCATGGCGCACTACTGCCCGACACGTTTTTTGGGTATTTAGGCGACGTATTGGCCAATTGACGAATTTTCTATTGTTTGTTAGATGCGATTTTAGGAATGACGCATAATAATGACAATTTGGTAGGATAATAACACGCAAGAATTGCAATCACAGGCAAATGTCATATAACATGGATCCGAAAGTTCCAACCTAAAGTGCAGTTCTACATTCAACTATTGGTCAGATTTAGGGTTAAGGCTGAAAGGGTCTATGACTAAGAGATTGATCCCACGCTTCGTACCTTTACTTAAAAAGGTGGCCACGTGTAAGACGTACTCTAGTTATCAAGTCAGGAATAAGAAACAAAGCCATGGTTTTGTAGATTTGCTTATGACTAAGATCCAACACTATCGCTCAGGAAGCTCTTTGGAAGGACAAAGCGCAAACCTCCCGGAGGTGACCTTACACATAGAACATGTGCTAATGAGGCAAGGTAGATTGTCCTTATGGTGAATTTACAATAGCCATGCATATGCTAAATAATATATTATTCAAAGGCATAAAAGGAGAATGAATCGTAATTTTCAAGTTTCACCCAGTCATTTTTAAATTTTTTTTTTTTAAATCCTCCCCAATGAAGTCGCCAAATTGTAGGCGTGTTTTTATTTCGCCTACATGGGATGAGCGTGTATTAGATTTGACTACCCCATTGTAAAGGTTTTTGTATTGAAAATGTTTTGAAGTCGCCAACAATTCTTTAAAGGAAGTATCATAAACATAATTGGATATGGGAAATCGTAGGGACAAATTGTGGGACTTATCCAATTTAGATTTCCTCGTCTAGACTCCATAGATGGTCAAAATGAACCAAAGATTGAGTTCGGGGGTGAGGGTACAACATAGTCAGGAACCATGTTGCCCATTGCTGGCCTCTACTAAATATCGATTTAGAACAAATTTTATGCCAAAGAATAATCAAATAATATATTTATACACCCTAAAAATATTTAGTCTAGGTAGGTTCAGAGAACACATAAAGGACTAATTATTAGTGACATGTTATTATGCAATCAATATTACAAGGTTCCTAGCAGGTTGTCCAAATTATCTGAATTAGTTAGAACAATTCTTTAGGTCTTGTTTAGCAATAATAACACGTGGGTGATAAAAGAATAGAATGATACAGTAAGCATATGATAATATATAAACATGAATAACAATAATATGAATATAAAATAAAGTATAGAAAAGGGATTAGAATATACAGTAGAACGATTATTAATTAAATATTTGCATCAGAAAATAAATTGTTAGTAACTTCAAGGCAATAAATATAATTGATTATTCAAAGATCCTTAGGATTATACCTATGCGGCTTAGATTGAAGATCGCAACGATTTTTAGGCGGAGCAATCGTGGAACCAAGATCGTAGTATGATCAGTAATTGAAATTGTTTTGAAAGGAATGAAGTATTTTGAGATTCGTAATAATATTCGGAAGTATTTGTAAGGATTTGTTCGTAAAAATAATAATTAGAAGCCGTCCGTAATTCGGGAAATCACAAGTATTTATAGGAAAAAGGAGCGATGCGTTGCACGCGCGTCCTGCGCCAGGCGCAGTCCTACGTGGCAAACGCAATGACACGTGTCAGGCGCAGATTGGCGCGCCTGACGTGGTATGCTAAATTAAATGCAAACACGTGTAAACGCGTTTTTGAAAAGATAAAAAAATAGTTTGCGTCTCACACAGGACTTGCGTCAGACGCAGGACTCTGTGTGAGTCACAAGTCCACGTGTCAGGCCCTCATTGGCGCGCCTGACGCGATCTGGCCAACGTGCTGGCCGCAGCCGCCGCATCCAGCGCATATTCTAGCATATCTGTTTTTTGTTCTACGCGTTCTTTAAAGATACTTTTTTATCCCTAAAATCCGGGGATTGAATTTTACTGATGTAAAATCTCATTTATCTTTAAAATATTTATCAAAGATAATATATATATTTATAAAAAATATTTATTAAATTAATAAATATTGAATTGGGGTCTTAAATGGACTTAAAACATTTTATGGGCTTAAAATATAATTAATCATCAAGAACAATTAATTGGCTTTAGAATATCATTTCAAAACATAATTTTCGATTGGTTCTTTAGATTGCTCTTCCGTTGGGTCACGACAGCTAATACCGCGTTATGTTTCATCATTGGATCCTTAAATGGGGAGACACGATTATGTGTCTACAATCA
Source organism: Beta lomatogona (assembly GCA_947646795.1). Classification (NCBI taxonomy): domain Eukaryota; kingdom Viridiplantae; phylum Streptophyta; class Magnoliopsida; order Caryophyllales; family Amaranthaceae; genus Beta; species Beta lomatogona. Next base: position 63,937 of record CANSNZ010000281.1, read on the forward strand.
AGTAATGTTTCATTATTAGAATTTAATTGAATTATAGGGCGTTACAGTTTGGTATCAGAGCCACTTCTAAAATTAAATAATATAATATTATAAATAAAAATAAATGTAATAAATATTAATACTTGCATTAGTAACCTATTTGAGAGAAAGGGTGGGATATTTATAGTTTATTGCTTATTAATGTTATTTCATTATATTTATCGTGTGTTTTATTATCTTTGAATGGCAAGGCCAATCAGTCCACGAGCACTAGTTATGGATCATGATTATAGTGTCATATATGGATCACATCAATCGCTTAGCCAGAGCTACTGATGATTTTAATACTCACTACCCAGAATGTGGAATGACTATACCCTATCTTACTTTTACTTTAATAAAAACACTTCCAGTGAGTGGCTTATGGGACTCCTTTAAAAATAAGTATAGTGACTTACTAGTTCATAGATTTCCAAACTGGGAGAAATACTTAAGGTTTGGACTAGGTAGGCCACGATAGACTCCGAATTTTGAAGAACTATCTTGAGAATTGTTGGTTAATAAGAGAGACCATATGGTATTTGTGCGTGATGACGAGTCAGAATCATGTGCAAGTATCGATCTTAACAAGGACCAGGGTGCACTGGGAGAAGATGGCACTGACTAAGTAAAATATCAGGCTAAAAAGACTTGTGTATATGTTAGGTGTCAACCATTTTTGTATGTATATACATGTTGACACTCGGCTTAAGGTGATGTAGGGTGCATGATTTGTTGTTTTCACCCTATCAAATGGTTGAATAGAAATAGGTTTGGTTTATAGATGTAATGTACTAACTCTGCTATGTGTGTATATATATATATATATATATATATATATATAGGTGTGTGTTTATTTGTTTATTATGCTCCTATTCATTGCACAAATGCTATACTAACGTAACTGCAATCCGATTTTAACTTCAATCTTTTATGTATTTAGGATAATGGAATCTGCAATTAACCAATCTACACAAGAGAACCAACCAGTCCCAAACCATGATAACGGAGAGGGAAATGTTAGGGAAGTCACATCACTTTTCTTTGAAATGCTTAAAATCAACAAAAACCATGAAGAAGAAAGTGAAAGGTATTTTAGAAAGATGGCTAGTTATAATCCTAAAACCTATGATGGAAAACCTAACCCTGTAGAGTTTGAGGATTGGGTAAGAAGTATGGATAAACTGTTTGATGCTATAAATTGTCTTGAAAAATAGAAAGTAGGATTTGCTGTTTATTATCTAGTTGGACATGCAAATCTTTGGTGAGAAACTGTGAAGGAAAGGAGAAATAATGAAGATTTTGGATGGACTCAGTTGAAAGATCTTATGAGAGCAAAATTTTTTACCCATCAGCCCTGAAAAGACAGATAGAGGAAGAATTTAATCAATTAGGGCAAGGTAATAGGTCTGTTATGGAGTATGCAACAAAGTTCATGGAAATGTCTCGATTTGCACCATACTTAGTAGCACCTGAAGAGTTAACAATGAATAAATTTGAGAAGGGTCTTTATTAGGAACTCCGTGACCGACTTTCCACCCATAGTTGTTATAGCTACCAAGAGATGTATGATAAGGCAGCGAATGCTGAGAGAATAATTAAAGAAAGAGAGGCAGAAGATGCAGTGCATAAAAGGAAGTGAGAAGGAACACGTACTATAAATAGAAATTTTCATAAAAGGCCTAACATCAGGAATAAAAATCCCTTTGCACCTCCAAGCCTTTGTAAAAAAAACCCTTGTGCAAAATGTGGTTATCTCAACCATGCAACTGAAAAATATAGGTTTACGAATAATCATTGCTACACTTGTGGGAGTCCAAATCATTTAAGGAAATATTATCCTTTAGAGAGAGGTAGAGTGACAAATGCCAAAGTAACTATACCTAATCCCTATACCTCAAAACCTCAAAATCCAACCTCTGGTCGTGTGTTTATGATAAATCCACGAGAGCTGGAAAACTCAAGTGAAGTGGTTACGGGTAACATTTCTATACACTCTTCCCCGATACATGTTTATTTGATACCAGAGCATCCCATTCGTTTATATCCATTACCATGTCTAAAGATTTGCATTTGGATCCTAGTGAGTCAAATTTAGAATTTTGTATTAGCCTCCCTACAGGAAATATTGTCTCGTGTCAAACTATATATAAAAATTGTGCTTTAAGCATAGAGGGAAATATATTTCATGTTGACCTAATTCAATTTGACTTTAAGGGATTTGATGTTATCTTAGGAATGGATTGGATGAATAAACATCATGCTATAGTAAACTATCAAAAGCAATTTGTAACCTTAGTAAATTCTGAAGAAAAGGTAGTCACATTTCAGAATAATAAGACAAAACTAGAATCTAGAATCATTTCTTTTCTGCAGGCACAAAATTTGTTGAGACAAGGTTGTGAAGGATACCTCTGTGATGTTGTTAGTACTGAAAAATGAGAACCTAAAATTTCTGACATCCCTGTTGTTAGAAAATTCCAAGAAGTCTTCCCTGAGGAAATTATAAATATGCCTCCGCAAAGAGAAATTGATTTCACCATTGAGTTAGTACTTAGGGTAGCACCTATCTCAAAAGCACCATATATAATGGCACCTGCAGAAATTGAAGGAAATGAAGATACAACTTGATGAGTTATTAGATAAAGGATATATTAGACCGAGTATATCACCATAGGGAGCACCTGTTTTATTTGTAAAGAAAAAAGATGGAACCCTAAGCTTATGTATAGACTCACTAGTAGAATAATTGATTATTGCTGCGGTGGTATTGCTGCGGTTTTACCCATACGCAGTAATATATCACATAAAAAGAAAAGGTAAAATATAAAATAACCATATTGCTGCGGTTTCGGTTGAAAACCGCAGCAATAGATGTTAGCAGGAGATTTTCAAAATTATTTGACCAATTTGACGGAAATCTATTGCTGCGGTTTCCTTAAAAAACCGCAGCAATATAAACGATACCCAAAAAAAAAAAACCTAAATCTAACATAAGTGGGCGCGCCTCCCTTAGACCCCCTCACATCTCACGCACTCCTAACTCCTCCCTCTCTCTCATGGTAGATCTCCTTCTCCCTCATTTCTCCCTCACATCACTCTCTCTCTCATGGTAGACCGTCATCAACGTTCCTCTTCAATCCTCAGCATCATCTTCGCACCTCGTCTCCCAACATCAATGTTCGTCTCGGCCGGCCTCAGATCTGGAAATTTCCGGCGAGTTTCGTTCCTTTCGTTCGTTATAATCGTTCGTTTTGTTCCTCTTAAATCCTCATCATCATCTTCGTTTTGTTCATCGCCGGCTCCTTCGATCCTTCGATCGTCGCGAATTCTATTGGTAAGGTGTTCGATTCTTTGTGATGCTCAAGATTCTTGAATATTTCAGAGGTTGGTGCGAGAAAATGCTCAAGATTGCAGAGGTGCACGCAAGAATGTGTTTTGTAGTTTTTATTTATTTTTTTTATTTTCTGTAATTTTCTGTAATTATTTTGTAGTTTTTTTTGGATATTTTCGTTTGTGGAGATTAATGTTCAATTTTTTGTTTTTGGATATTAATGTTCATTTTTTTTGTTTTTTCGTAGTTTTCTCATCTTTTTCGTTTGTGGATGTTAGTTTGAGATATATTTCAACCTTAATAATCTGAGATATTTTTGGTTCGTTTGTGTATGTTTTTTTTATGTTGTGATGATATTTAGGTGATAATTTGTGACATTTGTGGATGTTGTGACGATATTCTGGTAATGTTAATTTGTCAATTAATTTCATACTTAATTGAAAATGTTGTGTGGGTATAGACTGTAATATACTAGTATATGACATTATAAATGTATAAATATTTTATATAAAAAAAAAAGCAACCTATTGCTGCTGTTGTTTGGTAAAAACAGCAGCAATAGACTTACCTATTGCTGCTGTTTTTACCAACAACATCAGCAATAGGTTACTTTCCAATTTTTTTTTTTTGTTATTCACACTACCTATTGCTGTGGTTTTGGGTAAAAACCGCAGCAATAGGTTGCTATATTGCTGCGGTTAAAAACCGCAGCAATATGTAAATACCTATTGCTGCGCCTTTAATTGTTGCGCAGCCATAACCGCAGCAATAGGGCACTTAATGACCGCAGCAATAAGCAATTATTCTACTAGTGACTACAGAGAACTTAACAAGATAACCATTGAAAATATATATCCTTTGCCTCGTATTAATGACCTTTTTGACCAATTGTAAGGTGCGTCCATATTTTTAAAGATAGACTTACAATCTAGATACCATCAATTAAGAATCAAACCTTTAGATGTTCCGAAAACTGCTTTTAGAACGAGGTACGGACATTATGAGTTTCTCGTTATGCCTTTTGGTCTTAGCAATACCCCAGCTATATTTATGGACCTTCTGAACCGAGTTTTCAAACCTTACCTATATCATTTTGTTATTGTGTTTATTTATGATATTCTAGTGTATTCCAAATATAAGAAGGAGCACGAGGAACATTTGGGAATAGTTCTAGAGACTCTGAGAAAGAACCAATTATTTGCAAAATTTAAAAAGTGTGAATTCTCTTAAGATAAAATAACATTTATAGGGCATGTTGTGTCTAGAGAGGGTGTACAAGTAGATTCCTAGAAAGTAGAAGCAATCACTAATTGGCCTCGACCCACCAATGTGTCAAAAGTACGAAGTTTCCTAGGTTTAGCAGGATATTGCCGTCGATTTGTGGAAAACTTTTCCCGAATTGCTCAACCTATCACAAACCTCATAAGAAAAACTTCGAAGTTTGAGTGGAGTGACAAGTGTGAAGTAGCATTCCAAGAACTGAAATTTCTTCTTACCACAAATCCAATTCTTACTCCTCCTAGTGGTACCGAAGGTTTAGAAATATATAGTGATGCCTCCAAACAAGGGTTGGGATGTCTGATGATGCAACATGGGAAAGTGATAGCTTATGCATCTCGTCAGTTAAAACCTCACGAGCAAAATTACCCTACCCATGACCTTGAACTTGCCGCCATTATTTTTGCATTGAAAATTTGGAGACATGATCTATACGGGGTTAAGTTTAAAGTTTACACAGATCATAAAATCCTTAAATATATTTTCACCCAAAAAGATATAAACATGAGACAACGATGGTGGTTAGAATTTATAAAGGATTATGAATTGGATATTCAATATCACCCTGGAAAGGACAATATGGTAGCCGATGCTCTGAGCCGGAAAAATTATGTTACCCTTAACCCACTTACCATTCAGCCTGTTACCCAAAGAGAACTTCAGAAGTTAGAAATTGAGTTGATTGTAGGTGAGCTGGAAGGATATTTAGCAGCCTTAGAAATCAAATGGACCTTCAGTGAAGAAATTAAGGAGTTGCAGAAGACGGATCCACACTTAAAGAAAATGCGTGAAAGAGTGTTGATTGGGCAATAAACTGGTTTTGCGATACAAGAAGATGGGTCACTTCGTTTTCAAGGACGATTGTGTGTATCGAACCAGATAGATTTCAAAAGAAGAATCATGAATGAAGCACATAATACCCTTTACTCTGTACATCCAGGTGGAAATAAGATGTATAAAGATCTTTGTGATATATTTTGGTGGAGTAACATGAAACAAGAAATTGTAGAATTCGTTGCCAAATGTCTGACTTACCAACACGTAATCAGTGCCCTTCAGGACTTTTGTAGTCTTTGGATATACCCACATGGAAATGGGAATCGATAGCAATGGATTTTGTTATGAGGTTACCAACAACTCCTCAATGGATGAATTATATATGGTTATAGTGGATAAGGTTACAAAAAGTGCTCATTTCTTAGCAATTCATAATACTTGGGATCTTGAACGATTAGCAAGAAAGTATATTGAAGAGATTATTAGACTTCATGGAGTACCTAGTTCTATTGTATCTGATCGAGATTCCCGTTATGTGTCTAAGTTTTGGCAAAAGTTACATAAAGCATTGGGTACACAACTGAACATTAGCACATCCTTTCACCCGACTACAGATGGCCAGACTGAGAGAACAATTTAAACTTTAGAAGACTTGCTACGAGCTTGTGTTTTAGAGTTTTAAAGGTTCATGGGAAAAGCATTTTCCATTAATAGAATTCTCCTATAACAATAGTTATCATGCTAGCATTAATATCGCACCATATGAAGCTCTATACGGACGAAAATATAGAACCCCTTTATGTTGGAGCGACATAGCTGAATCGAAGATAATCGGACCTGAAATGATACAAGAAACATCTGACAAGGTTCGAATCATTCAGGAGAAAATGAGAACTGCACAGAGTCTTCAGAAAAGTTACGATGACCTTAATAGAAGACATGTAGAATTTTTCGTGGGTGAGTCAGTATTTCTAAAGATTTCCCCTACCAGAGGAGTAGTTAGGCTTGGCAATGTAAGAAAACTTCGTCCTAGGTACATTGGATCATTTGAGGTTATCGAGAAAATTGGAAACGTAGCTTGCCGATTAGCACTCCCTAGTGAATTTCCTCAAATTCATAATGTGTTCCAGATTTCACTTTTATGTCAATATATACCATTCCCATGTCGTTGATATACCCCCTGTTCGAGTTGAAGAAGATTTAACTTATGAAGAGTAACCTGTTCAAATTCTAGATCATAAAGACAAGGTCCTGCGCAACAAAGTAATTCCGTTAGTAAAGGTGTTATGGTCTAATCACGTCGAAACAGAAACTACATGTGAAGTCGAACAGGATATGCGAGACAAGTACCCACACCTATTTTAAGGTACCTTTAAGTTTTGAGGACGAAACTTCTTTTAAAGAGGGGATAATGTAATAAACAGGAATTTTTTTTTATGAATATATTAGTGGCGGATTGAAGGTTAAAGTATAATTATAAGTTAAACTAGTCCCTAAGACCTTATATACGTTAGTTTGTCGTTTATATGATTATTTTAGGTAAGGTTATGTGTTTCCTTGGCTTTGTGTATTTGCTCACGGCAAGTTATACGTGCATACATATATCATTTATATTAACATTATAGTTTATAAAGTACTTTAAGAGTCAAAGATTAATAAATTTATCAATAACTAGTTTATAAGCTTATAAATATATCTAGTAGGATTTTTAGTGAGTAACGCCATAAACCTAGGATGACTTATAAACTATTAACCTAATGACCAACGTAATTTAGTTGTTGGAATCGTCACTAATGATTTTACCTAAGGACGGACAATCACTACCCATTTTAAGACAATATGTAAGATATATACAATATTATTGGGTTTTGGATTAAATAAAATTCTTGATACTTGGCCGTTGCTAATTGAGTTTCTTTTCATTTGTTATGGTGATAAACATCACCATACTTACGTAGGATGGTAAAACAAGTCCTATTACCTTGTAGTAGTTGACTTTGCCACCAATGTTTATCACATATATAGCCTAGCTCACTAGGTATGCTTAATTGTAATTCAGAGGAAAAAAGAAAAAGAAGCAAGACACATCTTATTTAAATACGAAAAATATTGAGAGCTTTCATACGTAAAGGTATTTTTTTGTCACCCCAGTTCACAACCTATAAATAGCATTCTAACTTCAGCATTTTGGCAAGAAAACCGTAAAAGGAGATTAAGAGAAGAAAAAGTAAGAGTAAAACAAATACTTAAAAAGAAGGATACATATATATATAAGAGTAGGAGGGGAAAATTAGTGCTTACATATTATACAAGATTATTTAGGTACATTCTTGAATACCCCTTTTTAATGTTGTTTTGCTACAATGTGTCGTTATATTAACATTTTTTTAAATAAACTATTAGTATTAAAAATATTTTTGCCTTAATAGTAAAGGTGTTGTGATTCACAATAATGTGTTTATAATGCAAATGGTATTGTTAAGTTATGATTTATATACAAGGTAATTCTAAACATACTATCATATGTGGTAACAATGATGTTATATAAAGATGTTACTATGATAAAATAAAATGGAGGTTTGTGGTGGAGGAAAGATGTTATTATAAAATGAGATGGAGGTTTGTGTTGGAGGAAGGAATTATATATATATATATATATATATATATATATATATATATATATATATATATATATATATATATATATGCGGAGTGATGTACGTCATTGTAGGGATGTGCACACGATATTTGTCGGGAGAAACTATAACAAATGATTTTCTATAATCATAAGTTCATAACTGATTATTTTATATAATTATCTGCAAAGTGTTTTTACATGGTATTGGGAATGTACTGGACCCTTTTGGGTTGACTGTTATAAAATATTTTGTTTTCAGGTACCAGTAATGGGAATGGGCAGGAGTGAGGAACGTAAAATATTAGGATTAATATCTTATATGTTGTTATCTTATGTTTTATAATATTAGTATCATGTTATATTTTGTCTTCGCCTAGTATTTCTGTTGTTATGTATACGACCGTAGTGTCCTGTAAACTCTATATTATCTTATAATAATAAATAAAAACGTAATATTTGGTTCGATCCTGGTACGCTCATGTAATGTTTCATTGTTATAATTAGGGTTTTTTGTCATAAAGGACCTAATAAAATACAAGTTTTGTAGGGAATGACCTAATAATTTTTTTTGTCTAAAAGGACCTATTAAAAACATTTAATTGTTAAGAGGAACGGATTTATGAATTTCCGACCAAAATTAACATTTTCCGGCGTTGACTTTTTTCTTACCCCCCAATTGACTATTTAATGTTTCTGTTTTAACTGACCCCAAACATATTCACTTCTCACACTTTCCTCCCAACGTGGCAATCTCCATTGAAGGGAAGCATCAGCAAGTTCGAACTTCTCCTGCAACCTTCATCAAATCCAAGGTATGTTTTGCTATTCTAATTTTCTCTCTCAATGTTTAAGGGTTTTTGAAATCTAGGGCTCCTATTATACGTTTTTCCCCAAATAAAAAATTAGGGTTCTTATTTTTACGTTTTTCCCAAAATCGCAAATTAGGGTTTTAATTTCTCTTCTCCTCCTAATTTTTTTTCAGATATTGAAGGAAAATGTCTGCGAAATGTAGTTGTGGTTTCCCAATTGCAAAGGTTAGATCTTGGACAAAGGATAATCCTGGGAGGTGGTTTTTGGCTTGTAAATTCTATCATCCTGAAACAGGGCATAGGGGATGCAAATTCTTTAGATGGGTGGATGATGAGATGACATAATGGCAACGAATTGTAATTAATCATTTGTTGATGAGAAGAAGTTTATGTTGAATGAGTTGAAGGTGGTAAAGCAAGAAATGGCTTTGATGAAGGCTGACAAATTGAAAGTTGAAGCACAATTTGAGAAGTTGAAGTTGAAATTGAAGATGAAGAAGGAGAAGGTTATGCCAATGGGAACATTAAGTTTGGGGATTCAAATAGGGATTTGTTGCTAGTTTCTGTCATAGCTAGCATAATGTTTGTAAATTTTATGAATTGAAAAAACCAAGTTATAACAACTCATTTTGTAATATGTATGTAACGAATGGAATTGTAACCCCTTCTATTGCAATATATGAAATATATTTGAGCCAAAAAACTATGAGCATGAATACTTTTTTTGTTGTCCAAATGTGGAATTTTCATACATATACGTAAGTTTTGTTGTGGTGCCACTAAGCTGTCCAAAAGTGGCAGTTACCTAAAAACAACCATTGTGATACAACTTTTACACCCAAAACACAACAAAAACAATCATTCACTTGTTCATATAAAATGGGAAAAATACAATAATAGGCCTATCAGACAAAATTAGCCTTCACTACACTGTGGTGCTTGAGACACACTAACATCTTGGCTCATTTGTACTTACTTTGCATAGGTTGAGTACACAAATCACTCATAGCAGTTGTTTTCCTTTTCTTCTTCTTTTGTCCAACATTTGCACAGCCTCCAGTAGCTACATCACCTTGTTTTTGCCTCTTACCAGCAACTAATGTGCCACCAGTAGTTGCAGCACACTGCTGCACTTCACCAACACCAGTTACAGAGCCTGTAATAGTTGCACCCCCCCTTTTCTTCCCCCAACTACCACTTGGGATTCCTGTAATAGATACAACACCCTTCTTATGCACTTGACAACCACTTGAGCTGCCTCCAACAGGTGCACCACCCTTCTTTTGGCCTGATTTAGTTGAAACAACAACTGTGGCAGCCTATTTGGGTTGACTTGGTTGTGTTGAGGGAACATTTGAAGGTTGACAAGTCTGAGGTACTGAATCATCTTTCCTCTTTCTTGTTCCTAGACCTCTAACACTGGTTGGTCCCTTTGCAGGCCTTCCTCCTTTTATGCTTTGGTGCACACTCTAATGGGATAGGGATATTTTGACACTTCCTTTTATTGTGGCCATAATCCCCACAACTCCCACACTTGTCCGATCCTAAACACAAACTGCCTAGTATCCTCCTGCCCTTCTCCTACCCCTTTTATTCTTTTTTTTTTGGCTGATCTTCCAGGCATAACCTTGAAGGGGGGTGGATCAGGCTTAGGGTGTGAGGTAGCATCCCATTGGTGTCTCCCAGTCATTGCATGGCATTAGGGTGCATAAGCCTTAGCAAACACCTCCTTGGTGTATGCATTATGCACAAATAGTTCTGGATTACCCCTGATACTCAGAATACACTTAAGTGCATGACAAAATGGGATGCTTGTCAAATCCCATTTATAACAACCACAAGTCTTGTCTTTCAAGTTAACCACTTGCCTATATCCCTTATATTCAACCTCAAACTCATCAACATTACATTGAAGCTCAATGCAATTTCTACTTTGTTCTGCAGCTATCTCCAATTGCTTTATAACAGAAGGCATCAATCTCCTATTGTAATTTGCCAATCCTCCCTCTAAGACATCAATCTTCGCATTATGTATCTCCATTCTAGCATGCTCAAAATAGGCTTCTCTCTAGCTTCTCTTATTACAACATTAAATGACTCACAATTATTGTTCAAAACCATGGCTGATTTTCAATGTGTACTGAAAGCATGCCTGCTCCATCTATCTGGGGGGATGTTTGCCAAATAATCAAAAGCCTTTTTTGAGAGTAGCTTGATTGATTCCATATTCTTTGTAAAAGCAGCCTATGGGAACAGGCGATAGAAAAAATTTATAATCAAAAATATTTAATATAGATTTTTTAAAGCATTAGAAATAAAAAAAAAAAAAACAAGGCTTGTTCACCTTGGTTGATGCCCTAGCAGCCTTCCAAAAGCAATCCTTGTATGCTTGGCCTGGAAATGCAAGTTTGAAATTGGCCCATATGTGCCTACAACAATATCGTACCTCTGCATTTGGTACCACCTTGGAAAAAGCATCCAAGAGACCCTAAAAAGCATCCAAGTTTGCATCATTAAAAACAAATAATATAGTGCATAGTAATTTGAAAACTATTAAAGGAAACAATGAGGATACCAAAAGTGTCATACCTTTTGCCTATCAGACATATAGGTCAATTGTAATTTTATTTCCTAGATATCATCTCTCTCATGCACCCATGTAAGAGACTCCGTCACATATCCAAGATCTCTCACCAATAATTTCAAAAACCATGCCCAACTGTCTTTATTCTCAGCCTCAACTACAGCATATGCAACAGGGTACAAGTTGTTGTTACCATCCTTTCCTACTACCGTCAAGCAAATTCCTGGATAAAGGCCTCTCAAATGTATACCATTAACCCCCAATATAGGTCTACAACCCGTCACAAATCCTTCCTTGCAGGCTTGTAAACACACATACATTCTGTGAAAGAGTGGAGGAGGCCTCTCAATGTTAGTCACCACAACAAATGCACTAGAACCAGGGTTACATTTCATAATTGCAGCTGCATAGTCCCAAACTGCTTCATATTCCTCCTTGGCAGACTCATGAATCATCTGTAAAGCTCTCATTTTGGCATAGCATGCTTTTGTAGTAACCAATTTGAACCCTCAAGTCCCTGAACACCCTTCCCCTGAATTGCTTGAAAGACCACTTTGGGTCATCCCTCCATTTATCATTATACCTCTCAGCCAAATACTCAGCTGTAACCTTTGTGTTCACAGAATTAAGTGTGCAAGTGTGACTCAAGTTCATGCTTTTCAACTGAAAAGTTTCTTCTAGTTTAACCTTAGTAGCATATACTCTAAATGGACATATTGAATCTGAATTACAATAGCATTTCACTCTTCTTCCATCCTTCCAATCACAATCAAATCTATAATTGCAATATACGTTTACCCTTAGACCATTGTTGCGCAAATAATAGAAGTCATACCTGTTCTCTATGGAATGATGTCTTAGAGCTTTCCTAAACACCACATTTGTGGGAAATTTCAAACCCAAAGTTCAGATTAATCTTTTGCTTGAAATGTTTTTTAGGGTCAAAAACAGGTAATGCATCACACTCCTTATCAGAATCCACTAAAGATCCACACTCATCTGAATCTTCATTTAGGTCAACTTCTGGTATCAAATGAGCAACATCTTCATCATTATTAGGAGGATCCTCTCTATTTTCTGTTAACTCATTAAACTCTTCATCTTCATCAATGACATTTTCTGCAAATATGTCATCATCCTCTTCATCTTCAAAGTCTCCTTCACTTAAAACAACATCAAAATCACTATCATCATCATCAGTTTCTCCCCAATCTCCCTCACCTTCAACCTCATCACACTCACTGCCATCCTGCTCACCTTCACCACCTTCACCTTCCAGCTGAGTTTCTAAATAGTTTGATAGAATTTGAGCTGATAAAACTGCTGCCTGCTTTTTTCTAATTGGAAGCTTAGGGGGCGTTTAGGGTTTAAGAATGGATCTGGATCAATAGTGAGGACAGCTGAATTGGATGGGCCTTCACCACTCTTATTGATCACATATAAAGAGACAAAGTTGGTTATGTCCTTAGTGGATAAAATCTCCCTAATGACATTGTCATCTTTGAAAAGCTTTCTCCCTTTATGCAAACAAAGCCCACGCTTCTTAAAATAAATGTCCACATTCACAAAGCCTAATTCACTCTTAATGATGTTAGTTACAGTGAAGTAACAAAATTCTTCAACATTTTCAGCTATAAACAACTCCCCTCCAATGTAATCAGTTTTCCCTTTTTTTATTTGCTACTTGCCCCCATGAAAAATCCTCAAATGTAATAAGGTCATAGCTGTAAATGCATACAACAATACTACTGTAAGCAATTAAAAAAGCCAATTAATGTAATTACTTTAAGTTTAATATTATCATCCTTCACTAACTAACCTAATTTTTAGCAAAAGACGAGGTTTAGTTCTATAATTGAGCTTATCTACAACTGAGATTAGAATAGTCTAAATTAGATAGTGGGATTAGTTTGCTTACCTCAAGTTGAGTACCTTTTACAGTGGTGATTTCTTTTACCCCTCCTTTTGCTTCAAGTACGAATCTTTCAGCTACAGTCCAACAAAATTCCAACTTTGTGTGGTCCTCAATTTCTTGATTGAAAGAGAAAGAGCAGTGAGATGAAAGAGAAAATTATAAATGCCTTTGAATTTACAGAGGAGAGAGGAGAGAGAAGTAGGAGAGAGATGCGAGAATTGAAGAAGATGAAAAGTGAATGAAGTGAGAGATGATGAGCTGTAAAAGAGAAACAGAAACATTAAAGAGTCAATTGGGAGTTAAAAAAAAGTCAACGCCGAAAAATGTTAATTTTGGCCGGAAATTCATAAATAGGCTGCTCTTAACAATCGAATGTTTTTAATAGGTCCTTTTAGACAAAATAAATTTTATTAGGTCCTTCCCTACAAAACTTGTATTTTATTAGGTCCTTTCTGACAAAAAACCCTTATAATTATATTAAAGTTCAGGGCGTCACAATACTACGTTTATTTTGGTTGCAGCAACTAGAGAAGTGATCCCCATAGAACAATTTTGCACCAAGCTGGCCATCATTATTAATCTTGTGGTTGCATCTTTCAAACATCATGATGAGTTACAAGTTGCTCAATAGGTTGAAATCAATAACCAAATTGCTAACGATGATGGGATTGAAATTGGAAGGGGACTTAATCAAACTAACAACCTACAACGTGATGGAGACACTCGATGGTCATCTCATTTGAATTTTGTTAACAGTTGACTCAAGGTTATATAATCCTACAGGTGGAGTTCCCAAAGTATTATTAGAGAAGGAAATCGAACTAAACGTTCAGAAGCTGATGTGGCCTATGATACATTAATGTCTTATGAATTTGTTTTTCTCTTACACCTAATGCAGAAGCTATTGGCATTAAGTGATAGTCTTTGTGAAGCTTTGCAAAGTCGCACTCAAGATATTGCGAATGCCATGGGTCTTGTTTCTACGACAAAGGAATTGATGGAGAACTTTAGAGACAATTGATGGAATGGTTTACAAATGAAAGTTGTTGCGTCGTTTTGTGAGAAATAAAAATGGTGTTCAAATCCTGGATATGATATCTCCTTACACTGCTGGTAAAGGTCGATCTCATCTTTCTATTAACATAACAATGGAGCATCATTATCGAGTTGATTGTTTACAGCTGCAACTGATTCACGACTACATGAAATAAATAACAGATTTGATGAGCAGATGATTGATCTTCTTTTGTTAAGTTGAGCATTGGATCCTAAGGAGTCATTTAAGTCCTTTAATATTGATAAGGTATGACTCCTTGTCAATAAGTATTACCCTAAATATTTCTCTACTCAAGAGAAATGTCGGCTTTCTTACGAGTTGCAACATTTTCAGTTAGATATTCAGCGGACTCTTGAGCTACAAAAATTATCTACCTTATCACAAATTCACAACTTAGCAAGGTGTTGGCAGACACAGGAAAAGCTATTGCATATCCTCTTGTTGATCGATCGATTCGTCTTGTTCTAACTCTCCCAGTTTCAAGAGCGACATGTGAGCGTGTATTTCAGCAATGAGCATTGTCAAAACTACACTCTGGAATCGAATGGAGGATGATTTTCTTAGCGACATTTTAGTAGTGTACATTGAAAAGGTGCTCGCAAAAAGATTTGATGTAGACTCTGTAATTGATGATTTCGCTAGTTTGAAAGTACGTATAGGGTGCAATTTAAATAAATATATTTGATGTTGCTTAGTTCACATTTGAATTGAGAGAATTACTTTTTGAAGTTTATATATTGAGTATTTTTAATTTTGATTTAAATATTCTTGGCCCCGTTAACTTTTGATTCCTGACTTTGCCCCTGTTTATTATGTCGTACATAGCTTGCAAACTTGCACACATTATTGTAATTTCATGAACTTCATTTACACTTGTGCAATTTCAAAGAAAATCATTCCTAATTGTGATTGAACGTCACATAAATAGGTGCCTAATGGAGTTAAGTTTGCAAAGTTGGGTACTAAACTTTTACCAAAGTTGCAATTTGAGTACTCAAGTTGCAGTTTAGGTAATTAAACCAAACTTCCATTACTTTTTCGTTTAACTCTAGTTAAATAATAAAGAAGTACTTCTTGCAAAAAACATTTCATTTCTCTATTTAAAAAAAAAATAATTGTCTCTTTCTCTCTCCCCCCACCTCAAAACCAGATCTACCACCACCCATCCACCACTCCACCACCTCCTACCCTTCCTCGCTCCGTATCCCCCCTAGTTTTTCTCTCTCCTCCACTCCTGCTTATGTCGCTCCACCGCCTTCCTCTCCTCTCTGACAACAACAATGCGAAGTACTTTTCTACCGCACTTGCAGCCCACGGTGATGATGATTACAATGAAGAAGATGAAGAAAGAGATGTGGTTCTTATGGTACAGTATCAACTCATTTAAACGACATTGTTTTCTATGTTGATTCCGACGACATTCAACCTGTTCCCCCGGAAAAATGACGTCACTAATGGCTGAAAGATTGACATTCACGAGAAAGTGGGTGTTTTGCGAGTTAGATGTTGGATGAAAGTTACGATTTTGGGGATTTTGTATGAGGGTTTGAAGTATTTGGTGGAGATTTATGATGATGATATTCCAATTGAAGTGGGTAAGGTTTTGGTTGCGGGTTCGTCGTGATTAGCGTGATGGGTTTTGGAATCGTCCTCTTGATCATGTTCAGGTATTGATTTTTTGGGATTTCACCGAAATTTGTTAATTTTGTGGTACATTTTTTGTTGGTATGACTTGATTTTTGGTGCAGAATTTGAGTTGATGTTTGTTTAGTTTTGTAAATTTCTTTTGAATATACTGATTTTGTGGGTGAATTTTGACTGGTGTGATTGGTTTTTGATACGGTTTTTGGCTTGAAGACGGTTATGTTATTCAAATTTCTTCTGGTTTTACAAATTGTTTTCGGAGAGGAGATGAAGACGGTGGCGTGGCGTGGCGTGGCGGAAGCAAGAGCGGAGGAGATAGAAAAACTAGGGGGGATATACGGAGGGGGGAAGAGTGGGAGGAGGTGGAGTGGTGGGTGGGGTGGGGCATCTGGTTTTGAGGGGGCTGGAGAGAGAAAGAGATAATAATTTTTTCTTTTAGAACAAGAAATGAAAAGTTATGCAAGAAGTACTTTGTTTTTATTAGAGTTAACTAAAGAAGTAATAAAAGTTTGGTTTGAGTACCCAAATTACAGTTTTTGCAACTTGAGTATCAAAATTGCAACTTTGGACAAAGTTTAGTACCCAACTTTGCACTTAACTCGTGTCTAATGCCACATGCATATTAATCTCTATTGGTCTCTTATAGTCATGTAGATTGCTACAACTAACCACTAATTAATTAGCTTTTTATATTGGAATTTTTTTTTATATCTTGGGGGACACCACACGTTGTTAGTCGCCTAACTAGTAAATATAAAATAGAAAAAATTTGAGATTAAAAATGCATGATCATGCGTAAAATTTAGTTACCATGATATCCTCATTACAACAACAAGATAAAATTTAGCTATTCAAAATTTGAAAAATGATAAAGGTTGCATATAAAAAGTTAAAAAGGAAAATATCCAACAATAAATAAACACTAACTACATTAATTAACATGTAATGATATCATAAAGATTCATAAAGCAGTTAGGATTTCCCCTCTCCTTAAACCTAGTTTTCTCTCTAGCTGCCCCTTCTTTCCCCTACGACTTCTTCATCAATTAGGGGCTGTCATGGATGATTTCATCCATGATAAGCCCCTTTTCCTCTTTTATTTTCAGTATTAAGTTTATTGTCTTATTTTGTTGAATAAATTAGTCTCTCTTTATGATAGTTTCTCGAGCCCTGCTATGGGGATTTTAGTCTATGTGGAGATCTCCTTCAACTCTATGGGAGTTGTAAGCCTGATTTGTTAGTCTTTAGGTATGGGAAATTGTTCCCATTGGAAACTCGGATGCGGACGACATGGCCAGCAATGGGTGGTGGAGCAGGTGTGCATTTTATACTATACCCGTTGCATCCCCGCCCCGCCCCTGCCCGCCCCACATATTTATTATTAAAATCCTATTTTACACTTATATTATTAATAATTTTATCATGCAAATTATAAATATGTTGGTATGAAGCGAGTGCGGTTACCCATGGGAGTGGTGGGGCGGGGATGAAGTGTGTACGACGCGGGTATGAAGCGGGTGCGGGTACCCATGTGGGTGGTGGGACGGGGATGGGTTTAAATACGTACCTGCTGGGGCGATGATGAGTCTAGAATTTTGCCCCCGTAATGGGTGGTGGGGCGAAGAGGGGGATGAGAATTTTATGCGGGTGCGGATGTGGAGGGACCATCCTTCGCACCCTCCTCGCCCAATTGCCATCCCTAGACATAGAAAAACTTTTTGATCTATAACACTTTTGTTAAGGTAATAACATTTTTTTACCCCATCCATTGAAATTGTTTTTTTATCTCCAATGCATTAGAAGTTTTTTTTAAATAACTTATCATGCCACGATGTATATTTTCTAATTTTGCACTAGACAAAAATTGCGAAAAGCTAATAAAATAAATTATGAAATTTATGAATAATAATATATTTGATAATTTTAACTGACCCAGAGTATCATTTTGGCCAAAATACTAGTTTATATAATTCTAGAAAATGTATTTAACCCTTATTTAGGATGTTAAAATTTATAAAAAAACTTAAACATTGCTATTTACTCCCTCCATTTCTTTTTAATCTACACACTTTCCTTTTTGGTTTGTTTCTTTTTATTCTACACACTTTTGCTTATTCTATTTTAGGTAACATGTCACATCTACTTTCTCGATCCTCTTTTTCCACTCACGTCATCCACTTTTAAATATTTTAATCCACTTTTTATTTTCTCTCTC
The DNA here is from genome assembly GCA_947646795.1 of Beta lomatogona. Classification (NCBI taxonomy): domain Eukaryota; kingdom Viridiplantae; phylum Streptophyta; class Magnoliopsida; order Caryophyllales; family Amaranthaceae; genus Beta; species Beta lomatogona. The sequence continues at coordinate 82,206 of CANSNZ010000281.1, forward strand.
TCACTTTTTAGTTTCTCTCTCCACCTTTTTAGTTTCTCTCTCATACTTTTGTACTTCCTCCTTGGTTCTCCCCCAAAGTAAAGTGAGTAAATTAAAATGAAACGGAGGGAGTAGTATTTAGGCTATGTTCAGTTCACCTTATTTTTGTTTATTTCAGATCAGATCAGATCAGACCAGATCAAATCAGATCAGAAAAAATAAGTTCAGATCATATCAAATAAGTTCAGATTATGCTTATATTTAAAAACTTATTATTATTATTATTATTATTATCATCATCATGATTATTATGATTATTAGTATTACTAATGCTATTATTGTTATTGTAATAATTATTATTATTATTGTTGTTGTTGTTATTATTATTATTATTATTATTATTATTATTATTATCATTATTATTAATATTACTTTATACAATTACTATTACTATTAATATAACTATTTACTAGTACATTTGTTCAAAAAGATTATTATTATTGTCGTTGTTGTACTTATTAATTATTAATATTGGTAATTATTATTAATGTCGTTGCTATTATTATAAATGTCGTTGATATCACTATTTGAAGCTATTTGTGTTCAAGAAGAAGAATGTTATTTTGGCATTTGTAAGTGTTCTTTTTTATATTTATTCTAATTAATAATTTTGATATGTGATGTTCTTTTTGATGTTGTACATGTAACGAACATGACAATAGTATATGATGTTTATTTTTTAAAACAATTTTGGTAGAATAATATAAATTATATATTACTAGTTTATATAAAACATGAGTAGCATGGGATAACCTAATGGTGTTGTCATCACGTTCAAAATTTTTCCTACAAAGGATTTCAACTTATCTTTAAAAACAAAGTTTATATTGAACAAGACAACGTTATAAGAAGAATATTTAACCATTTTGTTTAAGATCATATGATTATATATATTTATAGGTTTATTTATAATAAAAAAGAACAATTTATTGATATAACAAAGAACATGTTGTTAGTTAAATCCAAAACATGTCATCAATATAAAAATAACATCTATCTTTTATTTTTAAAATGTGTTCTTTAAATAGATCTTGTATGCTTTTTCAGTATATATATATATTTTTTTAATATCATTATATGTTCTTTCATTACTACCTAAATTCTTATTATTAACGGACCTTGAACATGAGTGTTCTTTTATTTTTAATTTTTTAGGCCCCTTTCGGGAATCCCGTGGTAAGATGAATTTTCTCTGGGCTGCCCTCGCACAGGGTCACTCACCTAAAGACCCAACAAGCCCCAACCCCCCTCCCCCACCCACAACAATATTGAAATATATGCTTCCACCAAGATTTGAACCTTGATCTCCCATGTGGGAGGTAAGAAGTCATAACATTGGACCCAAGAGTCCTTAGTCTTTTATTTTTAATTGTATGTTCATATACTAATGTGCTCTTTTTCAAAAATAATAATAATTATGCTATAATAATAACAATTATGTTATCTATATTATTATTATTATTATTATTATTATTATTATTATTATTATTATTATTATTAATATTATTATTATTATATTATTTATATTATTATTATAAAATTATTATTATTATTATTATATTATTATTATTATTATTATTATTATTGAAAGTTGTGTATAGTAATAAAATGATAGTAATAATAATACTAGTAATGAAATACAAAGTAATAATAATATTAGTAATAATATGTTTTTTAAAAGATAAATTCAGATCAAATCAGATCAGATCAGCTAAGATCAGTTCAGATCAACTTAGATCAGATCAGCTCAGATCAGAAAAAATAAGTTCAGATCAGAAACTTTCAGGTGAACTAAACATAGCCTTAGTTTTCATTTTCAAAATTGAACCTACTTAGGCTATGTTCCGTTCACCTTATTTTTGCTTATTTCAGATCAGATCAGATCAGATCAGACCAGATCAGATCAGATCAGACCAGATCAGATCAGATCAGATTAGATCAGAAAAATAAGTTCAGATCAGATCAGATCAGATAAGTTCAGATCAGATCAGATCAGATCAGATCAGATCGATCAGATAAGTTCAGATCAGATCAGATAAGTTCAGATTATGCTTATATTTCAAAACTTATTATTATTACTATTATTATTATCATCATGATTATTAGTATTACTAATGCTATTATTGTTATTGTAATTATTATTATTATTATTATTATTATTATTATTATTATTATTATTATTATTTTTATTATTATTATTATTATTATTATTATTATTATTATTATTATTACTTTATACAATTACTATTACTATTAATATTACTATTTATTAGTACTTTTATTCAAAAAGATTATTATTGTCGTTGTTGTACTTATTAATTATTAATATTGGTACTTATTATTAATTTCGTTTCTATTATTATAAATGTCATTGATATCACTATTTGAAGCTATTTGTGTTCAAGAAGAAGAATGTTCTTTTGGCATTTGTAAGTGTTCTTTTTTATATTTATTCTACTTAATAATTTTTATATGTGATGTTCTTTTTTATGTTGTACATGTAACGAACATGACAATAGTATATGATGTTTATTTTTTAAAACAATTTTGGTAGAATAATATAAATTATATATTACTAGTTTATATAAAACATGAATAGCATGGGATAACCTAATGGTGTTGTCATCACCTTCAAAATTTTCCCTACAAAGGATTTCAACTTATCTTTAAAAATAAAGTTTATATAGAACAAGACAACGATATAAGAAGAATATTTAACCATTTTGTTCAAGATCATATGATTATATATATTTATAGGTTATTGATATAACAAAGAACATGTTGTTAGTTAAATCCAAACATGTCATCAATATAAAAATAACATCTATCTTTTATTTTTAAAACGTGTTCTTTAAATAGATCTTGTATGCTCTTGCAGTATATGTTCTTTTTTTAATATCATTATATGCTCTTTTCATTACTACCTAAATTCTTATTATTAACGGACCTTGAACATGAGTGTTCTTTTATTTTTAATTTTTTTGGGCCCCTATCGAAAATCCCGTGGTAAGATGAATTTTCTTTGGGTTGCCCTCGCACAGGGTCACTCACCTAAAGACCCAACAAGCCCCAACCCCCCTCCCCCACCCACAACAATATTGAAATATATGCTTCCACCAAGATTTGAACCTTGGTCTCCCATGTGGGAGGTAAGAAGCCATACCATTGAACCCAAGAGTCCTTAGTCTTTTATTTTTAATTGTATGCTCATATACTAATGTGCTCTTTTTCAAAAAAAAAAAAAAAATCAATTATGCTATAATAATAATAATAATAATAATAATAATTATTATTATTATTATTATTATGATTATTATTATTATTATTATGATTATTATTATGTTATCTATATTATTATTATAATTGTTATTATTGTTAATATTATTATAATATTATTTTTATTATTATTATTATAAAATTATTATTATTATTATTATTATATTATTATTATTATTATTATTATTATTATTATATTATTATTATTATTATTATTATTATTGAAAGTTGTACATAGTAATAAAATAATAGTAATAGTAATACTAGTAATGAATTACAAAGTAATAATAATATTAGTAATAATATGTTTCTTAAAAGATAAGTTCACATCAAATCAGATCAGATCAGATCTGAAAAAATAAGTTCAGATTAGATCAGATCAGAAAAAATAAGTTCAGATCAGATCATATCAGTTCAGATCAGAAAATTTCAGCTGAACTAAACATAGCCTTAATCTTGGTCGCGACAAATATCGGGCTCAAGTCGTGCACTTGGATCGAAGATGGGCACCAAGTAGGTCCCAGTTCTGAAAACACGGAGACTGAAATATAATACTAAAAATTCCACCGAAATACCATCCCCTCAAAAAAAAGATCCAAAGTGGGAACGCAAGAACCAACTTTTCCTTTGTTCATCAGCTCGATATTCCAACTAATGTCCTGTCATACACATTTTAGTAACACACCAAAAAAAAGGTTTAAACTTAAAACCTTTATTAGTTAATTAATTAAAGTACCAAACACAGCTTATTAAGCATGGAATCTAGCTAAACAAAAGCACACTCACTACTTTTTTTTTTTTTTACCCTTCTTCTACTTCTCTGCCTTTCTCACTCTGCTCTCTCCCAACCCCAAACTCTTCACTCTTCACTCTTCACTCTTCACTCTTCACTCTTTACTCAAAATGGGCAAGTGGTGTGCTGCTGCATATGTTGTGCTTTTCTTGGCGACTCATTTCGCTGCAGCTATTGAAGATGGTACGCCTTTTAATCTCTCTCTCTTTTTTCGGTGTACTCTTCCTTTGTTTTTACTTTCTTCACCTTCTAAATTCTAATTAGTGTATCTAATGGTCAAACAGTGTATCAAGTAGTACTTATTCTAGCAGAGTAGTGATAAGGTTTGTATTTCACAACTTCGAGGTGATTAACATGCGAGAAGTTCTAGTTCAGTAGGACACTTCTTCTTAGCAATCTTAAAAAGAAAATGTTCATGGTGGTATAACGGCATTTTATGTAATTTTTAAAATTAGGGTATTTTAGAGATTTCACTTGAAAATATAGGGTGGTTTAGGTTGATATATACAAAGATTTCACATTGATAATTAGTAATTTTATAACCGTGGTCTCCACACGAGTAAGCAACAGGATTTTATTATATACTCCTTTAGAAGGAGTTGTCACTTTACTCACTAATATACACTATTTTAGGATGTTCGATAAATGTAGTCATTTTTAAGATTAGTAATAGTTTATGATCGAAAGTCTTAATATATTACTCCATTATAGAAGTATATTAATTAGTGTTTGGTTGGATTTGACGGAACATTATAAAATTGTCTTACTGTTTGAATTTTGAAGTAGTGTGTCACAATGTGTACAATTTCGGAGGGAGGGAGTATTTGTTGCAGACCATAGAATAGTTTAACACGGAGCACATGATTCTGGTTGGCGTGGGTTTTGTGTCTGCAATTTCCCATTGTTGTGTTTGGTGTAGCAAATATGCTAACCATAAATGATATATGTACCATTATAAGCCATTTGAAAATAAATATACTCCTCCTTACATTTCATTGATTTTAGAACGAACTATAAGGTGTTTTCTTTTTTCTTTCCCAGTTGTTGGTAATGGGGATATTTTGTTAAGAGTACTATTCAACAATTGTATGGAGCTTGTTTGCAGTCTTGTAGCTCATAAACGAGTTTTTTTTTTTTTTAATTTATCTAGCTTGACTTTTGTTGATAAATATATGTGCGTCTATCAACTTTTTGAATTCCATTTTTTTGTGTCTAGTGGTTCAATTCATATTTTTTCTTGTCTTCAGCATATCCTCTAGCAGTTAACAGCCGTAGAAGTTGTTAGTTTACTAATTGTTAGTGGTTTGATGTCAAAATAGCTTTAGCAACAATTGATTTTCGGTAACTAGCTCTTTTGATTAGTAAAAGAGCAAAAATTAATTTAAGAGCTACTCAAAGACTATCGTATCCTCAAATAATTTTTTCAGCTTTCATAAAACATTACCTCAATCGTGACAAACTAGCTACTCACTACTTTAGCATACACTATTTTTCATATAAGCTAGAGTTTTGACTCTTGAAAAACTGTTGTCAAACACACCCTAAATGGCTAAATGTTTGCAACTTATTTTGTAAATTACATTGAAATGAACCAATCATTACATGATGTAGTACATTTAAAAGTGAGAAAATATGATTTCTCTGTTGTTTGTGCTCAAGCAATTATTGCATGATCTCGGACCACCCATTTTTGCTGTTGGGGTAAATAACAAATAACAAACTAACATCGTTTGATAGCTTAGTAATTACTACCAGTCTACCACATTGTTTGATAATGTGAATATGTGATCTTAGGTTGAGGGTTTAAGTCTCAGTGGTGGAAATTTTGGATTTCCACTCAGGTGGTCACCCACTCACCCGGTTAAGTACAATTTTTTTGCACATTGAAGCTAGTAAAATGACACCCTAAATTATCAGTCTTGAAGTTGTAAGGCTGAAGATTTTCCCTGATAGTATTTTATGATTCATCTGGATTATGTGGTCCCGTATTTTTCGTAACAAACACATAACGATCATGTAGGTCTTGTTGCAGATTGAGATCAGTAGTGTCTTTAACAATAGTGGGATAGTAGTATAGACCAACTTGTTTGTAGCAGTATGCTGAGCTAAAGAAAGGAGCCAAACCTTTCACATCAAAGGAAAATGTCCTACTCTTGCCTGGGATACAAACAATACTCTCTAGTCTGTCGTTTGTCATGTGCGATGATCCTTTAAAAACAAGTGGAAGTGATTCCATTTCTATAATTGAAGACAAGGTTCAATTTGTCTAGTAAATTTGACCAAAACATGTTTAGTACTACTTGGTAAATCATCATTATGACTAAATTTCACCTTTCATCCTTCTTTAATTATGACTCGTACAAACATGCCATTAGGACAATTCTTCCTCTTTGTGCCCCAAAATATGCTTGCTGCTTCATCTGCTTTATTAGAGTGAATTGAAATTAAGGATTTGGTTTCCTCAACCTATCAATATAAGTTTAAACAAAAGTAAGTTCACATTAGAAAAATTAAGTTCAATTCGGCAAAATAAGTCAAATTTAACAAAAATAATTTAAGTTAAAGCAAAAAATTAAGTTCAGTTTAGCAAAGATAGGTTCGTATAGAGTAAGTTGAGTTTAAGGAAAAATAATTTAAGTTTAGTAAAATTATATTAAGTTTAGCAAAAACAAATTGAGAAATCTACTCCTATGTTTTCGTTACAAGGGTCAGTGTGATGATCAACGGGTAGCACAAGTGAGGTAGACTGATTCTAATGAAGGCCATTATGTGAAGCATATCAGGAAAGTGGTGGGCTTAGCTTCAACAATCTTATCTGCATAATTGATTCAATTAGTTATTCTCCATCACTTCCCCATCAACTTTCTTAAATTAAACAAGTTAAAAATTAGATCCTTTATCATTCTAGGAGGATATGAGTCATAAACTTAGAATTTTGGTTGAAGGCTATGCAGACCCATAAATAGGGGGAGTTGGTATGGCATTGCAAAGTGACCACTGAACATAAATGCTAATGAGTCAAAAATGGTGAATTCCATTCAACCTTATAGTAGCTGTTCACATTTCAATATAGCCATCAATATGCCTTTGTGCCCGTGCAACAAAAGGGGTAAAGACTGTTAGTATTGATTAGGTATTTGACTTTCTTAACTTTTATTGAAGGACAACATTAAGGGCCTGTTCTCCCCAGCTTATTTTTCAGTTCGATTCAATTCAGTTCAGTTCAGTTCCTAAATGATAATCATTACTATTGATTAGTTATAATTTAATTCACTTCAGTTCAATTCAATTCAATTCAGTTCAGTTGTTTTATGCCGAAGAGAACATACCCTAAGTAGTTGCGTGAGGAATGATAATGAGACATTTTATCCTCTATACATACCCATATAATGTTTGTGTAGTATTTGTATTTTTTTTTTAATTATTTTACACATACATTATATGGTGCAAGACAAAAACTATAATACTATAAAAAAATGTGATTACTTAATTTGTGACATCTTAAATATGGCATTATTTTCGGACCTAGGGAGTAATTAGGGCCTGTTCTCCCCATCTTATTTCCAGTTCAATTCACTTCCTAAATTTTTATCAAACTATTAGTTATAATTTAATTTAATTCAATTCAGTTCAGTTCAGTTGCATTCAGTTCAGTGCAATTCAGTTCAGTTGTTTTACGCCGAAGAGAACAAACTCTTAGTTAAACTTTTCTTAGATTGATATTGGAACATTTGATCACAAACAAGCCCTAGATAAGCGAATTGTGGAGGTAGATATGGATAATCATGCAATCAGTCTCTTTTCTCGCTTCTCTAGTCTCGAATTTGTCACTTTAACTCCTATGTTCTAATGACTTGGATAAGAAACTACAATTTTGTGACCATATAGTTTTTCGTAATCTTTCTATATTTTCCTTTTATCTTTCCCAAAATCTCTAAAATCCACATTCCCCCTTATATATCAAAATACCCACGTAAAATGCAATTTTTATCATGTCACAGATAGAAGTATAATTAGGCATTACTCGATTGCCCATGTTTCTTCGTTATAAATGATGAAGAATTCTTACTGTGGCTTCTCCTTTTAACCAAAGTGAACTTACCGTATGAAAGTGATTTGGGATCCGATATTATAGGTAGGCCCAGAATTGCAGATAAAAATTAAAAAGAGCCAGTACAATCATGAACACAGTGGAAGAATAAGTCCCTTTCCTTGAACAGCCGGGCAAACAATTCTTTTTACTAGGAGTCTAGGAGTAACTTTTAGAATTTTTTATTTTTTTTTTTTTTGAAATGAGAAGTAACTTTTAGATGATGAAATGGTAGCTTTATTCAATATTTTTCATAGAAAACAAAAGATGATGTAAGTTGATAGTCAAAGCCAGGCAGGAATACTGGAGAAGTGTCGCCAAGACAAAAAGATTGGTACCATGCGCGCCTTACTGTATGGCACTAAATCATTAGGCTTAAATGGGATATTAATACATCTACTCCCTCCGTCCCATAATATAGTGCTTGTTTCTTTTTTACACGGTCTCCAAGATGTAACTTTGACCTTTAATATCTTCAATTCCGTATTAATAAAAAATATAAAAAGTTGATATTATGAAACTACACATTGAGATGAATCTAACAAGATCTCACATGAATATGTTTTTTTATATATACAAATGAGAATATTCGGTCAAAGATTTTAAAGTTTGACCCACCAAAAATGAAGTAGGCACTATATTATGGGACGGAGGGAGTATAATTTATCTAAATAGATAATTAAAAAATAATTAACTCTAATGAGTTGTACACCACTAATTATTAATCTCTACCTCTAGTGGTATTCTCTATCTCTATCTCTATCTCTATCTCTATCTCTAGTGGGTAGATTACCCACTATTTAGACAGTTTTTTCCTCTTAAATATGATCATATCACAAATTTGTTTCGGCTCCCAAGGCGTTTGAAAAAGTAAGATTAATTACTACTTTTTGTTTTTTTAATTTTTTTTTTCTTCAAAAAGAATCTACACTTTTAATTACTACCATTAGTATATCTTTAACAAGAAGTATTAAGGTAAATCTAATACTTGTACACTTTTAATTACTAACCTGGCTTTTTTTCGGCTTGTTCATACGGGTGCCATCATTAGGAAATAGGACTATGATACTCTCAGTGTAACTTTATTGTTATTGTTCACTATTCATAAGTGCAATATGTTGACATTCTTTTATTATTTATATGCAAAAAAAAGTATATTCATGTGGTATGTTATTTTATCTAATTCAATATGTATCTTCAGAGTATTAGGTTTTTATAATGTTTCCTGATGTAATTCAAGATATTAATGATCAATTTATGTGTATAAAAAAACATTAAAACAAAAATCGAATAATGACATACGGTGTAAGATCATCAAGCATATTATGGTGAAAATTAAAACATTTTCGGTCGGATATCATAAACTTTTGACAATATATTTTTACCGATATACCGAAAAAATTCGGTGTGCATAATTATAGCTGGTTCATCTTATATTTTGTGTAAACTAATTCCTGAAGATCAAAAATCAAGATAAATTTGTAAACTTGTTGTAGCATAATAAGTTTGATCAACATACAAATACACCCTAATATAGCCGTTGTAAAATGTAGGTCTATTGATAAATGGAGATTTCGAAAGCCCACCAGCAGGTGGATTTAGAAGCCCAAACGATGGATCAGGAGATGGGCCCACAACAGTTCCAGGCTGGGAAACAAAGGGTACCGTAGAATTAGTCTCAGCAGGTCAAAAACAAGGGGCGATGATCCTGATCATCCCAGGAGGAACACACGCCGTCCGATTAGGCAACGAGGCACAGATCAGCCAAGATCTAAAGGTTGAAAAGGGGTCAGTGTATGCTGTCACATTTAGTGCTGCTCGCACGTGCGCACAGCTTGAGTCACTTAATGTATCTGTGGTACCCACACGAGCATCGTCAGCCGTTGATCTTCAAACAGTGTATACTGATCAAGGGTGGGATTCGTATGCGTGGGCGTTTGAGGCAGATGAAGAGGATGTGAAGTTGATGTTGATGAATCCTGGGATGGAGGAGGACCCCACTTGTGGGCCAATTATTGATGATGTTGCTATTAAGAAGATGTTTGTACCTGATAAGCCTAAAGGTGATTATACTGTCCCTTTTATTATTATAATACTTTTATTGTCTCAGTATTTAAATGAGTCATCTTTTATTTACGCTATCTTTTAAGTGACGACTAGTAATTAGGCTCGGGCAATGCCCCGGGTTATTAATATAATCATGTCAAAAGAGAGCATTTAATGTTGCATAGTTCATTGGTTACAACTTTACTATATTTACTTCTAGGTCACGTGGTTGAATCTTGTACGAAACATGTTTCTAATTTTTTAATGTATGTTGATGACATGGAACGAAACAATTAAAGGGATAGTGCCACGTGGCGTGTAGACTTGTTTTATAACGCTTTTTAATATATTTGTATAGATTTTAGCTCAACTGATAAGAGGGTCTATTAAGAACCTCTAAAAGATGGTTTCAGGTTCAACTAGGTATTTTCTTGTATTCATTTTCTTAAGGCAATGTTTACCCTAAAAAAATTGTGTTACTATAGATTAAAATTTTACACGCCCAACTTATAAGACCATACTTCCCTCAAAAAAAAAAAAAAAAAAAAACTTATAAGACCATACCCCTAATCTAATAGAAAACTTGTGGAGATCTTTTGAAAACTGCATAACCATTAACCAAACCTAATATTATGTGTATGTTAAATTGGCTTTCGAAAAGGAAATTTTATATTAATTTCGTTATAACTTATAAGTACAAATGCTTTGGGGAGGTTGTACATGGTTTGGACTCGTTTGAGTAGGATAAAATGATTCCCCTCAAAAAAAAGAAAAGGATAAGATGATTCCAGCTAGGACTTGTATATCCGATGTACCTTGAATAAATCTTTAGGGATAAAGAGTTGCTAGTAAATGAAGAATATTAATCGAGTTTATGAAACATTTCTCTAACGGTCCGTTTGAGTAGATGTCATAAATGCTGATGATGATAATACATTATAGTGTAAATTTGTAAAGAAAATCCCACATCATTACCCATGGTAATGCTACTTGATCCCAAAATATCCATTTTCTTCCTAAAATCTCAACACTATCCATTACCACTTAGGAAGGTGGTATTGGCTGGTAATGAAAATTTATATAGGAAAACCTATATTTTGTGATGAAGTTTTATTACCACGGTTATTGACATGAGAACTTCTTTACAAATTTACACTAAATTACATTACCATCACCATTTTTTATGTCCACTAACCAAACGGGCCGTAAGGGTAGTGGGGGTTGTTTGTGGTGGGTCGTAGTTTAGAAGCATTGTGTCGGGTGTTCTTATAATCTTCTATTGTCCTTTGACATATTCAAATTCTTTTCATAATAAAAACATCGGTTTTTTCACCATATACCCCCGACAAATTGAAAACTTCACCATATACCCTCAATGTTTCAGATATGTACCATATACCCTTTTCCTAACTGCCGTTAACTAACCGTTAGTTATATTTACCATTTTGCCACCATTAAGCCATAACCCTAAAATGTAAACCCTAATATAATCCCTAACCCTAATCTAAACTCTAATCACTTACCCTAATCTAAACCCTAAACCCTAAACCCTAACCCTCCACCACCCCCAAACCCTCCCCTCCACCACCCCCAAACCCTCCCTCCACCATCCCCTCCTCTCCACCGGCCCCGACCCCCCCCCTCCCCCTCTACCAAGCGCAGCCCCCCCTCCCCCCCCCCTCCCCCCTCCCCTCCCCCTCCACCTTAACCCAGCCCGCACCTCCCCCACCCTCCCCCGTAAGAATTCGACCTGAACTCGCCCGCACCTCCCCCCCCCCCCCCCCCGCAAGAATTCGGCCCGAACCCAGCCGCACCGCCCCCACTCTCCCCCGCAAGAATTCGACCCGAACCCAGCCGCACCGCCCTTCCCGCAAGAAATCGACCTTGCAAGAAATCGGACTCCGGAAACCCGGCCAGCACTCAAGCTCGGCACTACGCGGGGGAGAGAAATCGGTTTTTCCTTGTGCGTCGGGGAGAGAGAAATCGTCCTGAACCGGGGGGGGGATGGGTTAGAGTTTGGGTAGGGTTAGTATTAGGATTAGAATTAGGGATTAGGGGTTAATGATGGCAATATTGTAAATAACATTAACAGTAACCTAACGTCCGTTAGAAAAAGGATGTTTGGTGAACATTTACGGAAACTTAGGGGTATATGGTGAATTTTTGAAACATTGAGGGTATATGATGAACTTCTTGATTTGTCAGGGGTATATGGTGAAATAACCGTAAAAACATTTCTCTTTTGACACAGTTCGTAGTTGACAAAGAACATTGCTTTTTGACAATGTTAAAAAGTCTCAAATTTTATAGGTTTTTGCTACAGTACTGAGCCACTAAGTGATTCGTATAAGCATTAAAAATTCTCCTAAATTACTATCAATTGTGGAATGTATGACAAAATCACATATCAATTGACATTATCAATGATTAGTAATATTAGTATATCTACTTTAAGCTTCGTATATAGGTCCATAATTTAACGGCTATATTTAGCATTTTCTATTCTTTTTTTTGAGGGACTCTGTCATTATATTTGCTACATTGCTTTGCTTGCAGATAATGTGGTGCTCAATGGTGACTTTGAAGAAGGCCCATGGCTGTTCAAGAACGAGTCCCTCGGCGTCCTCCTTCCTACGAATCTCGACGAGGAAGCAACCCCATTACCAGGCTGGATTGTTGAATCAAACCGTGCTGTTCGTTACGTTGATTCATTCCATTTTGATATTCCACAAGAAAAGAGAGCCATAGAACTCCTATCAGGAAAAGAAGGGATCATATCTCAAATGGTTGAGACTACACCACAGAAAGACTACATCCTAAGCTTCTCAATGGGACAAGGTGGAGACAAGTGCAAAGAGCCCCTCGCTATTATGGCATTTGCTGGGGATCAAGCTCAAAACTTCCATTACACACCCGACTCAAACACCACCTTCCGTCGAGAGGGCCTCAACTTTACGGCGAAGGCCGAAAGGACTCGGATTGCTTTCTATAGCGTGTATTATAACACTAGGACTGATCATATGAGTTCTCTTTGTGGTCCTGTGTTGGATGATGTGACGGTGTGGGGGGCATCTGGTTCTTCCAAGATTGGTCTTGGAATGTTTGGCTTTGGGGTTTGGGTTTTAGTACTCGTTTTGGTCTAGATTTTAAGACTTTAGTGGGCGTGCTAATTGAAGTATATGATTATGCGGAGGACCGAGGATGTTGTAGGTTTTGGATTTTGATCTATAGCGAAGGCTATAGATGTAGTGCTGCTAGTGCTAAATATATAAGCTTTGATAATATATATATATATTGTTTTTTTTATAGAAGTTCTGCGTTATAAGTCATCAATGTCAGGTTAGGTTATCAAATACTTTTTTTTTGGAGAGTAGAACTACTTTTTTGTAATCTTTGATTTCTAATGTAGTCATATTTGCATCACACAAATGGAAAGCTCACTATCAGTGGCGTATTTAGGATCTTTACCTTGTGGGTTCGGAATTCAGAGACATTAGTCCAAATTTTAGATTACGACCCATAACTTAGTTGGGTGTGCAAAAATGCTATTACAAAAATTAAATTATTACTGTTTTGTACTTTGTACATGTATGATATATAAATCGTGAAAATATGGTTTATCATGAAAGAATGATCAACTTTGTCTCCAAATCCATACTCAAACTACATATTACTTTGAGTATTGTTTGTGATTAAAACAAACAGACAAGTCTATAATAATAATTAGAGTATAAAATATAATAATATATTGTATAGAAAGGAAAAGAATAAAAAAAATTGAAGATTAAAAAAAGAAAAGAAAAAAGAAAGAAAAACATCATGCTGCATGAATTATTAAAAAGAAAAAGAGAGATTGAGGAATAAATTAAGCAGCAAATGGGAAGAACTAGAAAGGAAAAGAAAAAAAAGTGAAGATTGACAAAAGGAAAAGAAAAAAGAAAGAAAGAAAAAACATCATGATGCGTGAATTATTAAAAAGAAAAAGAGAGATTGAGGAATAAATTAAGCAGCAAAAGGGAAGAAATAGAAAAGATTAATAATAGGCGAGCATATTCAAACTCGCGACCAGATTGATGTAGTACTGGCAGCAAAACCATCAAGATGTCCCCGCTCTATGCGTCTCATTACGCACGTTATATTACTTTACATTTTTTCCAACTTTATGAAATCTGCTGATTTTACCCAAATCCACTATGGGTTCAACTGAACTCAGTGAACCCATAGTGGATCCGCCACTGCTCACTATTGAAAGAGTACAAGGGGGCTTTTGTTTTAGGGTTTTTAGGAAAGAGTAACGGAATTAAGTAATGTTGATTTCCTTGTTGTTTGTTAGGTCAATCTAATCTTTCACTTTACCCATTGGTTACCCTCAAACTCCTTTATAATGATTCCCGGTCTCCATCTAATGTTTCATCCTTTCTCTCCTAGCTTTACTTCATGATCAACTTGACCATCATCAACCACCAACTAAAACCCCATACACCCCACTCGATCCAACCACCAAACCACCTATCGTTAGCCCTTCCATCACAACCACCAATATTGCCCAACCCAACCACCAGTAGCCACCATCTTCGCCACGAGTTGATGAGTAAGATTTATGTCACTCTTAAGATAGTTTTAGGGCCATATTCTCCTATGTTGCATTTCTTTTTGGGATTATATCCTTCAATTTTGCCTCTTGTGTTGCTTTCTTCTCTTTTGGCTCAATTTGTGTTCTAATTAATAATTTTCTTGTTCAAAAAAGGTTATTTTCCTCCTCTCTACTCTTTTGTTTTGATCTCATTGTGTAGGAATTAAGTGCCTATAAGCTTAAATGGGAGCAAAAAGGAGAGAAAGAGTTTGGATCTCGCTTGGGGATCAAAGCCCAATCCCTTTAGAAGCCTGCCCAGTGTAAACAGACCGCTTGGGCTTATGACTAACTTGACGGGTGATTTCTCACTACCTTGAGGATGGAAAGAGAAGAAAAGTGTCAGCACCAGCACCAGCCGAGCTCGCCTCAGGCGCTTGCGCGAGCCCTACCTATCCTTTGGCGATTTGAGGGTTTGATTTTGCCTCCTCAAAAGGGGATTTACTCGACTTACATATAGAGTTTGTCCAAGTTGTTGAATTGTGCCTTTAATGTAGTTTGGTGTGGAGTGTAGTTTGATGTGTGTGTGTGTGTGTGTGTGTGTGTGTGTGTGTGTGTGTGTGTGTGTGTGTGTGTGTGTGTGTGTGTGTGTGTGTGTGTGTGTGTGTGTGTGTGTATGAAGCAGCAACATCGAGCTCATGTTGCCCGTAGGCTTTGGAATCCTTCGCACTCCAGCGCCTGCAGGAATCGCCCAGCAAGTGCGAAGCTTACTGCCAGCCTGCAGGAGTTTCCTACGCCGGCAGGGGTGCATTGGCAGGCCGCATCTTCAAGTTCACGCCCTCGAGATTTGGCGCGGCATGCCATCGTGGTCAAGGGCTTTATGTTTTAGTTCGGGCTTTTCTTTCGTAGTTTAGTTAGGATATCTTACTAAATAACCCTAGCATATAAATACTTGTTTGGTTATTCTAGCCTCAAGAAATTCAGGTATTAATTCTGTAATCTGTACAATCTCCTAAACCTAATAAAATCAGTTTCTCTTCTGCCTGTGGACGTAGCTAACACATTGTTAGTTAACCACGTTAATTTTCTATGTCAATTGTTCATTAATATTTGCTTAGTTCATTGTATCTAGGGGTGTGCACCGGTCCAGACCGACCGACCGAACCGGCTGGACCGGTGGACCGGAATCCGGGTTTTCCTGGACCGGGACCGGACCGAAAAATTCCGGTCCGGTCCGGTCTGGACCGAATTTTTCGTCCGGTCCGGTCCTGGACCTCTTGGACCGAATTTTTTTTTTTTAAAAAAAAATCTTTTTTATTTTATTTAAATATATTTATAAA
Organism: Beta lomatogona; assembly: GCA_947646795.1. Taxonomy (NCBI): domain Eukaryota; kingdom Viridiplantae; phylum Streptophyta; class Magnoliopsida; order Caryophyllales; family Amaranthaceae; genus Beta; species Beta lomatogona. Next base: position 98,360 of record CANSNZ010000281.1, read on the forward strand.
TTATATACATTAAAAATTAATAATTTTAATGTCAATAATCCTAAAAGAATAAATAGTAGGTTTTTAAGTTTCTAACTTTCTAACTTTTAATTTTTTTTTTAACATATAATTTTTTTTTTTTACTAAAACAATAGAAATTCGGTCCAACGGTCGGACCGGAATTTTCCGGGTTTGGACCGGACCGACCGGTGGACCGGAATCTTGAATTTCGGCGGACCGGGACCGGACCGAATCTCCGGTCCGGTCGGTCCGGTCCAAATTCGGTCCGGACCGGTTTGTGCACACCCCTAATTGTATCTGTCACAACAAACTGGTGTAAGAGCTAAGGTTGTTAAGGTTCGAAATTTTGCAATTTTCGATTAACAATGATGTTTGCTTTGAACTTGAAGGTTGACAAATTTACTGGGAGAAACAGTTTCGGACTATAGCAGATCAAGATGGGAGCCTTATTGAAGCAACATGGGCTGTGGGCGCCTCTTTCTAAGACAGGGAAGAAGGCAGACACGGATGACGAAGAATCGAGTAGCCTCGAGGTGAAGGCTCACTCGACAATCATGCTGTGTTTGGCTGATGATGTTATCACTGAGGTCGCTGATGAAGAACCGTCTGTTGCTGGTCTGTGGTTGAAGTTGGAGAGTTTATACGCGACGAAATTTCTAACCAACAAGTTGTTTTGAAGCAACGTCTGTTCAGTCCGCGTATGCAGGAAGGTACGCCTCTCAGGGATAATTTAGATCAACTGAGTACAATCTTACTAGATCTTCGTAATATTGATGTTAAATTAGATGATGAGGATGCTGCTTTAATTTTGTTAGTAGCTTTGCCTTTTTCATATGAGAATTTTGTGAAAGATGGTTTGTCTCTGGAAGAAGTAAGATTTGCTCTTCATACTAGAGAGGTCCGTCATAACACATCTGGTCCTGGTACAGAAAATCAGGCTTTGGGATTAGTTATTACCTGGGGTAAAGGACATGGAAAATCTGGTAAAAAGAAATCAAATCATATAAATTCGAATTCTAGTGGTCCTAAAACTAATGATGTCTGTAATTACTGTAAGGAGAAAGGGCATTGGAAAAAGGAATGCCCTAAGAAAAAGAAGCAGCAGGAAAAGAATGAAGGTTCTGCTACTTTGGTTTGTTATTTCACTACGAACAATACAAAAGGGGGCGGGGGTGAATTGTATGTGTAGAAATAAACGTAACTTTTTGCTAAAGCAACACAAGGGATTTTTACGAGGAAAAACTTCTTGGGCCCAACAAGAAGAAACAACCTCGACCACTAGGGATTTTAAAAACTCAACTCTTTCACTAATTAGGCCAAACAACTTTGTTACAACCTAGTTCTACTCACGAGCCACACCTTGAGTTTCTAAACTCAAGTTCCTGAACAACTGTTCCCTTAACAGTTGTTCCTCTCAACTTCACTTGAAGTTTTCTCACTTTAACTTGCTTTACTCAAAGCTTATCTCTTACAAAACTTCACTCAAAGTCCCCTTACCCCAAAAACCAAAATACAATTGATCAAATAAGCTTAGTGGATTTAGAGTAAGAAGGCAAAGAACAAATGACTTTTATGAGAGAATGAAGGCACTGACACTTTACTTAGTTAAACTCACTAATTCACTTGGTCAGACACCAACTGGAACTTAATTAGACATTAGTATTTGTAGTGGTAATAACTTAGAACGTGGGATTAAAACATGTGTTAGTGATAAAATCATTATCCCATGATGTTCCTTACCCGGAGGAACACGTTCCTCAATTAACCCATGATCTCCATGATCGCTGTTAAACGTGGGAGAGAATTGAGTTATTGCTCCCTTAATTTTAGCAACCACTTAAAGTATTAATTGAAAATCTGATTTAATTAAAAACATTTTAATTATTAATACCAAAATAAAATCCTTTTACCAAAAATATTATCTTTAAAATATTTTCATAAAAACCGAAAAGGATTTTTATTATCTTTATAAAAATAAAATCTTTTCCTTAAAAAGATTTTCCGTAAAATCAGATTTTTCCTTAAATAAAACGGTTACCTAGAATCTAGGCATTATTTACTCAACTGACATAAATGAACCGTTGTAATGCTTCATCCTAAGTCTAGTTCCTTTTAATAGTTAGTTCCTTTAACTTATTAGTTCAGCGCCAGTGCGCCTGTTCACAAAGGAACAAATGCTCATTCTCATTCTAAATTGCCATAGTTCCTTGCCATTCTTACTCGTTCCTTTACAATGGAACTAGAAACAAAAAGCCTCGCTTTAGTCTTCTTGCTCCAATGCTGCTCCAGTACCAAATTATGAAACATATTTACTTTAGTCTTCAAAATCCAAACTTGATTTCTTCCTTGACTTAGTATTCTCTTTGTTCCTTGCATTGATACCTTAAAATTCATTCACTTAAACAACTTGTTAGTCCAATACTTAGTTTGCGTCTTTGTTCCTTTGTCATCATCAAAACTAGGGTTCAACAATTTTCCCCTTTTTGATGATGACAACAAAGTTACAAACTAAGGAAAACAACAAATAACATAAGAGAATGAAAAAGATAAAATAATAATTTAGATAATTTAATTAAGCTAGATTAAGGATTTAAATTGTTCATTTTTCATTTTTTTCAACTGACTTAGTTTGTTCCTTATCTTTTCCCCCTTTGTCATCGTCAAAAAGATCAAACGCTTGGTGATTTTGGGAAGACTAATATGTACAAGACCTTGAGACCATTAACAAGCACCAAAAATGGTTAAGTTAGGAATTTCAAAGGTTAGACTTGCTCAAACATCAATCACATAATACTAGCCATTCCAAGTAAGAAATTATGCACACAAATCATAAACGAAGACAAATATAGCAAAAGTCATCTATTTATAGCACTTGTTCCATTAAAGTACAAAAAAAAAAAGGAAAAGAAAGGAAACAAAAGCTAAGAATTATTGTTCCTTTAAGAGAAACAAGAACTAGACATTAGGAAGGGAAGGGGTATGGTGTTCCTCGACGACTTCTTCCTCAACCACTTCTTCCAACTTCTTCATCACCTCTTCATGTTGCCCATCAAGTTGCTGCTTCAAACTGTTAATGGCACGGGCCATCATCTCCATGTTCTTTTGTTGTTCAATCACAGTATCACTAAGGACTTTCATTAAACCCATCATTTTATCAGTTTATTTATCTAAAGTCCAGTGAAGATGATTGTAAAACTTAATCATATGTTGAGCAGGGAGACACACTGCATTAACCCAACCAAACTCATTTGAAGGAACTTGTTCCTTTCCCTTAGAACCAGAGGCAGAAGATGGTTTAGGTGGAGGAACTGTTGTGTTTTCTTGTGAAGGACCTGTTGTTCCTGGGAGAGAAACAGAAGGTGAGGTGGTGGTGTAAATGGAAGGAAGAAAAGGTGGTTGTGGTGGAAGGTGAGTAGATGTAGAGGATAAAGGGTTTGGTTCGTTCATCTCAACCTTCAATCGTTCAAAGCTGGAAGGAATAAAGAAGGATGAGGGAGAGATGGAAGGAATAGTGGTGAGGGTTACTGGTATTTTTGCTGAGCATGGAAGAGTTGGTTCCTTAGGGGAGTTGTGATCCTGTCCCTCTGCATCAGATAGGACTAAAGGAGAGTCCATATTTGAAGGAACAGGGACAGTTTTAGCAATTTTCAATCTAGTGATGTGTCTCACTCTTTAGGAACAGGAGGGGAAGGCTTTTTGGCAACAGTTTTGCGCCTCTTGGGTTTCTGTACCTTTGGTTCTGTGGGGACAGGAACTTGTTCCTCCAGTATGACGTCCACTGGTTCCTCTTCCACTGCATTGGGCAGTTTTCTCTTGTGAGAGGAACTAGTAGCAATCCTCCTTTGAGTTAACACTCCCTCTTGGACAGATTGGTCCAAACCATACAAAGGTTTTTCATTGAGAATATTTCCTTGTTTTATCCCCAATGTAGGCCAACCAGTAGTCTTCACTTTAAAGTGAGAAAGAAGAGAGGTGATCAATGCACCATAGCCAACAACACAATGATTTTTAATGCAATGAGTTAGATGTTGGATAAAGAAAGAAGGAAAGGTTATCTGAATGTGGCAGTCAAGGCAAAACATGTAACACATATCTAAGAGACCCACCTCATTCCTCTTTTCAGTTCGAGGAATGAGTGCTCTCCAAACAAGATTAAACATAATTTTGTGGACATGAGAAAGAAGATTGTGATTTATTTTGTTTTCGCCAGCAGTTCCCCCAAAAGATTCAACAATTTCATCTTGGGAGAAATTAGGAAAGGCGACAGTTCTTTTCCTCTTAAAATACAGATTAGTTCCTTTGCAAGGAACTTCCCATATTTTTGCTAAAGTTTCTTGGGAAAATTTTATTTTTGCTTCCCCCTAACTTCTGCAGTACATACTCCATTAGTGTTGATGAAGTTTGCACAAAATTCATCCATAGCTAAAGGAACTAAGGCATTGTTAAAAGCGGTTTCAAACAGGTATTCCATACCCTGTTCCTTTAGTATGTCGGTTAATTCATTGAATCTAACTTTCTTAGCCCCCTCCAAATCAACACAACATCATAAGACATACCTTGAATCACTTCTTTCAACTCGTTTCTTGGAGGAAGAAGCAGCAGTTCCTTTGGAAGGAACAGGTGTAACTTCTTCTTCCCCCTCAACTAGTTCCAGGGATTCTTCTTCATCATCTTCCCCAATTAGTTTTCTTTTTCTCACACTTCTCCTAGGTGACTCCAATTTTTGCTCTTCTACCGCCATTGTTGTTTCTTGAGATTGTTCGATTTCTAGGGTTTTGGTTGGAGAAGAGGGGTTTTCCATTTGAGAGGTTTTGGGAGTTTTTGTTTTTGGAAAAGGTGAATTGAGTGAGGTTTTTGCCATTTGGTGAAAAGAATTTGAGGTTTTATGTCGTGCGAAGAGGTGTGAAGGAGATGAATAATGGTGAAGTTGAAGCGTTTAAGGAACACGGTTTGGGATGGAAGAAAGAAGAAGATGAATGTAACAGTAAATGAAGAGTTACACGCGTAAAAATTAAAAGGATAAAAAAAAAGATAAAAATAAAAAAAAGATAAAAAGGGAATCATGACTTGATTAGATCTGATTCCTATATTTTTGGGATTTTCGAAATTTTGATTTTTATGGACATTTTAATTTATGGAAAGAAAATAAATTCTAAGGAAGTTGTGCTATGGGAACAACTTATGTTAAATGTCAACATTCTTCATATCATGCATGTTTCTTTAACTTAGGAACAATAAGGGGAGTATTATGTGACATTTGTGGGTTGCTTTATTCCTTGGAATCCATGTATATGTTTTTTTAACATCTTAATTTGCAATGGTCTTAGGCAATTAGTCACAGTCACTTAATATCACATAGAGTAAGACAAATCATTTCAGACATGGGGGATTAAAATAGGAACAATTACTTAAGTTTTATTAAACCTAACTCAAGCCTTAATTTTTCATATCTATCTCTTTGTAGAGGCTTAGTTAGTATATCAGCAATCTGATTTTCAGTTTGACAAAACTCAAGTTTAATCAAACCTTTTTCCACATTTTCTTTTAAAAAGTGATGTCTGATATGTATATGCTTAACTCTTGAATGATGCACTGAATCTTTTGAGATACTAATGGCACTAGTATTATCACAGTAAATAGGAACACAATTAAAGATTATTCCATAGTCACAAATTTGTTGTTTTATCCAAAGCATTTGAGAGCAACATGCAGCAGCACCTACATATTCTGCTTCACCAGTGGATAAAGCAACTGTGTTTTGTTTCTTGGTGCTCCAAGAAACTAAACTATGACTAAGAAATTGAACCATACCTGAGGTACTTTTCCTATTTGCAAGATCCCAAGCATAATCAGCATCAGCATATCCTCTTAACTCAAATGTATCACTTCTTGGATAGAAAAGTCCAAGATCATCTGTTCCTTTAAGATATCTAAGAATTCTCTTCACGGCAGTTAGATGAGACTCCTTGGGATTATCTTGAAATCTAGCACACAAACCAACACTAAAAGCTATGTCTGGACGACTAGCAGTCAGATACAAAAGTGAACCAATCATGCCTCTATATTTTGTTTGATCAACACTTGTTCCTATGGAATCTTCATCTAATCTAGTTGAAGTTCCCATAGGAGTGTGATCAATCTTTGAATTTTCAAGGCCATATTTCTTTAGCAGTTCCTTTATGTATTTTAGTTAGTGAATAATTATTCCTTTTTCAGTTTACTTAATTTGTAACCCAAGAAAGAAATTTAACTCACCCATCATACTCATCTCAAATTCATTACTCATGAGATTTGAGAATTCTTTGCACAATGTTTCATTTGTTGCTCCGAAAATAATGTCATCAACATATATTTGAACAGGTAGTATGTCAGTTCCTTTCGATTTTAGAAACAAAGTTTTATCCACCTTTCCTCTTTTGAAGTTGTTTTCTAAAAGGAACTTTGATAATCTCTCATACCATGACCTAGGCGCTTGTTTTAACCTATAAAGAGCCTTGTCAAGCTTGTATACATGGTTTGGTAGATCATTGCTTTCAAATCTAGGGGGTTGTTCAACATATACATCTTCATTTAAATAGCCATTTAGAAATGCACACTTAACATCCATTTGATATAGTTTAAATCACATATAAACAGTAAATGCAATTAGTATTCTAATGGCTTCAAGTCTAGCAACAGGAGCAAAGGTTTCTTCATAGTCAATTCCTTCTTGTTGATTATAACCTTGTACTACAAGTCTAGCTTTGTTCCTTATAATTGTTCCATACTTATCTAGTTTATTTCTAAACACCCATTTTAAGCCAATCACTTTTTGTTGTTTAGAAGAGGGAAGTAGATGCCATACCTTATTTCTTTCGAACTCATTTAATTCAGCTTGCATAGCAGTGATCCAATCAGAATCAGTTAGGGCTTCTTCATGATTTCTTGGTTCTATCATTGATAAGAATGCATGAAATGCACAAAAATTCCTTAGCCGAGATCTAGTTTGCGTACCTTTGGATATGTCACTTATTATGAGTTCCACTGGATGTGATTTTTGATGTCTCCAAGGTTTTGGTTGAAACTCCCTTATAGCTAGGAACAGGTTGTTCCTCTTGAGTTTCATGAGAGGATGAGGAGCTTTGTTCATTTGTTCCTTTTTCAACAATTGTTGAATTAGTTCCCTCAACATTTTCATTCTTAATAGGAACATGAACATCTCCATCATCTTGAGGAACAGGAACATCATTGTTATGAATGTTTTCATTTACTTCGTTCCTTTCCTCTTTTATTTCTTCTTCATTAATTGAATCTGCATCTTTCTCATTTGGTCGTACCAAGCGATTCTCAAAGTCATCAACCTGTTTGCTTGGATTAAAATTGTCAGATTCATCAAAGATTATGTGGACACTTTCTAAAACACACATAATTCTTTTATTGTAAACTCTATAAGCCTTACTATGTGATGAATATCCTAAGAATATTGCTTCATCACTCCTAGCATCAAATTTTCTAAGATTATCTTTCCCATTGTTATGAACAAAACATTTGCAACCAAATGTTTTGAAATGAGTAATATTGGGTTTCTTTCCAAAATAAAGCTCATAAGGAGTTTTGTTAATGATAGGACTCATCATGGCACGATTTATTATGTGACAAGCAGTATTAATAGCCTCTCCCCAAAAGTTCCTTGGAAGTTCACTAGCAATTAGCATGGTCCTAGACATTTCTTCCAAAGTTCTATTTTTCCTTTCTACAACCCCATTTTGTTGTGGTGTCCTAGGGGCAGAAAAATTATGAGCTAGGCCATGGTTTCTGCTTAAGTCATCAAATTTGTAATTTTCAAATTCTTTACCATGATCGGATCTAATATGCATTAATTTGTGACCAGTCAAATTTTGAACTCTTTTAGCAATGACAATGAACTCATCATAAGTCTAATCCTTACTAGAGAGAAAAATAACCCAAGTATACCTAGAGTAGTCATCAACAATAACTAACACATACCTCTTTCCACTTCTACTTTGAATTCTCATAGGGCCACACAAATCCATATGAATTAATTCTAAAGGTTTTGTGGTGCTCACAACAGTTTTAGATTTGAAAGAGGACCTAATATGCTTTCCTTTGGCACATGCATCACAAACTTGATCAATATGAAATTTTATAGATGGTAATCCTCAAAACAAGATCTTTTGATCGAAATTTATCAAGTAATGAAAAGCTTGCATGTCCTAGACGCTTATGCCATAAGAGTGGATCATCTTCAATAACACTAAGGCATGTCAAATTGTTTTTAGGAACAAGATCAAGATCCACAATATATGTGTTCCCTTTCCTTGTTCCTTCCAAGATGACATTCTTAGAGTTAATGTTAACAATCAAGCATTTTTCACTATTAAATTTAACAACATTTCTCTTGTCACAGAATTGGGAAATACTTATTAGATTATGTTTTAAACCTTCAACTAAAAATACATTATCAATGGAATGTGATGGTGACTTACCAACCTTACCTATGGTAACTATGTTACTTTTCTTATTGTCACCAAAAGTCACATTTTCACCTTCATAGGTTGAGAGTGAGAGAAACTTAGATTTGTCTCCTGTCATGTGCTTAAAACAACCACTATCAAGATGCCAAGTGTTGTTCCCCCTCACTCCAACCTGCAAAAATCAACTAGTTGTTAGTTGTAAGAACCCCTTGTTTCGTGGGTTCCTGTTCTTGACTAGTATTTGATTTGGCAACCCATTTCATGTTACTCATCTTCACATTTTTGCCAATCATTCCAGTTCTTAGTTGACATTGATTTATGTAATGACCTATCTTACCACAGTACATGCAAATTTTATCACTAGGTAGGTCAACATATTTCTTATTCTTGTTCCTCTTCTTGTAGTTTTCAAAACCAAGACCTTCTTTTCTTTTACTCTGTGGTCTCTCAATCCATTTAGGAACAACCATCCCTTTGCCTCTGTTTCTTGCAACAACCAGTTCCTTTTTGAGATTACAGATCTGTTCCTTTAAAACATTTTTCTCTTTATTCAAATTTTCGATCTCAGATCTGTAACCTTTCAAAGGGGTTGATCTAATATCAAAGGAACTTAGAACAGGGACAAATTCCTTTAAGTGTGAAATTTCTAAATTGATTAGATAATTTTCATTTTTCACACTCTCATATGATTCCTTGATTTTTAAATTTTTATCAAATAAATCAAAGAACCTAGTTTCAACATCCGTTCTCATTTTCTTAAGCCATTCTATATGTTCTTTACAAACTTTAACAGCTTGTTCAGTTTGCTTACATTTTTCACGTTCAACTCTTCATTCAAGAATTGCATCATAAAGAAGATCATAAATTTCAAGCTTAGTTTTGCCATCTAAGTCTGATTCAAGTCCATGTTGGCTTACCTCAGCATTTTCTTCATCTTCTTTTTCGTCAGTGTTTGCCATGAGGCAAAGATTTGCAGTTTCTTCAGTTTGTTGTTCTTCTTCCTCTTCTGTCTCTGAATCTCCCCAAGCAGCTATCATAGCCTTTCGAACGTTCGCTTTAGAAAAAGGTGCTTTAGTTTCCTTGTTTCTTTCAGCGAAGCGTTCCTTATTCCTTTCTTTGGTCTTATCATTTTCCCAAAGTGGACACTCCTTGATGAAGTGATCCGTACTACCACATTTATGACAAGCAGCTTTGTTAGAAAACCTTTTAGTTTTACCTTTAAAGTTTCCATTCTTCATGTTCCTATACATCTTTCAAAATTTTCGGACTATGAGTGCTGCTTCCTCTTCTTTTGAGTCAGAGTCATCTTCATCATCTGCTTTGAGGGCAAAGGATTTTGACTTAGAGCTTTCACCATACTCAGTATCAAGGTGAAGCTCATGAGTCATAAGTGATCCAGCAAGCTGTTCCAAGTTGAACTTAGTGAAGTCTTTTGTTTCTTGTAAAGCAGTGACCTTAGCCATCCATCTATCCTTAGGAAGACTCCTAAGAACTTTTCGAACCTGTTCCTCTGATGAAATAAACTTACCAAGAGAAGCTAACTCATTAATAATGTTAGTAAAACGAGTAAACATCTCTTGTATGCTTTCCTTAGTCTTCATGGAGAACAGTTCATATTGATTCATTAGTAAATCAATTTTAGATCTCTTGACTTCATTAGTTCTTTCATGGGTTACTGCTAGTAAATCCCATATTTGCTTTGCGGATTTACATCCCATGATCCTATTGTGTTCATGGGGTCCAAGTCCACAATGCAACAATTTAACAACCATTGCATTTACTTCCATTTTTTCGAAATTAGCTTTGTCATATTCAGAGAAGGGTTTTGGAATTACCTCATTTTTGTCATTAGTAGTTGTGACCTCGAAATCACCAACTTCAATGACTCTCCATACCTGGTAGTTTTCAACCTTGATGAATATCTCCATTATGTTCTTCCAGTAGGAATAAAACTTCCCATTGAACATGGGAGGCCTTTGTGTAGAGTAACCTTCCTCAAGTTTCTCGGTGGAATTCATTGTTCCTTGGATCTTTTTCTCAACAGGGTTTCCTATCTTTCGTGAGTTCTAGCTCTGATACCAATTGTTATTTCACTAGGAACACTACAAGAGGGGGGGTGAATTGTATGTGTAGAAATAAACGAAACTTTTTGCGGAATTTTAAACTTAAACAAAGAAACAAGCTAAAGGAACACAAGATTTTTACGAGGAAAAACTTCTTGGGCCCAACAAGAATAAACAACCTCGACCACTAGGGATTTTAAACTCAACTCTTTCACTAATTAGGCCAAACAACTTTGTTACAACCTAATTCTACTCCCGGTCCACACCTTGAGTTCCTAAACTCAAGTTCCTGAACAACTGTTCCCTTAACAGTTGTTCCTCTCAACTTCACTTGAAGTTTTCTCACTTTAACTTGCTTTACTCAAAGCTTCTCTCTTACAGAACTTCACTCAAAGTCCCCTTACCCCAAAAACCAAAATACAATTGATTAAATAAGCTTAGTGGATTTAGAGTAAGAAGGCAAAGAACAAATGGCTTTTATGAGAGAATGAAGGCACTGACACTTTACTTAGTTAAACTCACTAATTCACTTGGCCAGACACCAATTGGAACTTAATTAGACATTAGTATTTATAGTGGTAATAACTTAGAACGTGGGATTAAAACATGTGTTAGTGATAAAATCATTATCCCATGATGTTCCTTACCCGGAGGAACACGTTCCTCAATCAACCCATGATCTCCATGATCACTGTTAAACGTGGGAGAGAATTGAGTTACTGCTCCCTTAATTTTAGCAACCACTTAAAGCATTAATTTAAAAATCTGATTTAATTAAAAACATTTTAATTATTAATACCAAAATAAAATCCTTTTACCAAAAATATTATCTTTAAAATATTTTCATAAAAACCGAAAAGGATTTTTATTATCTTTATAAAAATAAAATCTTTTCCCTAAAAAGATTTTCCTTAAAATCAGATTTTTCCTTAAATAAAACGGTTACCTAGAATCTAGGCATTATTTACTCAACTGACATAAATGAACTGTTGTAATGCTTCATCCTAAGTCTAATAGTTAGTTCCTTTAACTTATTAGTTCAACGCCAGTGCGTCTGTTCCTTTCAAAGGAACAAATGCTCATTCTCATTCTAAATTGCCATAGTTCCTTACCATTCTTACTCGTTCCTTTATAAAGGAACTAGAAACAAAAAGTCTCGCTTTATTCTTCTTGCTCCAATGCTGCTGCAGTACCAAATTATGAAACATCTTTACTTTAGTCTTCAAAATCCAAACTTGATTTCTTCCTTGACTTAGTATTCTCTTTGTTCCTTGCATTGATACCTTGAAATTCATTCACTTAAACAACTTGTTAGTCCAATACTTAGTTTGCATCTTTGTTCCTTTGTCATCATCAAAACTAGGGTTGAACATGCATGGTTGTAAGTGACGGTAACTAAGGAAGATCTGGCCCTAGTTGCTAATAACTAGTCACATTATAAGGATGTGTGGGTTTTTGATTCTGGGGCATCGTATCTATTAGTCCATGCAATGAGTGGTTTTTGACTTATGAGTAGATAGATGGGGGCAATGTTTCTATGGCCAACAATGCTGCCTGCAAAGTAGTTGGAATAGGCTCTATTAGGTTGAGGACTCGTGACGATACATTCTGTACCATGAATGAAGTTAGGCATGTTCCACTAATGACAAAGAATATGATATCTTTAAGTCTTCTCGACAGTAAGGGTTTCAGTTTCTAAGGTGAAGGTGAAGTTATGAATATCTACAATGGTTCGAACATGGTTCTAAAAGGTATTAAAAATGGTACCTTGTATCTTCTACAAGGTTCTACTATGACATGTTCCACTGCTGTTGCATCATCTGAGATTCACAAGGAGGATATGACCAAGCTTTGGTATATGAGGCTTGGACGTATGGGTGAAAGAGGGAAGCAAATTCTGTCAAAAAAGGTTATTCTTTGTGGGCACAAGGTGCGAGATTTAGATATCTGCGAGCATTGTGTATTTGGCAAACTTCATTGCAGCAAGTTGCCAAAGGCTGTTTATTATACAAAGGGCATACTTGATTATATTCATTCTGATTATTGGGGTCCTTCTCGAATTGAATCTATTAGAAATCACAGGTATTTTGTTTCTATGATTGATGATTATTCAAAAATGACTTGGGTAATTATGATGAAGCATAAAAGTGAGACTTTCAAGAATTTCAAGCAGGGAAGGCCTTGGTTGAAAATCAAGCTGGGAAGAAGATCAAAAGGCTACGAACTGATAATGGTTCGAAATTTTGTTGGTCTGAGTTTAATGAGTTCTGCAAGAATGAAGGGATTGCTCGCCATCATACTGTTAGGGATACTCCACAACAGATCAGGGTAGCAGAATGTATGAATCAGGCACTGTTGGAGAGAGCGAGGTGCATGCCCTCTAATGTTGGGTTCGCTAGAAGATTTTGGGATCAAGCTGTAAGTACAACTTGCTGTCTGATCAACCGTGGACCTCACACAAGTATTGATTATAAAACACCTTATGAGGTGTAGTCTGGTAAGCCTGTAGATTATTCTTTGTTGAGAGTTTTTAGTTCTATTATTTATTATCATGTAAGTGAGGATAAATTAGAACCTAGAGCTTGGAAGGGTGTATCTGTGGGTTTTGGGAGTGGAGTTAAGGGCTATAGAATCTGATCACCTTCTAAGAGTCGAGTTATACTTAGTAGAAGTGTAATTTTTAATGAAAATTCTATGTTTAACCTTACTGTCATTTGTAGAATAATTGTTAATTGCGGCGGTTTCTAAGTGGCCTATTGCTGCGGATTTTGCGCCGCCGCAAATCAAGGCACAGTAATAGGCAAAATCTATTGTTGCGGTTCTAGAACCGCGACAACAGGTTTGACTTATTGCTACGGTTGTTGCCCAAAACCACAACAATAGATACTGCTACAAGTTATTTTTTTATTTTATTTTTGCCATCAAATTTGAAAGATACAACCTGGCAACCAACCCATCCATTATCCACTAAATTTGCAAACAAACTGAAGATGAAATGATCATCAGATCTTGAAATAGAAACTAAACTCAAAATGTAACCAACATAAAAAATAAACATCACATTCATTCACAATAAATTAAACCACCAATAGGAACCCTGCATCAATTTCATTCTAAAAACTAAATGAAAAAATCGAAACTCTAACATCAGAACTAAGTAAAATCTCCTAATAAAAAATCTAAGTAAAAATTATAACCAAATTACAAGGAAAAAAAAGATGATAAAGGGAGAGGGAGATCTAACATCAGATCAGATTTATCGCGCCGCCAAGGTAAGGGGAGAGCGAGCGAAGTCACTCCTACCGAGGAATCACGCCGGTGTTCAGCGACATAGAGGGCGTGAAAAGATGAATATCGCGCCAAAGTGAGGCCGCAAAAGATGCCCGAAAATGGTGGAGGTCTGCCATTTCAGAGCGACGCCATGTTCAGTCAAAGTTGCCGCGGAGTCGCAGGTCTGCGATGACGAGAGGAGAGAGAAAGGTAATGTCGTCGAGTCGCCGATCTGCAATGGCTAGAGGAGAGAGAACGAGAGTGCTCGAGATTGAAGAGAAAGGAGGCTCGAGATTTGAAGGAGGAGAGAGAGAATGTAGAGAGAGGAAGCTCGAAGAAAGGAGTGAAGGGATTGAAAAGAGGGAAGGAGACAGGAGTGAAGGGAGTCGACGACTTTTATTGCTGTCATAATTGAATGAGGAAACCCTAAGTATATCATATTTTAAAAAAGGGAGGGATATTGTTGCTGTTCTTTTTAAAAACTGCAACAATAGATTATTATATTATTACAAAAATTATATTTTAATCTATTACTGCGGTTCTTTGTGGGAACCGCAACAATAGATCTGATCAAACTAGTCAAACAATTTCGAAAAATCCTCGTTGATGTCTATTGCTGCGGTTTCCACCCAGAACCGTATCAATAGGTAGATTTTCTATTTTTTCTTTTCTTTTGACGTGGTTTATTGCTGCATATGGGTAAAACCACAGCAATTCAGCCGCAACAATAAGCAATTATCCTACTAGTGTGTAAAGCCTATTGTGGTACCATCTAGTAAAGTTGTTGATAAATAGGTGGAGCTGCAAGTCACTTAAGATGAGAGTTAATCATAGCACCAAGGTGGAGAAAATCAACATGCTGCTACTGAAACTGATTTGGCAGAATCTTCTAGTCACCAATCGACATCATCAGAAGCGCATCTAAGAAGCATAGCTCTTGATAGAGCTAGAAGAGTTGGTGTTGGACCTCCAAGGAAGCATGGTTTTGAGGACATGGTTGCTTATGCACTGCAGGTTGCTGAAGAGGTGGATACTCATGAGCCCACCTACAAAGAAGCTGTTTCAGGTAATGAGTCTGCTAAATGGCTCGCTGCAATGGGTGATAAGATGGATTCTCTGGATAGAAATCAGACTTGGGATCTAGTCAAGCGTCCTAAGGAGAGAAAGATTGTCACTTGCAAATGGATTTTTAAGAAGAAGCAAGGAATCTCACCTGCTTAGGGGGTCAAGTATAAAGCTCGGGTTGTTGCAAGAGGGTTCACGTAGAGGGAAGAGATTGATTAAAATGAGATTTTCTCACAAGTGGTCATACCCACTTCCATCAGCGTGTTACTAGCGATAGTTGCACATCAGAATCTTGAACTTGAGCAACTAGATGTGAAAACAGCTTTCCTACATGGGGAGTTAGAAGAGGAGATTTATATGACTCAACCAGATGGGTTCCAAGTTCCTGGAACAGAAGATTATGTTTAAGATTGAAGAAGTCCTTGTATGGATTAAAGCAGTCTCCTAGGCAATGGTACAAAAGGTTTAATAGTTATATGATTGAGTTGGGCTACTACAGGAGTCTGTTTGATTGTAGTGTGTATCATAAATAGTTGGATGATGACTCGATGATTTATCTAGTCCTGTATGTAGATAATATGCTCATAGCTACAAAGTCTAAGTCTGACATTCAGAAGTGGAAGGGTCTTCTCAGTGCTGAGATTGAGATGAAGGATTTGGGTGTTGCGCAAAAGATTCCAGGGATGGAGATGTATAGGGAAAGAGATCAGAGGAAGCTTTTATTGTCACAGAAAGGTTATATTCAAAAGATATTGTCAAGGTTTAGCATGTCATCAGCTAAGCCTATATATACTCCTAATGCTACAAATATACATCTATCTTATGCTTTTGCACCCCAGTCTAATGCTGAGAAGGACTATATGTCTCGAGTTCCATATGCTAGTGCTGTTGGAACCTTGATGTATGCTACGGTCTGCAAAACCCGATCTTGCACATGCTGTTAGTGTTGTTAGTGGGTTCATGGGGAAACCTGAGAAGGAACACTAGCAAGCCGTGAAGAGGATTTCCGTTACCTTAGAGGTACGTCTGATGTTGGTCTTATTTATGGGAATGATACACAGTGTTTAGTTACTGGTTATTCTGATTCTGATTATGCTGGAGATGTTGACAGTAGGAGGTCTATGACTAGTCATGTATTTACTCTTGGTGGTTCTGTTGTAAGTTGGAAGGCAACATTGCAGGCTACAATTACTTTGTCTACTACTGAAGCAGAGTGCATGTGGCGTTGACAGAAGCTGCTAAAGAGGGAATATGCTTAAAAGGATTAGTTAGTGATATTGGTCTACATCACGATCAGGCTATTGTGTATTGTAACAGTCTGAGTGCAATATGCCTAGCCAAGTATCAAGTTCATCATGAGAGGACTAAACACATTGATGTGAGATATCATATTCTGATAAGTGAGAAGAAAATTAAGGTGATGAAACTGCTGATAATCATGCTGACATATTCACCAACCGGTTCCTCATGGTAAGTTCCAACATTGTTTGGACTTAATAAATGTTCTAAGCTGTTAATCTGGGCCCTTAGGGGAATTATGAGGCAGAGAGAGTCTATGTACATCTGGCTACTTTTGTGGCATCTGGTACCATATGTATCTGTTATCTGTTTATGTGTTTTATGGGTGAGAATTCAAGTCAAGGTGGAGATTTGTTGAATTGTGCCTTAAATGTAGTTTGGTGTTGAGTGTAGTTTGATGTGTGTGTGTATGAAGTAGCAACATCGAGCTCACGTTGCCCGCAGGCTTTGAAAGCCTTTGCACTCCCGCGCCCGTAGGAATCGCCCAACATGTTAGAAGCTTATTGCCAGCCCGCAGGAGTATCCCGCTCCCGCGGGGGTGCATTGGCAGGCCCCAGCTTCTAGCCCGCGCCCGCGGGATTTGGCGTTGCACGCCATCTTGGTCGAGTGCTTTATGTTTTAGTTCGGGCTTTACTTTGCTAGTTTAGTTAGGATATCTAACTAAATAACCCTAGCATATAAATACTTGTTTGGTTATTGTAGCCTCAAGAAATTCAAGTATTCATTCTGTAATCTGTACTCTCTCCTAAACCTAATAAAATCAGTTTATCCTCTGCCTATGGACGTAGCTAACACATTGTTAGTGAACCACGTTATTCTCTGTGTCAATTGTTCATTAGTCTTTGCTTAGTTAATTGCATCTGTCACAACACAAGCCTTTTTTAGGTTTGCTAGATCACCAATGTGCTGTGATTTATTTTTGGGTCGTCTTTTTTGTTATCATGCTGTAATTAGAGGGTAGTATAAATATCCCTCTATCCCATTTTTGGGGAGGATTCAGAAAATTTGAACCCTTATTAATATGATTAGCTCAAGAGAGAGACAACTTAGCTCAAGAGGTGTTTGGGAAGATCAAAATCAATGAAAAGGTGATAATTTTCTTTAAATTTATGATTCGGTCAGTATATTTCTTTTCTAGTTCTTTCTTTCGCATCATTTTTATGTATTATGACTTGATTAATTTCATGTTTTAGTTATATGTTTTCATGATTAACCTTCTTGTTTAGTAGTTTAATCTTGATTAGATTGTCAACCTTTCTTTAGATTTTAGATTTTTAGTTTCAGCTTTTTCAGATTATGCTTAATACTTTAAGATATGCTTGTTTCTTTATATATTGCTGCCTTGACTATGTATGGATTTTTCACCATATATCTCTGAAATTTCTTTATGAACCATATACACTTCATATTTTCAAATTTTTCAGTATTTTCATTTTGTAAAGATTAAGGGAGTGCATTAGATATGTATCAGGACGGACTGTACTTTGTTAGATATGTATATGCATATATAGTATATATATGTATATGTATAATGCGATGACTCCTTATTTCAAATGACATGTCTCTCTTCATTAAATAATGTAAAAAAACTAAGTTGACCTAACTTTTTACATTCACTTTCCAA
The DNA here is from genome assembly GCA_947646795.1 of Beta lomatogona. Lineage (NCBI taxonomy): Eukaryota > Viridiplantae > Streptophyta > Magnoliopsida > Caryophyllales > Amaranthaceae > Beta > Beta lomatogona. The sequence continues at coordinate 116,155 of CANSNZ010000281.1, forward strand.
GTTAATTACGTTAAAGTGTATATTTACGGTAAGAGGTACCTTCATGGAATGGGATGAGTAGATGAAAAATCCTATATGTGGTGATACTCTTTCCATAATATTGGACTCAATTGAGATTTGACTAGTTTAACAATTAAATCTTCACGTAACATGCTTTAATTACTTATAGCAGCCTAATGGGTGGAAGAGAGAGAGAGAAAGGATAGAAAAGAAATAGAATTTGGACACCAAAAATAGCAAAATTTAACTTATGAAATAGTTGATAATTCACCTAAGACTAATGTTTGTTCCCATTTCAAACTACTTTACTTCACTTGTTTGACCCACATATATTATAATCACTCACAATCATAATATTTCTTTTATTTATACAAACAAAAAGCACCCAATTTCACTCTTTTTCTCCTTTTTTATCTTGGTTTAAGTTGTGAATGGAGCAAGTACATACATATGAAAACATATGTCAATTAAATAGTTAATTAGGTGATTAATTGCTTAGGTTGTTATGAAGTATGAGATGCAATTAAAAAGATACAGGTGGGTATTTTTGAGGTTTTTTAGGGGTGGTTGTTCAAAGCTCCTTCTTAAGGGTGATTTTCAATAAAAATTCTAATTAACGTATATATTTATAGAGTGTGTCTTAGGTGTAATATATTACACCATAACTTATTGTGTAACATGCATAATTATATAGACTCTAACAAGAATGACGTAGACAATACAAATAATGACATGAATCTCATGTCATTTAATTTTTTTTAAAGAAGAAATTGTGGATTGTTACACCACAAAATTATGATGTAACAGTTACACTCAATAATTTGTGATATTTATATGAACAAAATTTTAGTTATCGTCCACGCATGCATCATTGAGAAAAGGTTAAAAAATGAAGGTGAACCAGAATTTATTACATTTAGATAATGTGTAGACTAAAGGAAATAAATTACTTGGACAAAAAATCTCACCTTTCTTACATGCATTCTAGTGGAGCCAAGATAAGTCTGACACATGCCGTAAAGTTTAACAATAGCATCACTTATTTCAACCGATTTTGAGAAACTTCCAATATTATCAACCGATTTTGCCTCGTTGTATGGCCCATATCCGATAGGCTATAAGTTAGTGTGTATTATTAATGACAAGATACATATTCAGACGACAACTGAATAAATAAAAATGTTCCGGCGACAATTAAGTAAATAAAACAAAGTCTGGCGATAAATTGGCCAAAATTTGACAACAAGCAAAATATATTGTCATCACCTCATTTTTATTGCATGTTTCACTGTTTCTACCTTTTTCTTCTATTACGGAGTATAAATTTGTAAAATAAATCAAATTAATGAATTTAGATTAATTGATTAATATCATATGCAAATACTTTTAATTTCAAGTTTTAGTGTCAATTTTAATTTCTTTCTCTCTTAATATTTTTAATTTTTTATAAATTAATTAATGTCTTTTCACAAGATCAAGTTTGATCAAATTACAATAAACTATATTTTATATCTGATATTGTTTTAAATTCTTATTAATTTACAACTTTACAATGTGAAGAATTTATATTTTGTATACAAAGTTAATTTTAACCCAAACAAATATTCAAAGAACGTTTGACGCAAAACTTAAAATATAAATATGCAATTATAGAAAAATTATCATTAAATAAAATAGTACTTTTTTCTAGAACCTTCTTTTCTTGCTAGCTTAGTTGGCTAAAGCTCTTAAAATGCAAAAGTAAATGAAAAGTTTAGATATATGAAATAAGTCGGTGAAGTTCCCGCGCGTGATGCTTTCGGTTTTGATAATTTATCGTTCTTTAATTATGTTGTCATACTTCTATTTTTTTTATCAATATGTTGTCAAAACTGGTTTCGTTTACCAATTTGCCGCCAGAATTTTTTATTCACTCAATGGTTGTTATATCTTTCTTTTATTTACTCAATTGTCGCCAGAGTAATATTTTTACTAAATTGCCGCCAGAGTAATATTTTTACTCAAGAATAATTTTTTATTACCAAGTTGGTCAATTGACCCGAGTAAAGGGACTATTTGCAGCTCACATATGTGCAACAATTCTTTTTACACCCGCGCTGCAAATATGCAGTGTTTTCTGACCATGTTGCGCTGTTTTTCTCAACTTGCCTCGACTTAAGTGGGCTCCAAATAATCCATTTTTTATCAGAGAAAATAACCCAAATTAATATAGCAATTCACATTCAATTTTCATAATTAACATATAAAAAAAGTATACATCTACATATCTAGATAATTGAAACCAAAGCTCAATTGTCAACAAATTACATGGTAAACTTGGGCCTTGGCTAAGTACAGTTATCAACATCAAACAACAAATCAAAGTAGCAACAATAGTAGTGAATGAACAACAATTACCAAAATACTACATCTCCAACATCAACACTATAGGAAGATATAGATGTATACATATCGGAATTTCAGAAAACAATTTTCTAAAATCTATCATAGGATCGCAAACATAATCAAACACATGAATAAATCAATAAGGATTAGATGTACAACCTTTATATAGCGTGATTTCCCTGTTGTCTGCAAGCTTTGAAAATATGAGAGCCCCAACTATTGCTCCTCTAATCAGTCCACGAGCACCAGTTGAACACCAACTTCTGCTACAACGGAAGAGAACAATTCTCTTTCTTTTCGATGCTATAGGCGCCGGTCACTAGGGATGTATTTAGGGTTTCTCAATCTCTCGCTTTTGTGAAAAGAAACTGCTTAATGAAGTGATGCATAAACCTTAATAATATATCATATTCAATAAAAGAATCCTAGGCAATAAGTTAGAAGAACTAATTCTCCTCCTATTCCCTTTATGGCCGGCCAACCCAATCTTAAATGGACTTGGGTTGTTTTACTTGTGCTACAATGTGTGACCTCATATGATTAATGTGTTTTAGTTGTAGGCCCAATTAAAAATGTCCTATCGAATCATATTTATTCTCAAGCAACAAAATACGATTACTAAAATAATTAACTTTATTATCTTCATAATTTACTTCCTATTTATATTTAGTAATTTTTGGGATGTCTCAGGACATCTTCTTTCAAACACATCCCAACAAACAAAACAATAAAGCAGCAACAACTAAGCAACAATACAGCAGCACAAGTAGCAGAGCAGCCGAGCATCAATGTAAACAACAAAACAACAACAAAACAACAACAAACAACAACAGCTACAACAATCACAGTTGCAAAACTGCAGTGGCAACAAAACATCAATTTTGATGAGCTCAAAGGATTTCAAAACAATACTCAATTAATTATATTACTTTAATTTCTTAAAAAAATATTTCTCATTGCGACAGAGATCAGATTTGGCCAAATGTAAATGAATGTCATTTTAGGTGCTATATTAGAAAAATGCTCATAAGTTAAGTTCCTCATTATGGGACTTTAAGTGCTATATCAAGGAATCATGTGCAAAAGCATCACCTTTCTACTTGCTCCTAGGGGTGTAAATGATGCGAGTCGAGCTCGAGTTTGGCTAAACTCGACTCGAACTCGAAAACTCGAAATCAAGCTCGACTCGACTCGAAAACTCGTGAGCTTGAAAAAATCAAACTCGACTCGAACTTGAAATCCTAAACTCGAGCTCGAACTCGAATCAAGCTCGAACTCGAAACTCAAACTCGAATCAAGCTCGAACTCAAATCAAGGCTCAACTCAAACTTGAGTCAATCCATGTACCTTGAGTTAGGTATTTGGAGTAGCCTTTTATACAGAAAAAAAGTTGGGTGTTTCATTGTCCAACCAATGTGGGACTTTACGAAACAAACTTTCATAAAAAAAAAAAAAATGGTTTCCAACCAAAAAGTGTATGTTTCATTTATAAAGAACACAAACTTAAACTTTTGTTTCCCAACCAATCTGGGACAACTTTAATTCAACAGTAAGTATAGCTAGAGTAGTAACATTTTATAGAGAAAAAAGGCAATTGTTTATACTATAAACCAATGTGGGACATTTAATATTCTACATAAAAGATCATTTTAATAATTTTCCACTTTGTTCATGAGATTTTGAATCGAGTCAAGGCTAAGGCTCGTTAAAATCTTGTGCTCGAGTTGTTAACCATAACCTAAAGACAAACTATAATTAAAGTCTACTATGAAAATATTTATGGAACTGTTTATTATATTTCATGGATTAAATTCTTTGAAATTTTTTTGAATTATTTATTGAAATTGCAAGTATTATATATAATTTTTTTCGCTCACGAGCTTTTCGAGTCGAGTAGGTAGTAGCTCAAGCTCGACTCGTTAGTCATCGAGTCGAGCCTACTCGAGTCGAGCTTTGACCGAGTTTTAACCAAGTCGATCTCGAGTATCTCGCGAGTCGTCTCATCTCATTTACACCCCTACTTGCTCCAATTGCAAAACTTGCCCATTTAGCCTCTCAAGCAAAACAGACTCAAGTCGAATCAGTAAGGTAAGGGAAAACTTGATGCTGTAGAAGACTACAAGATCATGTGCTAAATTCACTAAGCATTTTCTAACACTAAGATTCCTTGGTGTTGTAGATTATTCTTGGGAGTTTGTTAAAACGAAGTTATTATAAAATCATTTCTTAGCATTGTTTCCTTAGACGGAAAAAGGGAGAATAGAAGATCTTGGTTAGGAGTGTGAACTTTATCTATGACATCATCAGTGTATGACTAGCCACCATTTGAAATTAATAAGTCACCCTGAAATTGAAAAAATAAAACAAAACTCATCAACAAAATCACTAATAAGTCACTCATCCCTAAACGATATTTTGTATAACAAATCACTCTAAAACTAGCTAGTTTTCACCTAAATATACTAGTAAGACTAGTTTCAAATAAAGCATATATGAAAGGGAGATGCCACATACGTATATTGAACTATCATTTTTACCAGCATATTCAAGCTTAAAAAAGAATAGCTCGAATGTCAAGACTTATTCTTTCAAGATGCATTCATGAATCGAAACAATAATAGTCCCTACGACTTTTCAGAATAATTAGTTACAAAGTGAAGACTAGCAAATAGTAACATCACTGCTATAATATGATGCTTGCATTTAACTAATGATGTAAGTATAAAAATACCGTCCAAAGTATTGAATGATGATTTTAAACTCAAGAGAATAAGAACCACAAATACACTCCAAATGGCACGAAACAAGGATAGTACTAAAACACAAGACCTAGCTTAATGTTTTTGGGGTTGTAGGCTAGAGGGAAGACCCACTCAACCTCTCCAAGCTTATAGCTTAAGAACACACTCAAAGAGACAAGGGAACTTAAACTTGAGACAAACTCTAAGCTAAGCTTAAAACTCACAGTTATTATCAAAATCTCAAATCTCATTTCTCTTCTCATTAGCTCTCCTTTATATAGTGAATAGGAGCAGCAAGAATAACAAACAAAACAAGAGAAAACCCTCCAAATAACCGTCCAAATGGACAGCTAAAGGAGTTACAAAAACCCTTCAATCACGCCTAATCATAACCTCTCGTTAATGAGCTGTTACAAATTGCCAAATTATGAGCTAATCAACCCATAACCAAGCTCTAATAGCCGACCCTTTGTGAGTAACTTTAACAGTAAACTCAAGGCTTTATTACATGGACAACCAAAGGAGTTACAAAAACCCTTCAATCACGCCTAATCATAACCCCTCATTAATGAGTTGTTACAAATAGACAAATGATGAGCTAATCAACCCCTAATTAAGATCTAATACATTAGAGGAAAAATTGTCATTTGCTGTTGTAAAAGGTCTGCGGTTGTGTTGCAAACCGCAGCCCTTCCTTTGAGGGCTGCGGTCCAGCCCAAAACCGCAGCCCTTTATTCGGTAAAGGACTGCAGTTTTGGGCTTGACCGCAGCCCTTAAAGAAAGGGCTGCGATTTACCACTTAACCGCATCCCTTTTTCTATTTTTACTCTCCCACTAATAGCACTGCGCTTAATTTGCATTTCCCTCCAGCATTATTTTCGTTCACTCTCTCCTTTCCAAGCAGCGACCCAGCCAGCAGAACCCTCTCCACTTCCTGCGCGCCACCCTCCTACGCGCCACCCCCACCGCACCACGCAGAGCCCTCTCCTCTCCTACGCGCCACCCTCGACGTGGTTAGAAACGCCACCAGCGAGTTCCTCCCCACACACCTGAGCGCGAAAACTGCCTTAAGTTACGCGCCAACCACCTGAGCGCGAGGCACCTGTGCGCCAACAACCTGAGTGGCATCCACCAGTGCGCCACCCACCCCCTCCAACGCAATCGCGCGGCACTACCTAGCTCCAGCTACCACTATACCACCGCGTTGGCCTATAGCTAGGTTTGCAATTTTCTGGATTTAATGTTGTTTTTCACTAGATTAACCTTCTTTTACACACCTAGAAAGTCAAAAGCTTTAATTTTTATGTTATCTTATAGTTCTATCCTTTGATATTTTTCTTCATATATGTTTCTAATTGATTTTTGCTTCACTTGCTTGGTAACTTTTGTTCTGTAACTTTCAATTTCTCTAAATTTATTGCAGAAGAAAAAAAAAAAAATCCACACCCACAAGTTGTTTGATCTTTTGTCCAAGAGAAATTAGCCAAAACCCTTGTTTTTTCTTCTGTTTTAGTGATGTATCCTATGCTTGTTGATCCTGAATTAGAAAGCCTGAGCCATGCATTTAAATACAATCCTGAGTTGCTTTCAAATTTTTTCACACATCAAGACTTTGGAAATGGGATTAGTTTAGGTGGGATCTTTGAAAACAGTAATTTGGTTGATCAAAAACCTCAATATGCTCCTTAAGTTGTAATTTTACTAGTGGAATATGACTCGAATTTTGTTGTAATGTGTTTCAATGTGGGTAAGATATGATAATTTATATATATTAATGTATTTCTTATAATAATATGCAATTTGCATTTACTATATGCTAACAATTTTTTCGGTTTTATGTGTCTTAGATATTAGTATATTGGAAGCGGTAAATCAACTAGGAGATAGTGCATATTATATATAGAGATCGATCTCCATATTAGTTGTTATTGGTATGTATTTATGATAAAGACAATTCATTATATATCTTCATTTATTGTGTATATATGTAGATTCAATCTATGTGTATGTATATTTCTTAAAATGAGATTGGATAAAAATAATTTAATTAAGCTATGAAATGTATAAGTTATATGAATCATCATCACCAATCATATGCCTAGATACCCGTTAAAGACTTACTCATTAGGAGTAAGTCTTGAATAGTCCCCTGTTTGGGACTGTCCTTGGACGTTTGATCTCACTTAGGTGGTGAATGTATGTCTTCTTTTCAATTCTAAGGAAAGTCTTGGCTTGTCGTTTCTCTACATTGTTGTCTGTGTACATATGTAGATAATCAATTATCTACATTGTGTACTTGGAGAACTGTAGGGAAATGCTGCCGAATTTTCCTTAGAATTGAATAGTTGGCATATATTCACTAGTGAGATTAAACGTCCAAGGATGGGTTAGGTTGGAGTGATAAGGACCTTCGGATGCATGCATACATTTGCACATGTGACTCTCTTAGCCTCCATTTGTATGTGCGTGTTTTCAATATGTGATTGTCTTGCATGTGAATGTGCTTAAATGATTGATACTTATAATTGGTTGTGTTTAATTAGAGGTTTTCATGAATGAGATGGATCGTACTTGGATGTATGGTAGCCGTGAATCGATTGAGTTTGTGAATAGGGTCTCAGAATTTTGTAAATCTGCATTAGAATACCAAGCATCTTCTGGAGCAGTCGGCTTTCATTGTCCTTGTTTAGATTGTGGAAATGTGAGCAAGGTTAGTAGTATTCATTTGCTTAGGGAGCATGTCTTTCGTCGTGGGTTTAGGCCTCAATACCACGTATGGGTTTGGCATGGTGAGGAGGGGAGATATGCAAGAAGCTGTAGGATAATGAACGATGTATGTGAAGAGGAGAAGGATAGATTAAGTGATGATTTCGAGGATGATGAGTATGGGGATGATGAATGTGGGGATGATGATAGAGATCGGGTAGACGAGATGATACAAGAGGTTGAAGATCAGTTTTGCAAACGACCTCGTATGTTTGAGTCTATGTCTGAGGCTGCTGAAAGGCCATTGTATCCAGGTTGTAAGAAGTACACCAAACTTTCCGCTGTGATAACACTCTTCAATATTAAGTCGAAAGCAGGTTGGACGGATTGCAGTTTCACGTCGTTGTTGGATGTCTTAGTTGATATGCTCCCTGATGGAAATGAACTGCCAAAGTTGAACTATTATGCTAAGAAACTCATGTGTCCTTTCGGTTTAGAGTACCAGAGGATACATGCTTGTCCAAACGATTGTATGCTTTATCGTAATGAGTATGAGCATTTAGATGAGTGTACACGTTGTGGATTGTCAAGGTACTGACGTGAAGGGGCTGGAGGTAGTGAAGGACCACCAGCTAAGGTGTTGTGGTATCTTCCCGTAATACCTAGATTTAAGCGCATGTTCTCAGTAAAAAAAAGATGCGAAGAATATGCGGTGGCATGCAGATCGTAGGAAGAAAGACGGTTTGTTGAAGCATCCGGCTGATTCCCCTGAGTGGAAAAGTATCAATAGGGTGCATTAGCCGTTTGGTAACGAGGATAGGAATTTGAGGCTTGGATTATGTACGGATGGCATGAATCCCTTTGGCAATCTTAGCTCTCAGCATAGTACATGGCCAATAGTTTTAGTGATTTATAACTTGCCTCCTGGGTTGTGCATGAAACGCAAGTACATCATTGTCGCTTCTCATATCGGGGTCGAAACAACCTGGAAATGACATAGATGTATACCTTTAACCACTTGTTGAAGATTTACAGAAGATGTGGAACGAAGGAGTGTCGTTTTTGATGCGTATGCTAATGAGATGTTCACTCTGCGTGCCATGCTTTTCTGTACAATGAACGACTTTCCAGCTTATGGGAACTTATCTGGGTATAAGACCAAAGGAAAAAACCGCGCCTGATTTGTATATATGACATGAAGTCTACACACATTAAGGGCTACAAACATGTCTATATGCGCACACGAAGGCTCCTTAGACACGACCATTCCTATCGGTTTAAGAAAAAGGCCTTCGATGGGACGGTTGAAGAGGAAGTTGCTCGTAGACCATTAACTGGTACCGAAGTTTATAATCAGGTTAAGGGCATTGAAATGATCTATGGTAAACCTGCGAGTGACGTTGATGGAACTACAGGAGTATGGAAAAAGGAGTCTATTTTTTGGAAACTCCCATATTGGTAAGATTTACAGGTCAGACATTGCTTGGATGTCATGCACATAGAGAAGAATGTTTGTGATGCTATTCTTGCGACACTTATGAATATTCCGGGCAAGACAAACAATGTTAAAGCGTCACGTCTCCACTTGGAAAAAAATAAGCTTCGACCGGAGTTGTCGGCTCAAAAAAGGGCCGAAAGGAAAAAGAAAGTAGTGGAGGAAAGGGTTGATGAGGAAACTGGGAAAAGAAAAAAGGTGGATGATTCGGAGAAGAATTATTTGCCACCAGCTTGCTACACACTGTCGAAAGCTGAGAAGCGGATTTTTTTGCGAGTCATTGTATGGCATTAAGGTTCCAACTGGGTACTCATCGAATATGAAGCGATTTGTTACCTTAAATGGTGAGTTGAAGTTATCGAGTATGAAATCTCACGATTGTCATGTCATGATGCAAGTATTCTTATCGATTGCAATTCGTGGGATACTTCCAAAGCATGTGAGGCACACCATTACAGAACTTTGTTCATTTTTTCATACAATATGCAGCAAAGTGCTACAACCATCGACACTCGATGACTTGCAGGCTAGAGTAGTTGAAACTTTATGCAAATTTGAGATGATTTTCCCCCTGCATTCTTTGACATTATGGTGCATCTCATTGTCCATCTAGTTCGAGAAATTAAGTTGTGTGGTCCAGTGTTTTTGTGGTGGTGCTATCCTTTTGAGAGATATATGGGTACTTTGAAGGATAAAGTTCGAAATCTTGCACAACCAGAAGGTAGCATTATTCAAAGGATTGTGGCTGAAGAGGTCAGTAATTTTGTGGCAGAGTATGTTGCTGGTGTTGATCCTATTGGCGTTCCGATATCTTGACACGAGGGCAGACTCGAGGGCAAGGGTACGATTGGCTCAAAATTGATCTCACCTTCTGTCGACAAGCGTAGACAAGCTCACTTATTTGTGTTGCATCACGTAGCAGCTGTCCATCCTTATTTAAATGAGCATATGGAGGAATTACGTGTTAGCAACCCTGGAAAAGGAATAAGGGCATTGACGCAAATGCATAATAAGACGTTCATTGATTGGTTTCATCATCGAGTAGTGGATGAGTTAGATGAAAATGTTTCTAAAACAGTCAAGTGGTTAGCATTTGGTCCCCGTGAATCTGTACACTCTTATGAGGGTTATGATATTAACGGGTATACGTTTTGGACTGAACGTCAAGAACTTAAGTCGACATTGCGATAGAATAGTGGTGTTTCACTTGTGGCGTCATCCTGTTCTTGCTGCCACCAACTATTATGGGCGAATTCAAGAAATATGGGAGCTTAACTACTCTGCTTTTCATATTTGCCTCTTTTGTTGCAATTGGGTTGATGATAATCGACTTTGCGTAAAAAAAGATGATCCTTGCTGATTCACTCTTGTGGACATGGGTCGTCTACGTGAAACTGAAGAGCCATTTGTACTTGCATCACAAGCTAAACAAGTATTTTATGTAACTGATCCTGCTGATAATAAGTGGTCAATTGTTGTACCTGGCAAAAGGAGTATCCTGGGCATTGGTGATGTTGAGGATGAGGAAGAGTATGATGCATTTGAGGACATCCCAACTTTTACCTATCCTGAAAATAGCGTGGAAGGTGATGTAAATATGTCTGAGAACTATATGCGTGTTGATCACACGGAAGGGATACATGTTGAAACTCCTAAGAAACGGCGGAAGGTCAACAAATCATGAGACATATACTCAGGTTTATCTCTATTTCGTGCATTTCATGTCATTTTCATATATTTCGAGTCATCTGACTCAATTTTCTTGTTGAATATGATAATATAGCAAAAAATACGACTATTAAGTAGATTTATAGGTGCTACTTTGTTGTTGGTTGGATTTCGGGAAAGTAAACATCATTTTAAGGCTATTTCGGCCGTTTCATGTCATTTTCGTGTATTTCGAGTCATGTGACTCCAATTTCTTGTTGAATGTAATAATATTGCATAAAATACGACTACTAAGGAGATTTATAGGTGCTACTTTGTTGTTGGTTGGATTTGGGAAAGTAAACATCATTTTAAGGCTATTTCGGCCGTTTCATGTCATTTTCGTGTATTTCAAGTCATGTGACTCCAATTTCTTGTTGAATGTAATAATATTTCATAAAATACGACTACTAAGTAGATTTATAGGTGCTACTTTGTTGTTGGTTGGATTTCGGGAAAGTAAGGGTCATTTAAGGCCTATTTCGTCTGTTTCATGTCATTTTCGTGTATTTTGAGTCATGTGACTCCAATTTCTTGTTGAATGTGATAATATTGCATAAAATACGACTACTAAGTAGATTTATAGGTGCTACTTTGTTGTGGTTGGATTTCGGGAAAGTAAACATCATTTTAAGGCTATTTCGGCCGTTCTATGTCATTTTCGTGTATTTCGAGTCATGTGACTCCAATTTCTTGTTGAATGTAATAATATTGCATAAAATACGACTACTAAGTAGATTTATAGGTGCTACTTTGTTGTTGGTTGGATTTCGGGAAAGTAAGGGTCATTTTAGGCCTATTTCGTCCGTTTCATGTCATTTTCGTGTATTTCGAGTCATGTTAATCCAATTTGTTGTGGAATATGATCATATAACCTAAAATGTTGCTATTAAGTAGATTTATACGAGCTACTTTGTTGATGGTTGGATTTCGGGAAAATAAATATCATTTTAGGCCTATTTCGGTCGTTTTATGTCTTTTTGTATATTTCAAGCCTCCCGCTGCCCCGCCCCCTTGGACAGCCCCAGCTCCCCCCTTGCACAGCCCGCTCCTCCTCCCCCGCCCAGCCTCTCGCTCCCCCCCTTGCACAACCCCCCGCAGCAGTAGCGGTAGCAAGCTGCTTGCTGCCGCTACTGGCAGCTTGATCTGCCGCTGCTGGCACCTTGCTCTGCCGCTGCTGGCACCTTGCTGCTGCTGCTGGCCCACGACTGGTCCACGACTTCCGATGTTGCATTATTGTTGGTCCTTATTCAATTTGTTACTTTTTTTAACCTGTACATATATATTAATTTCTATGTGTTTATAATTGCAGGGATAATTAATACATATGGATGAGATCACGACTAGTGAACACACAACCGAGGATGAATCTTATGATGTGAGGAAGGACCCAGATAAAGGTGATCTCGAAGATTGAGATCTTCAAGAACTTCATCCACAAATTGGTACAACTGTGAAAGCACAACAAGCTCGTAGGAAAGAAGGTCAACAATGGGAGTTACAAACAAATCAACAACAAAGAAAATCGCAAGTGATGAAAAAGAGAAAGGGAAGAGGACCTACAAAGTCAATAAGTGCTACTCACTTGCATATGACTTTAGAGTACGATAGCTTGGGTCAACCTTGTGGTGTGTGGCGTTCTAAGTATGGCAAACATATTGGCCTTTTCGTCTGGAGGCTCTCCATTTTGCATTCATGGCAAGAGGTGCCCGAGGGGATGAAGAAATTACTATGGAATGACATTATGGTAAGTTTCATACTACCATTTAGTTTCTTATTTTAATAAATGTATGTGTATGTAGTACTAATGATAGAATTTAATCTATTACAACAAATGTGGAAACTAATATTTTTGTGCGTTCTTTTTGTAGAATCTCTTCAATATCGAAGATGATGAAGCCAAGAAGAATCTATTTCTATCTGCGCTTGCTCAGAGATTTCGAGATTTCAAGGCTAAGTTAGTGTCCGGTTGGATCACTAAGCGGAGGAAAAGAACGGGTACAAAGAAGAAGAAAATTTATGGGGGAAAAAAGCGAATCGAAGCTGAGGCTGCATTGGAAAATTCAGAGGAACCCACCACATTACCATATCAAATATGGAGAAATATCAAACCTGAAGAGTGGGAAGCATTTGTTGCCAAAAATACTATCCCGAAAGCTGTTGTAAGCAAAGGATTTTAATTATATTTACCACACTTAGCTATTGTATATAACACCTAATCTTTTGTTTATAATTATGTGTTTTTTTCAGGCAAGACGTGAGAAAAAAGCGCGAGTGCAAAAGCAAGGAAATATTATCATCATTTGGGTGCCCATTCCTACGATGAGGCGAGAAAAAAGTGGATGTTTGCCCATTACCCCACACAGGATTTGACAACGACAACTAGCTCTACAACCACATCAGTTACACCGGCTCGTCAACTAGACAGGGTCCTTGATTGGTGGTGTTCGATGCATGGGGTTGATGCAAAGGGAAACAGAGTGTTACCTGATCCCTTTACAGAAAAGATAGCCAATGCCATTGTAAGTACATATCATTTTAGGCCTATTTCGGCCATTTCATGTCATTTTCGAATATTTTGAGTCATTGGGCTCCAATTTCTTGTGAAATATGATAATATAACCTAAAATATTGCTATTAAGTAGATTTATAGGTGCTACTTTGTTGTTGGTTGGATTTCGGGAAAATAAGATCATTTTAGGCGTATTTCGGCCATTTGATGTGTTTTTCGTTTATATCCATTCAAGTAACCCCACACCCCACACACCCCACCCGCACTTTCCCCTTCCTTACACAGCCCCCCTACCACAGTCCCCCCATCTGCCCCCGCTTGCACGGCCCCGCTGCCGCTGCTGGCATGCAGCCTGCTGCCGGCAAATTATTCGGAAGTACGTTTTTTTTTTTAAAAAAATTTAAACGTCCAATTGTCTGTTGTTGTTTAATTTCTAGATCGGATTGAAGGAAAAGGAGGCAATCGATGATTTCACTCCTACCGCACACATGGATGCTTTGCACGAAACTCTAGGAAAAGACCATAGTGGTCGTGTGAGAGGCGTGGGAAATGTCCGCCTCGGCGTGCGAAAGGTATATGGTGAACAATACACCACAACGTCAAAATCAAGTTCGAGTAGTGTGAATTCGGCGTCGGTAGATGTGGAGGCTATCAAATCTGCAATTCGGGAGGAGCTTAGAGAGGAGATGACACATAACTTCAATGCTATGATGGAGCAAATGGGTTTACCGACCTTCCCATTGAAGAGAGGTAGTGATGTTCCATCTAGCCAGCCGATCGGTGTTCCACAAACATCGGATAATCAAACGATACCTGCACCTGATATGCCAATACCCGAGTTGAAGGTAATCACTTTATTTGGTTTAATTTATCACGCTTAACTGTGCTTTATTAATTAACTATGTATTGTCCCTAAGTGCATGCAATTCTAACTGTAATGTTGTTTCATCGCTTAACTATTAATGACTTGGTTTGATTCAAAGGAGGAGACCCCATGCCGACTATTAGTTCAAGAAAATGATTTTGATAGTCTGATTGTGGTAGCTAGTGGCCATGCACAAGCTCCAGGTGATCGAGTACGAGTGCATCATCAGATAGTGAACAATGATCACTATGTGGTGAGCATCGACTACATTGAGCCTGGTTTTGAAGACTTAGGTCTTCCGATGCCAAAGTCGGAGGTTAGTCTACATACACTGAGTGACGCCCATGGTAGTTATGTTCTGTGGCCGCGTGCATGGGTGCGATTTTCAGATGAGGTACACCGATAAACATACATATATATATGCGTGAATTTATGTAATAATCAACTCCGATTATATTACTTTTCTATGTCATATATATAATAATTAGTAATATTCTTATTATTACTTTTTACTAAGGTTTCAAGGAAGGCTGGTTCACATGACAAGAAGGCTAAAAAGGTCGGTTCACCAAACAAGATGGCTAAGGAGGCAATTGGACGTGCTGAAATTGAACCAAATGTGTTCGATGACCAAGTCAGTATGTCAAACAATCCACTTCTCGAGCCGTTGGTGGTGCAAGGCCTTACTAAGGAATGTTATTGGTTGCATGAGTGCGTTAGCGATTTGCCCGAGAATACTCCAATACATGTTCCTTTGGGGAAGGAACAATTCAACTACGCTGATGAGTCATCTACATGGATTTCCAAAGACGATGTTAAAGAATTCTTATGTGGGGAAATGTTGAGTGGAACAATGATACAAGCTTTCATGAGGTGATACATATCTTACTTTACAAGTTTATAATAGTTTTCAACTTCCATGATAAGTATGTTTACTTTTTATTATATGCTTTCTCAGGTTATTATGTACTGAATTGAATGAAAAAATGAGTGAGACAAAGATTGGTTGGTTATGTCCAAGTATGATGCGAGATGACAATTGTTTATAAAACAAAACCGATGTGAAAGAATATCTCGATACTAGTTTCAAACAATCACATCGGTTAGAAGAGAAGTTCATCCTTGTTCCATATATTAAAACGTAAGCTTGTTACACCAAACTTGATGCTTTACTTTATTTTCTATAACTTTATTTCCTTGTTTAGGAGAGAAGTTCATTCTTGTTCCATATATCGATAACAAAATTCACTCAATTGTTGAATAAGTAACTTTATATTATTTCCTTATGTAGTCTCCATTGGACGCTCATTGTGATATGTTTGTCAAATAATCACGTCTACCACTTTGATTCTCTTCGTTGACGACCACCACAGACCTTACTAGTCAAGTCACTATTGAATAGGTAACTTAACTAGAAGAATATGTGTACCTAATATATATATATATATATATATATATATATATATATATATATATATATATATATATATATATATATATATATATATAATAAACATCTTATAATGTATTGATGTAGTGTGATGAAGCAGCATTATGGACTTGGACTTCGATTAGGAAAAGCTCCTCTTTGGATATCAGTTGAGGTAACTACTTTGGTGAATCTTATGTCGAACCATTAATTTTCATATACTCTAAATTTAACATGAATGTTTTTGAATGTTTAAATTTGGTGAATTTCGTGTCCGCAACAAAAGAATGGTGTTGATTGTGGCCATTACGTGTTGCGGTACATGTTTGATATAATCAACCATTGCACTGACATCGATTATCTTCAAAAGGTATGTAACTAATTAGTTTATTTAATTTAGATTAAATTGATAGGTAAGAATTAGTTTATTTTGGAAAACAATTGTAGCATAAATTAACTATAATCGACCCCGAAACTAACCCAAAACTTGAACTCTAATCTTTTGCTCCTAAATTTCACATTAACTCTTCAAATATGCATAAAGTAAGTGGTGTGTGTTAGTTTTGCACCTATATGTAAGATGTAGTTAGTTTTGGGAAGTGAAATAGCTCAAATTCATAAAAATCAACCCCAAAACGAACCTAAAAATTGAACTTCTAATCTTTTGCTCCTAAATTTGACATTAACACTTCAAGTATGCATAAAGTAGTGTGTGTTAGTTGTGCTCCTATATGTAACATTTAGTTAGTTTTGGGAAGTAAAATAGCTCAAATTCACAAAAATCGAAAAAATCAATCCGAAACTTGGTACTTTCACCAATTCCAACTAAAATTGACATATATAGTTCAAATATGCATAGATTAAGTGATATATGTTTGGTGCAGTTGTAGTTGCAATAGTAAGTTCATTTTAGGTGAGAAATTGGATTTGTCACCAAAATTGACCCCGAAATGAACCCAAAACTTGAACTCTAATCTTTTGCTCCTAAATTTCACATTAACACTTCAAGTATGCATAAAGTAAGTGGTGTGTGTTAGTTTTGCTCCTATATGTAAGATGTAGTTAGTTTTGGGAAGTGAAATAGCTCAAATTCACAAAAATCGACCCCGAAACGAACCTAAAAATTGAACTTCTAATCTTTTGCACGTAAATTTGATATTGACACTTCAAGTATGCATAAAGTAAGTGGTGTGTGTTAGTTGTGCTCCTATATGTAACATTTAGTTAGTTTTGGGAAGTAAAATAGCTCAAATTCACAAAAATCGAAAAAATCAATCCGAAACTTGGTACTTTCACCAATTCCAACTAAAATTGACATATATAGTTCAAATATGTATAGATTAAGTGATATAAGTTTGGTTCAGTTGTAGTTGCAATAGTAAGTTCATTTTGGGTGAGAAATTGGATTTTTCACCAAAATCGACCACGAAACAAACCCAAAACTTGAACTTTAATCTTTTGCTTCTAAATTTCACATTAACACTTCAAGTATGCATAAAGTAAGTGGTATGTGTTAGTTTTGCTCCTATATGTAAGATGTAGTTAGTTTTGGGAAGTGAAATAGCTTAAATTCACAAAAATCGACCCCGAAACGAGCCTAAACATTGAACTTCTAATCTTTTGCACCTAAATTTGACATTAACACTTCAAGTATGCATAAAGTAAGTGGTGTGTGTTAGTTTTGCTCCTATATGTAACATGTAGTTAGTTTTGGGAAGTGAAATAGCTCAAATTCACAAAAATCGACCCCAAAACGAACCTAAAAATTGAACTTCTAATCTTTTGCACCTAAATATGACATTAACACTTTAAGTATGCATAAAGAAAGTGGTGTGTGTTATTTTAGCTCCTATATGTAACATGTAGCTAGTTTTGGGAAGTGAAATAGCTCAAATTCACAAAAATCGACCCCGAAACGAACCTAAAAATTGAACTTCTAATCTTTTGCACCTAAATATGACATTAACACTTCAAGTATGCATAAAGTAAGTGGTCTGTGTTAGTTTTGCTCCTATATGTAACATGTAGCTCGTTTTGGGAAGTGAAATAGCTCAAATTCACAAAAACCGACCTCGAAACGAGCCTAAAAATTGAACTTCTAATCTTTTGCACCTAAATTTGACATTAACACTTCAAGTATGCATAAAGTAAGTGGTGTGTGTTAGATTTGCTCCTATATGTAACATGTAGTTATTTTTGGGAAGTAAAATAGCTGAAATTCACAAAAATCGACAAAATCAACTCGAAAATTGGTTGTTTAGGTAATTGCAAGAGTTAGTTGTTATTATATATTGTAAATGTTTGACTTGATCTTATTAATTTATTATATTCATATTATTGCAAGGTTTACATGGATAACGACGCACCAAGGTTGGATGAATTTACAATCGAAGAATTGGATGAAGTTCGAAACAAGTTGGCAAGCTACATTTGTGAAGATTGTCTATGATACATTGGTTAGGATTTTGCTATAACTAGCTAAAAGTTCGAAACAAGTTGGCAAGCTATTCGGTTGCGTTAATGTAGCTTTTTGTATTAGAATTAATATAATTTTGCCTTAATATGTACTCTTTAACATTATTATTATTATTATATATATATAATTATTACATAATTGGAAACTCTATATGCATTATGAGGTTGGTAATATGGTACAAAGCAAAGCAGCAAGGAACCAGCGACACAGGGAACGAGCGCATATATATATAATATAGTTGAATTTTAAAAAAAAATTAAACAAGGGCTGCGGTTAATAGGGAAAACCGCAGTCCTTGGCTAAATAAGGGCTGCGGTTAATTGGGAAAACCGCAACGAGCGCATATATATATATATATATATATATATATATATATATATATATATATATATATATATCATATAGTTGAATTTAAAAAAAAAAAAATTAAACAAGGGCTGCGGTTAATAGGGAAAACTGCAGTCCTTGGCTAAATAAGGGCTGCGGTTAATTGGGAAAACCGCATCCCTTACTTCACAAGGGCTGCGGTTTTCCCTATTAACCGCAACCCTTATTTGGCCAAGGGTTGTGGTTTCCCTACGACCGCAGCCCTTATTTCGCCAAGGGTTGCGGTTCATAACCACAGCCCTTCCTCTATGTTAAGGTCTGCTACTCTAATTGTTGCGGTCAAAAAACGTAGCCCTTAGGCCACTTTTGACCGCAACCCTTAGGCTTTTTTCCTCTAGTGATAGCTAGCCTTTTGTGAGTAACTTTAAGAGTAAACTCAAGGCTTTATCACAAGCGCATTAAAACAACAAAAACAAATAAACTAAGTGTAGCCCAAAATAAAACTTTGGGATGAACCATATCACACCATACTTCACGTCCCATTGTGATGATGTTGCTACTTCAATTGGGCTTCATTCATGGACCCATGTAATGCAAGTTTAGAAAATGGTGAGAATCCAAGAGCTTCTAACATAAGAGCCACAAGTTCATGAGCCAACGAAAGCTTAAAGGGACTTGCATTTTGTTCATTCCCCTTTTCTTTAAAAAATTTGTCCTTAAACTAGGATAATCCAAACAAAGATATAAACCACCCATACGGAATGTAGGACTCACACCCATCATCATATTCATAGGATCATTACAAAAGAGATACTCGACATTCTCAAAAGTTCTTGTTGTATCACCCACTCGAAATCTCATTTCTTCAATAGTTTGGTTAATGAATTTATGAAAATAGAGAAGTACTTACCGAACCTCTTATAAAAGGAGGCCATTAGCACTACCAACCACTCATACACCCTTTGTGTTGCCTTAGAATCTATGTTCCATGTAGCCTTCTATTGAAACCTTATTTTGATGGTAATCATTCCTTAATTCTTTTTTGGAAAAGACTAAGGTACCACTCAATTCATGCACTTTGTTGTGACACCTATAGGAATACTTGTGGGGGTAAAGGTGCTCTTTGAATCAAGTCAATCAAGTCAATGCCATGCTCAATGTCTTTTATAGGAGAGAGGCTTTGGGCATGCCATTGGGAACCAATTCTTTGTACTCTTTTTACAACTGATTCAAAGGGATGAGTCATTACAAGTAGTACCATACTCATCTTTAGCTTTCATAACCAAAGCATTCCTTCCCCCATTCTTTTCCACTATTTTCTCATGCTCATTACAAATTACAAGATAGTTTTTTTTTCTCTTTTTCTTTTTGAGCAACTTTAGGAGGTAAAAGGCAACAGTTTAACTTTTCTAGTTACCATCTTAGGTAGCTACAAGATACTGTATTTCCTCCATGCTCTGAGTCATGATCAAATTGCCAATGTCTTCCAAGCAGCAAATGACACGTTTCCATGGGGAGTATATCACACCAACGCTCATCCTCGAACCCTCTGATAGAATAAGTCACCAAGGCTTGTTTCTTCACCCTCACACTAGTACCGTTATTCAACCAATTAAGCTAATGAGGCTCTTCATGGTCTCTAGTGTGCAACTTCAGTTTAGTCACGGCCTCAGATGAGATCACCATAAACAATTACATCGTAGGTTTTTCACCTATCTTGCGTCTAGTGTGGAACAAGTTGTTTCTTTGTTTTAGTTCATTCCGAGGTTCACTAAACAAGACTCTCTGCACCACCATCATGTTAAGGTCTTCCTCCGGAGGAATCTCCTCCTCACAATCATTTTCAATGAAACTACTTTTCTCATGAGCAATAAGATTATACACTTTTTCTTCCTCATCCATGATGGCACATTCAATGGCAGTTAGTACATTATTACTAGGACATTTAGATGCAATATGTTCTCTACCATGACATTTGAAATACTTTCTCCTAGTAGCAAGCTCACTAGGTGAAATTATGACTCTTTCTTTCTGTTTCCCCTCAAAAGCAGACGAAGATGATTGATTTTGAAAAGTACTCCCCTTAGAATAGGAAGGAGTAAATTCCAAATTGCATTTGTAAGTAGAATAAGTTTTAGGCTTCTCCTCCTTCGTTTCCTCCTTCGCTTGAGCCTCATATCTCAAGGCAAGCTTACACACTTCACAAAAAGTGGCATAGTGATTCACTTCCACTTTTTACTTATCCCTTTAGACAACCCTTTAACAAAATGATCTATCTTGAAAGTTTATTTCTCTTGCAAATCACAAATCAAGCATAACTTCTCAAACTCTTTTATGTACTCTTCCACACTCATGCCATTTTCTTGTGAAAGGTGGATAAATTTTAAGTATTGCTTCTGTTTATACTCATTATTAACCCATTTATCTCTTATTTTCTTCTTTAAATGAGTCCATGAATCAATTTTATCATTCCCTTCTCCCTTCTATTTGACTCGAGGTTTTCATACCACAAAGAAGCAAGTTTAGTGATTTTAGGACAATAAGTTTGAACCTCTTTCTATCATTGACGGGCTAGTTGTAAAGACGCCAAAAATACCTAAACCACCCAATATAGGGCAAGTATAGGGTCGAATCCACAAGGAAGTAAGGTTAATCAAGGGTTAATTCGCTAATTACAATGAGCTAAATCTATTTTTAGGGTTTTTGAAGGTTTTTAGAAATAGTTCTAAAGTCTAGCGAAACTAAGATATTGGCAAAGTAAATTAACAAGGCAAGTAAAGAAGATAAGTCAAGGGTAAACGAACTAGTGGAATAGGGGATTCACCAACATTCAATCCAAGAATCCAATCATCAAAGTCAAGAGGAAACAAATGGGAGATCACAAGGGGAAATCATGCACATAGGAACTCTAATTACTCTCTCGAGCTAATTAGAGGAGCTTAATTAGTCACTCATGACCTATTCTCATGGCATGAGCAACTAATCTAGCCAAATTAAGAACAACATGATAAATCAAGCTTCCCAAAACTAGAGAATATCTATTTTCATGGAGATCCAAATTTAGCAACCAAACTTAGTCTATCCCTAACTTCATCTCCCGATCCTTCATTAGGGTTTCCAAATAAGCAACTCAAGTGGCGATCAATCACCCAACAAACCAAATCAAGCAAGTTTAATGAACAAGTTTAGCCCCAAATGTTAACCCCCTACCTTAGATTTAGGATCCAAAGAGTACATGAAGGATACATCCCTTCCCCTAGTAGGAAACTACTCACAAATCATGGAAATAAAGCAAACCAAAACTTGAACTATCATCACCATAACCATGGAGGATAGAGAAAAAGAGGGAGACAATCAACTAATGAAATAAGATCTAAGCAAAGAAAGCATAAACTAAACAAGATTATAGGAAGAGAAAATGAAATAAACAAGAAATTACCAACTTTTAATCTTGCATGAATTCTAAAAATAGGGTTCTAAAGCTTCAAACCTCAACTTTCTCTCTCCTAGGGTTCTAAACTTTGAGTACTATGCACAAATTAGATCTCCACTAATTAGAATGTAAATTAGCTTAACCTAAAATTAGAGGAGTTTGTCTTATATAGTCATAAAATAAACTAAGTCTAATTACAAGAAAACCCCCGTACAATAATCGAAAGGAAAAGAAAACGTTTCGAAAAAATCCAGCAACCCCTGCGGGTGAGCCAACCTGAGTGCTCGGGTGGGCCTGCCTCGGACGGTTAACTTCCTCACTTAACCAACCCGGGCGGATCGTTCTGCTAGTGTGGAATTGCTGAGCCCCTTTCACAGACCCGGGCCCTGGGGTCAGTCCTTGATCCTCTTATTCTCCTTCTTTGAGCTTCGTTGATGCTTCTCTCTTCGATCCCTTCGACCCAAGTTTGTGCAAATACCATCCAATCATGTTCCCATGCCCTGAAAACAAACCAAACACCCAAAGAATGTGAACAAAGGAGGAATATTGCATAATTTGAAGGAAAAGGGAGGAAACTAGTCTAAAATAACCTAAAAGCTACCACAAACTAATCAAAAGCCAAGTGCATAAACCAATCATCAAACTCCCCCAAGCAAGATGTTTGGTTGTCCTCAAGTAAAATAGAACAAAACACAAGTAGGAGAATGAAAATTATTTGGAAACGAAATGAAGAAGAAAGAAGAAAGGAAAAAGAAGGAAAGAGAAAGAATTTACACTAACTCATTTTCATAGTAATAACGATTGCATTTAGCACATGTAACAAGCTCTTTAAACCCCTAGATCGCTCTAGAGGGTGAGTGGGATCTCGCGAGGGTTTCGAAAGAGTTTTAAACCCAAAACTCTAGCTAGCTTTTCATCAATCATATACTTATTTAACACATTCAAGATTTATCCCCAAGTCAACTAGTAACGAATTGGTTAACAAGCAAAGATAAAGAGCAACTTTGAAGACAACTAATTTCTAAGTGTACTAATGGGTTATGGGTAGAGAAAGAGGCTAATCAAGATTGGAATAGGACACCTAATTAGACTTTTTACTCGCTCATTAGATAAACACCTAGCTATCCAAAAGACTTAGGGCTCTTCAAGTGTTATAGAAGTTTAAACCACTAGTCCACCTTCCATAGACACACAAATAGGTCTTAGACTTTACTCTACTCAAAACTTAAGAAAAATAGAACTAAGTGTGGGAGGCATCCACAAATTGACCTCTTTTCTTGAATTTCTTCTATTCTTTTTGTGCTTTTAGTTTTTCTTCACTTTTTTTTTTCATTTTTCACTTTTGACTGTTTTTGGCCTTTTCTTTTTCCCTTATTATGTGATTTTTTTTTTCTATAGAAAGCTGAAGTAACTACTCACTAAAGAGAGACATAAGAACTTGTGGCTTTTTGTGCCACTTATTGCATACAAAGAGAAGTAAAAGCCAAGTTTCTTGTAGAGCTCTGTTTGGGGACATGATGAGTATATCTACGGACACAAGGGACCGCAAATTTGAAGCTAAAATTATCCAAGCATGAGCAACTTATTTAAGATTCAAGACTAGGCATCCAATTGAGCATTCATTAGTCTCATTTTGGTAAACTCTAATGCAATCAAGATTAATCACTTCCTAAAACACCTCAAACCATGCTCACACTCTTCCAAAAGGAGCCTCTAAACATATACTCAAAGTCAAAGCAAGGAATTCACATATATCATGTACTAGCATCTTCCTTGGGCATGGAAACTAAAACTTTATTCAAAACTAACACTTTTTTTTGTTGTTGTTGTTTTTGCTCTTTTTCAATTTTATTTTTGTCTGAAACTAAAAAAATGGAGAAAGCAAAGATTGAAAGAGAAGGAAAATAAAATGATGAAAGAAAGGTAAAATAAAGAAAGAAAATGAAAAAAAGAAAATTATTTTTGGATTTTAAAGAAAACAAATAAGAGAGATGAAATCATGGCTTAACACATATTAACAAGCATTGGCCCACTCACCAAGTATAATCACAATCACAAGCAACAAATCAATAAAAAAAATAGCAAAAAAGGGCCTCCTAACACTAACTCACAAGAGTAAAAACCACTCACACAATGAAAATACCCTCCAAGCCAAACCAAAAACCGTCCTCGGTGTGAAAATAAGAATAATAGGGGAGGGAGAGGTGGGGAGTAGGACTAAATCAAGGGTCTAGGTCCTCTTCCTCCTTGGAGCTGGGTGAGGCGGGGGTTGCATATAAGAGGAGTAGGGGTGTGAGGGGGAACCATGTTGTTATCATGAATGAATTGCAAGATGGGGGAAAAGCTATCCTGTATCTCTTGTTGAAAGTTGGTCAATGTTTGTTCAAAACTATCAAATCTTCTATCGATATGGGTATAGATAGGGGCATAGTCTGGAACATAGGGGGAGGGGTGGAAGAGGAGGATGCATGCTCATGGGGATCCCGCCTTTGGTAGGTACGAATCCGGGCCTTCCTCTGGGACTTCCAAGAGGAGGTCGTTTTATTGCTCAATTTTTATCACGGTAAGGTTGCGGTTTGGAAGTTGGATGGAACGCGTTTTACTAATCTTCCAAGCCAAACAGAAAAGTATCTCTCTAGTTCTCTCTAGGGTTTGGGTTCCCAGTCTTGGCGCTCCACTTGCATCACTCAATTTGTCGAGGCTTTTAATCCCTATTGGGATCATCGTTGGCCAATTATGGCTGATGACATTGCATTAAAAGTTTCTAATCTAAAGATTACAGCAGAGGAAGACCTCATAATTGCCATTGATGATGTTCCTGAAAGTGATGATAATAGTAAATTTGACCTAACTTTGGTGGGGAAGGTGATGACGAATCGCACGTTCAATTTTGAAGCCATGAAAAGAACCCTTAATCAAATATGGATGATTTCTAAATGGACTCTTTTTAGATCTATAGAAAACGGCCTATTCGTTGTCCAATTCGCTTGTCAACGTGATAAAAATAAAGTCTTGGCGAGGAGGCCATGGACTTTCGATCAGCACCTTGTGATGTTACACGAAATTGATGAGGACATACAGCCGTCGAACATCACTTTGAATTTGTGTCCTTTCTGGGTACGACTATACAACCTTCCAATACGTAGTCGTTCGGAGGCCCATGTTCGGATGATTGGGGGTAATCTTGGAGAAATCTTGGAGGTGGATTCGGATGGTGTAGGGTGGGACAAGTCAGCGAGAGTTCGAATTCTTCTTGATATTACTAAAACGTTGCGGAGAGTCCAACGTATTGCTCTCAAGAATGGTGGTACTGCTCTTATTGAGATTAAATATGAACGATTACCCACCTTCTGTTATGGGTGCGGTATTATTGGACATATTGGACGGGATTGCTTGGTGTCCAATGAGGAGGATGGAGACATAGAGAAACAATGGGGGTCGTGGATTCGTGCATCTCCATGAAGAGGAAGATAGAACATAGAGGAGGAGATAAAGGAATTCTTGAAAGGAGCTCGTAGCCTGGCTTTCCATGATCATGATAATGGAGTAAAAGAAATAAGTGATCAAGTGGAGGGGGAGGGGAAATCTGTCCGTAGTTTGCAGAAGCAGGCAGCGCTGGAAGCACACCCAACTATCCATGCGAGTGAGTCTCGTGTGCCTTGCGTCGGGGGTGAGCTGGTGCAGGGGTCGGTGTTTCCACACCAACAACCCACGATGCCTGCAAGTAACGAGCCTTGTGTAGAAGGCGAGAGGGTGCAGTTGCTCTTGGACTCCCGCCAACAACCAATGCAGGGAGATGAGGTTGGGGATGCTATGCATGAACCGAACCCTACATGTGGTACATCCCCCTCTTTTCTTTTTGCTGCTGGAACTGGGAGCACTGCTACCAGTTCAAGAAAAATAAAATTAAATATCGCTCTTTAAAGCCTGCTATTAATAATGTTGATGGGGACCCTTGTGTCATTGTGAATGATATGGATGTTGGGGAAAAACGAAAATTGGTGGATAAAATGTTAGTGGATGATGATGTGGAACAAGAAATTTCTGGTAACAAAAAACTAAAACTGGCTGTGAACAATAATGTTGGCAATGATGTTGATATTGTCGAGGCGGTGGTTGGGATATGCCAACCCCGTCGGGCATTATGAATATTATATGTTGGAAATGTCAGGGTATGGGTAACCCTTGGACAATTCGACAGATGAGGAGGCTTTGTTCTTCTAATACCCCCGACATATTTTTCGTGTCAGAAGCAAAGGTTACCAAAGATGTAGTGGAGCAAAAAAGGATGTTTTGGGATTTTCGAATGCTATAGGGGTGTTGAGTGTCGGAAGAGCTGGAGGATTATGTTTATTTTGGAAAAATGAGACTATTTCTTTCTCAATTGTTTCTTTCTCTCAAAATCATATTTGTGGTTATGTGGTGAGTAAGGGGATTGTGAGTTGGAGATTCGTTGGAATTTATGGGTGGCCTGAAGAAGAAAATAAATATAAGACCTAGGCTTTGATCAAGTCTCTTTGTGAGGAGTTTGAGGGTCCTATTGCTTTTGGGGGAGATTTCAATGAAATTCTTAGTTATGATGAGAAGGAAGGGGGTGCGTGTAGGGAAAGAAGATCTATGGGGGGGTTTCAAGACATTCTCAACAGGTGTAGTCTTGGAGAGTTGAGGTTTGTGGGTCAATGGTATACATGGTAGAGGGGTAGGAGTCCGGAGACTCACATTAGAGAACAACATCGCTTTATAGTTTCTTTTTCATGGATGCAATTATTTTCTGAGGCTTATATTGAGCATACGTTGAGGTATAGCTCGGATCATGCTGCAGTTGTGTTGAGAGGTGTCGTGAGTGAGAGGACTTCTAGGCGCCGAGCTGGGTTCCGTTTTGAGACGAGTTGGCTCCTTGATGATACTTGTGAAGAAGTTGTGAGGGGGGCGTGGGATAACTCTGCATGAGGTGTGATTGTTGACCGGTTGGGGGAGGTAGCGAGAGAGTTGCAGGTGTGGAGTAAGAAGGGATTTGGGAACTTGGGCAAGCAGATCGAAAAAATGGAGAAAATGTTGCATGATGCTTAGAGGGAAACTACTACGGAGGAGAGTTGCACGAAATGTGCTACTGTGGAGATGGAGCTTGATTATTTGCACGCGAAAAATGAGGCATACTGGTATCTTCGATCTCGGGTTGCAGAAGTTGAAGATGGGGACAGGAACACTTCATACTTTCATCATTAAGCGTCCCAGAGAAAAAAGCGAAACTATATTCACAGCATTCTTGATAGAGATGGTGAGTGGCAGACTGAGATAGAGAAGGTCGAGGTTAAAGTTGAACACTATTTTGATACTATTTTTACCTCGTCTGCGCCTTCTACTGAGAGTTTACAGGAGGTTTTGCAACATGTTAGGGTTTCTGTGACCCAGGAGTACAATGATCTTCTCCTTAGGCCCTACACCAAGGAGGAGATTTATGCAGCTTTGAGCCAGATGCACCCCTGTAAGGCTCCTGGCCCTGATGGGATGCACGCTATATTTTATCAGAGGTTCTGGCACATTATTGGTGACGAGGTATTTAATTTTGTGATTAATATTTTACATAATTATTCTTGCCCGAGGAAGATTAATTGTACTAATATTGCTCTTATTCCAAAAGTTAAGTCTCCTAAAGCTGTTTCTGAGTTTAGGCATATCAGTTTGTGTAATGTTTTGTATAAAATAGCTTCAAAAGCTATAGTTCTTAGGCTGAAACAATTTCTCCTTGCAATTGTAACGGAGAACCAGAGTGCCTTTGTTCATGGTAGAATGATTTCTGATAACTCTCTTATAGCTCTGGAAAATTTTCACTCTATGAAAAAGAGAAATAACAGCAGGAAAGGTCTTGTTGCAATGAAGCTGGAAATGAGCAAAGCCTATGATCGCATAGATTGGGGTTTTCTTCGAAAGCTTCTTTTGACAATGGGCTTTGATGGTAGATGGGTGAATTTGATAATGAGTTGTGTGACATCGGTCCAGTATTCTTTCATTATTAATGGGAAAGTTTGTGGTTCAGTTGGCCCCTCTAGAGGGCTTCGTCAGGGTGATCCTCTTTCTCCCTTTCTATTTATCTTAGTAGCTGATGCCTTTTCACAAATGATTCAGCAGAAGGTAAATGCTAGGGAGCTGCATGGAGCGAAAGCCAGCCGAAATGGTCCAGAAATTTATCACCTTCTTTTTGCAGATGACAGTCTTCTCTTTACGAGGGGTACCCGACAGGAATGCAGCATTATAGTTGATTTTCTCAACAAATATGCAGCAGCATCCGGGCAGAAAATTAACTATGAAAAGTCGGAGGTGTCTTTTAGTAAAGGGATAAGCTGTGAGAAAAAAGAAGAATTGATTGATCTTCTCCATATGTTGCAAGTTGACAGGCACCAGAAGTATCTGGGCATCCCCACCATCCTGCAACAAATCTAAAAAACTGATCTTCAGAGAACTTTTAGATAGAATGTGGAAAAACTGCGAGGATGGAAGGAATAATTGCTTTATAGAGCCGGAAAAGAAGTCCTCTAAGGTTGTTATTCAGGCACTACCTACATATCTCATGGGTGTTTATAAAATTCCAGTGGCAATCATTCAGGAAATCCACTCGGCAATGGCTCGTTTTTGGTGGGGCGGAAAGGGTGAAGAGAGGAAGATGCATTGGTTAAGTTGGGAGAAAATGTGCAAACCAAAATGCATGGGAGGTATGGGTCTCAAGGACCTTAAAGTGTTTAATGATGCTTTGTTGGGTAAACAAGTTTGGAGATTATCACACTACAAAAATTCCCTTTTGAGTCGTGTGATGAGTGCTAAATACTACCCACATGGTGACATTTTCCAAGCACGGTTAGGGTACTTGAATAGCTATTCTTGGCGCAACATTTGGAGTGCGAAAGTTTTGTTGAAGGAAGGAGTAATGTGGAGGGTTGGCGACGGGAAATCGATTGATTTGTGGAATGACCCGTGGGTAGGAGACGAAGCGGGGAGATTTATTGTGAGCGAGAAAATTGAAGGGTTGAATGTTGTTAGTGATTTGATGAGCGACAATGGAAAAGAGTGGAGAATTGATGTTATAGAGAGAAATTTTGTTGAGCGTGACCAACGTTGCATCCTAGCCATTCCTTTGAGTTCACGAGGCTTACAAGATGAGTTGATGTGGGCGTATTCGAAAGATGGCATTTATTCAGTGAAAACCGCTTATATGCTTGGAAAAGGTGGCAACTTGGATGATTTTCATAGGGCTTGGGTAATATTATGGAGCTTGGAGGTTTCACCTAAGGTGCGTCATTTTTTGTGGCGGGTCACCACAAACTCCCTTCCTGTGAGAGACGTTCTCAAAAGACGTCACTTGGTTGAAGAGAGCTATTGTTCGTGGTGCTTGGGAGCTGACGAAACTGCCCAGCATGCTCTATTTTTCTGCCCGAATATGCTGCAGTTTTGGGGGGCGTTGGAGTGCCGTGAGCTGGTATGTGGTGTAGAGAACGAAGAGATGTGTGATTCTCTTGTGAGATGGAGTACGCTAGACAAGAAGAAGGTCCAGAAAGGTTGCTATCTAATGTGGAATCTTTGGTCGGAATGAAACAAATTGATCTTTGAGAGTGCCCGCCAACCGTTTGTTGTTGTGTGTCAAAGAGTTTGTAGGCAAGTTGATGAGTTAATGATTATAATAACCGAATATATGGAGGTGTGATGAAGCAAGTGACATCGAGCCCCTCTCGATGGCTAGCTCCGCCAAGTGGTGTGATCAAAATAAATTCGGATGCGAGCATTAGCGAAGATGGTTGGATAGGCCTTGGTGTGGTGGCGCGTGGCTCGGATGGCAAGATTGTTTTCTCGGCTGTGCGAAGTGTGAGGGCTTTTTGGCCTCCTGAAGTGGCCGAATGCAAAGCCATTCACATGGCCGTTCGGTTGGCCAAGAGTCATGGTATACATGATGTGATTTATGAGTCCGACTCACAGGTGGTTACAACTCGATTGACAAAGGCGGCACTCTTCTGCTCGGATTTAGATGTGATTCTTGGTTACGTTATTGCTATGTGTAATGTTTTTGCTTCTATTGGATTTCTACATGTTAAGAGAGATGGGAATACTGTTGCCCATAATCTAGCTAGAATAGTGCCTTTTGGTTTGGAACAATGTTGGGAAAATCATTGTTCGAGTGATGTAGCTCCGTATGTGCTTATAGACACTTTGTCCATGGATTAATGAATTCACTTTTCCCCTAAAAAAAATCTTCCAAGTAAAACGAATTCCATGCACACTAAACCAACACGCATCCTGCAGGTGTTGTTGGTTAATGAGGTTTAGCCTATGGACTTTGTGGGTCCAAGGGCGGACCCCAAAATACTCAGCACTGGCGGTAATTAAACTGCCCATAACAATCGACCCACGTGTGGGAGTCTTTGGAGTGCCTACCCTTTGGAGATGTTGGGCAAACATGAAAGGTATATTCAGCTTCCTAAGTTTCCATAGGTAGGAACCTATAATATATAGTTCAGACTGACTTACCATTGAGTTGTCATTCCTTCCAAAAATAGTATTCCCCAAAAGCTTACGAAAATATCAGATAGCCGGTTGGTGTATAAGTGAGTCATTCGCAATTTAGCATCGTACATCTTTGACTCACTTAGCTTGCACCAACAACTAAAAATATTGAAGGAAGGTGGGGGAATGGTGCTCTGCTCAATTTTTAATTCAAAGATATCAGGAAAATCATAAATATGCTAAGAGCGAGCAACATTCCCTAACCTAAAATGGAGAACAACTTCAGCTCAAATTGAGCATTGTAGCTCTTTCTCTCCAGTTACCTCCAAAGAGCTAAGAAACTCAAGTGTTAGGAACCTATACGTTTTCTTTCTCATTGCCAACACTTTCTTCAAATTTAATCCATTTGCCATTTTATTAACATCCCCCTTATACCCCACAATGAAAGCAGAGACTCGTCAGCAAAATGGGTGGGAACAAATTCCTTAATCTTAAGAGCTTGGAAATTATTAAAATGTTCTAATCTACCAAACTCAATAAAAGCAAATTCAGGATCATGAAACTCACCAGAGTCAGAGACGTTTTCCTCCGATGCTCCATGCGATTGTTGGCTTGAGCTTGCTTCCATCGCATGTCTAGATCTCTTTGAATTCCTCATTTGCACTTGTTGGATTACTTGATGCTCAAAAATCCATAATCTCGTAATTAGGTAGGGTGGGTGAGAAAAAGTGATTTTTTTTGTTTGTCTTTGAGTTTTTAGTGAAAGAAATGGATGGGGAATGAGTTTTTAGTGAAAGAAATGGATGGGGAATGAGTTTTTAGGAAGAATTTGTGAAGAAAGTTGAGTGGAAATGGATGATTTTGAGTGTTATGGTAAAATATTTAAGAGAGAGAAAATGATGAGATGTGAGTGAAAATGGGGTCTTGGGGAAGAAAAAGCGGAAATTTGTAGTAGAAAGTAGATAAGGATGAAGATTTATGAAGGATTTGAAGTTTTTGAGTGGTGAAATGAGTGATTTGAGTGAGAGTGGGATAGTTAGGGTTTGGGTTTGAAAGGGTTTGAGAGGGTTAAGAGGTTGAAGAAGATGAGAGAGTGAAAGGAGAAATTAAAGGGATGGTGGCTGGTTTTTACCTACTGCCCAAACGACCCGGGAGGGTCGGCCAATGCGAGCGCTCGGGTGAGAGAGAACCGGGCGGGTCGACTCCAACCTGGGTGGGTTGGGCTTCGCTGCTGACCCCTTTTATTTTCTCTTCCACAAAACTGACCAAAACCACATGGGGATGAATGACACATCCCTATAACATCTTTAATCTCATCATCCAGGAGACACCTCAGATAAATACCATCCACCCCCTCTTGAACAAGTATGGGTCCTCCCATACAATGTGCTTTGCCTCATGCATAAACCTTCTCTTTTGTTGGTAGCTAAGGTCATCCGGCATGACTTTACTAGCATGAAAATTAGCAAAGTCCGCGAACCATGGAGCATACATGGCCTTAACGGCATAGAGAACTCACTTTGGAGATAATCATTGATGGGAGGTGATGTTATGGTTTTATATAAGGCTTTTCCCCCTACTTATAAGCTAAAAAGGATGTCAATGGTGCTCTTAGGAGCCATTTTGTGCTAACTTTCTCCATCTAGTTGTGGTTTTATGTTCTATGTCAAATTGCAGGTTTTAGGGAATTATTTCCCTATTTTCTACTATTATTTGACCACTACACTGGATTAGAGAGGTTGGATGCTGAGTTTTAAGGCCCCGAGGACACTTTCCGAGACCCTTAAGCAAAAGAAGAATTGAAGACTTGGCATTTGGAGCCAAGAACGAAGAAACGTTCCCCTAGCCCGATCCCATCGGGCGGCCTAGCCCTATCGGGTGCCCACAAGGAACATTTGGGAGTTTTGATGCGGGCGCCTTCGCCCTGTCGTTATTTCGCTGCTGAAGCCCGATCGGGCGGTTCGGCCCGATCAGATCGGGCGTGCGTGATGAGCTACTGGCGCTGTGTTGAGGAGTAGTAGGCCGCTCGATTGCATCGGGCGATTGTCATTTAGCTGATGCGACAAGTTTGTTTGAGCCCGATTTCATCGAGCATGCTTGGCCCGATCGGGCGATTAACCCGACACGCGCATTTAATATTTTTCGGGCTATTTTTAAGATACTTTTCCTAGTTGTTTTAGGTCTAGTATAAATAGCTAAATCAGAATATTATTATTCATCTTGATTTTAGTCATTAATTTTCATAGTTTTCTCTCAAGAACCCTAGTTTACTACTTTTTGGCTTTGGATTCAAGATCAAAAATTTGGATTACTTGCAAGTTTTAATATAGTTCTTCAGTTTGGTAATTTTCTTTATTGCTCTCTTTCTTATTTATTAGATTCATTTCTTAGTTATTTGCAATGATTCAAAGTATGAATTTTTATATTGATTTTGTTATTGTTTTCGCAAGCATGAGTGAGTAGTTTTATTTCTAGGATTGTGGGGACCTATGTATGCAATGGTGGATTGAGAGATTAGTATAATTACCTTCTATTTCAATTTTTTCCTGTCATTGAATCGTTCATGCGAGATTTATGAATTAGGCCTGATTTGTATTTCTACTATTGCAATATTGAATCTGCTTCGAGAGGAGAGATTTCGTATAGGCTAATCATTAGGCAGAGTGATCCTTGACCATGCGAGAGCTGCTAGGTGATCTTTGAGGGAGGTTATGTTCGAGAGAAATTACATGTGCCCTAGATAAATTGACTTATTAGGTGGTTGTTATTCGTCCCTGCACTAGTGGAAAAAACATCTTGTGCTACTTGTCAAGTGCTCCGGTTGACTAATCAACCCAAGCATTGTGAGTAAGGGATCTGGTTTGTCAACCCGAGCACTTGGTCTATTTAATATCAATTTTTTTCTCTCGCTCCCTCTCTGTTTATAATCTTCAATTTTAATTACTGTCCCCAATTTTCCGTTATGGCTCTCTCTCTTACCATCAAACTAGTTCTCTTTCTCTCTCTAGTCTATTCCCCTTTTCACTGTAGATCTCTACCCTCGCTTCATGGTTTGTCTCTCTTCACATATGGCCATAGCCACCATTACCCTCACCACTATCGCCGAACTCCTCCACCGCTCATTACGCGACCCTTCATCTTCTCCGAACCCTTCATTACTCCCACTCTCTCTCCTCCTTCTACCACGCCATTGGGACCTCCGCTCATTTAAGCGACTTCACTACTCTCTGGTCTTTCGTCTCCTGCCTCCGTTCTTGTGATTGGGCCCTGCTCCATTAACGTTCACAATTATCATTTAAAGGTGCGTTCTTCGTTTATAATATTATATGTTGATTTGAATTTTTGTTTAATTTGTTGGCATTTATGTAATATGTTAGTCTAGGGTTCCGTTGCGATTTGGATCTGGTGTGTTATGATCTTTGCTTTTGTTTTCAAAACTGTTCTAGGGTTTGTTGTTTTCGTCACTTTTTAGATCTGATGCCTTGATGTTGTTTTCGTTATTTCAACGTTATTTTGTATCAAAATTCGTTTAAGATTTATTGTTTTCGTTGGTAGGAGAACTCTTAACTAGATGACTATAGTTGGTAACTTCATTTTACATTTCAGTTTATCTCATGCCTGAAATACAGGCTTATCTGCTCTAGCTCATTTTCGGTTATATAATTTTGTCATTGGCATCTTCTAATTGGGACTTTTGATGTGTCTGTCGAAGTCTTAGTTCATATATTTTTTGTCCATAATCTGTAATGTTTGTGGTGCAATAAACATGTGTGCTAGTTATTTTTTTAGGAGTTCTCATATTGGTGTCTCACTCTAGCCGCAGGTTTCTAGCTTAAAGTTGCTATTTTAGCTTGTCCACTTTTTTTTTGTAGTCTGTAGCCTTCTGTGTTGGACTTTGGATGTCCATCTTGAGAAAAACAGTTGTATAATCTGATTGAATCTTTCGACTTTTGCTTTCTTTACTTGCAGTTAAGTGTTACTTCTAGTGGTCTCTTAAAAGTCTCTCTATCTTTTGACTAGTTTTAGCTTCAAGGTGACATCGTTCTATATGGATCTCGTAGGCCCAACATAAGTGGAATCTATATTGTATTGTTGTTTACTTGGTGAATTAAATATCACAGGTATTCTTACTCATGTCTCTTCCCAACATCCCTTTTATCATGAACTACAATTATCAAAGTTACCCAATTGATAACATCATAATGGAGAATAATAGAGTACATACTGAATGATGTACCAAATTGCACTGTGCTGTTCATGCCACAAAGTACATGTCTTGTATAAGCTGACTTTTAATATGGTGGTTTGGGCAGAAATTTGTCCTTTCACTATGTCTTGTGATTCTTCTTAGATTACTAATGGTATGTTAAGTGGGCTATGCGACTAAGAGTTGCACTTAATGTTACGGAAGCCTTAATGTTGTGGAAGCCTTAATGAGGTAGGATCATCGAAATCCAGCAAGTCTCGATTTCTCTTACATTATGATGCAAATATGTTGGTCTCTTTATGTGTTCCACACATCTACCTGATTTTTGAGTTTATGGTGGCTATTGTAGAATGGTGATCCAAGACTTTCATGTTTTAGATTGATGAAAAAACAGTAGGGACGGAAAAAAGTTACAGCACCAATCTTCACTACACTCCTCGAAATGGTAAGTACTTCTCAATTTGGGTTATCATATTATCTTTTTGTTTCTCCACCTCTCGCCATCTCACGTCTTATAATTGATGCCATATGGTTTGGAACCCTTGAGACTCATGGATTTACGAGGAAT
This sequence comes from Beta lomatogona, assembly GCA_947646795.1. NCBI lineage: Eukaryota > Viridiplantae > Streptophyta > Magnoliopsida > Caryophyllales > Amaranthaceae > Beta > Beta lomatogona. The sequence goes on from CANSNZ010000281.1 coordinate 151,496, forward strand.
AGAGTTTGGTTTGTGGGGATCTCCATTTGGGGGGTTAAGGGTGGGAACTATATTGAGAATGGTAAAAGATTTTGGAAGTGTATTAGTTCCTTGTTTTGCATGATTTCAAGGTTCACTCAATAATCTATCTTAAATGAACAAACTACAACGCTTGAAATTTGCTTTAATTTCCACATTACGAATCAAATATGAGATTCTTTACCTTTGAAAGTTCTTCCTCTCTGCAGTTTATATACAAGAATGGAATATTGGAATGAGAGACCCAATTGCAAATACCTAAGTATATAGGTGAAAACATTATCAATTTTCTTCCATGTGTCTCGATATGCACATGCCTCTTGCTCTTATAAGACAATATTTAACTTGTATTTTATTGGAATTTGAGTCCATTAATAATCTGTTATCTTTGTAGTTGCTTGGTATAAGACTGCTAAATGATCCGAACTTCTTGTCTCTTTCTCCATCAAATACATAAATTTGTTTGCTATTTTACGACTCCTATGATTTGTTGGTAGCAGGCATGTATTTATGTACTATTGTTGCTTGAGAGGCTTACATCCTATCTCGTATGATTACTTATACTACATGCTTCACGATTTCTGTTTTTAGCGTATATGTGGAAACGAGAGCATTGAAGAAATTAATAATTAGTAAATCCACACCCTAACTATTTTTTGTCCAATTTAAGGTGTGTCAGGAAGAAATGACATTAGTAAAAACATTATTAATACTAATCATGAGAAGTTACTATATTTGATTTAGTTATTTCGTTTGCTCTCAAGTTTCTTTGAGTTAGCAACAAACTTTTACAGCCAAAAGACGCATGAGATGTAAACTCTTTGTAATTTACTACAAAGTCTAATGCCAAGTCCGTGGAAGTTGATTCTATGTTGCAGTGATTAGATTGCACCCAGCAAACCATCTGGGAAAGGATTTAGCTCACATGATATCCCATCTGCATCTTGATGTACTTTGTTTTCTCCTGTGACTGATTCTCATGAGTGTATGTTCGTGTTAGTGTGTGCATCTGTATACCTAAACTTTTGGGTTTCGACATCTATTAGCTCCTGCATTTTATCTTGGCCATGCTCGCATTTGAGCTGATAACTGTTTGTGTTTAACTCATGTTGCAGGCAAGGTAGGGCACACGCCCAACCCCATTGATCATGCAGGAGCCTTAACTTTTATTGGTATTTATCGGCACACCCAACTCCATTGATCATGTAGCAGGAACCTGAAACAGAGGTTTATTCTAGCATGCTTAATGCGCTTAATGAGTGTTTACATGTATACCTTCCTAGTTTTATTTATTAGATAATTTTTTCGACATGTATTATGTTGAAGGAGTAAGGACTTGCTCAGAAACAGATCTTGAACTTGATGAATTCATGGTCATCTACTTACTATGATCATGAACCTGAAACTCGTCCAATTTGGCCATTATTGGTTGAATTTTGTAAAGTATACTTCTGAATTTTGTGTTATGTGTGTAATATTCAATTAGTTGTAATTTCTAGCTCTCAAATGGATCCTGTTCATCTTCTGTGATCTTTTGATTTGTAACTTCACTGTTGAAGTTCTTAAGCTAAAGCAATAAAAGTGATAAAATTAAGGCTCTCTACAGAAAGGTTAGACTGGTACAATGGCTTGTATAGTCGTGCCAAGCTTGTTGTTGCTTGTGTACTTGTCTTATCTATGTTATATGCTTGTGTAGGATCCTTGCCAACCTGGTGTAGGTGAAGCTGTGAGACTCTGTGCAGCTGCCGGGGTGAAGGTACAATATTCTATGCAATTTTGGTTTGTGATATGTGGTGATTCAATATCCAGCAATATTTAAAAAAGATATTGGCCCTTTGATTCTTTGAGCTTAGATGTAAGAGTGTGGAATTCTTCCTCCAGATTCTGATGCAACAGAACCTATTGTCATTGAAGGGAGAGCATTCCATGATGAACAAGAGAGGAAGTCGCCAAGAACGTAACAGTTTGTCTCAATGGCTTGAAAATGCTTTACTTGAGTTAATCAGTAAGTGATAAAGTGCTTTATTTGATTTAATACAGGTGATGGGAAGGTCATCTCCAAATGACAAATTGTTGCTTGTGCAAGCTTTACGCGAGGAAGGTGATGTTGTAGCTGTTACAGGAGATGGCACTAATGATGACAAAGTAGGAGAAACGTCTTGTAAGCTGCTATTCATTCAGTCCTTGAAGATGTTGAAGAGAGATAGATTGCTATATACTCTTACAGTACAATAAACTTCTTTCAGTATTTGAATAACAAATATTTTTTTGGTATTCTTTGGTTTTTGGTGCAAATTCTTTACCATGGGTACTTTTTTTTCCTTCTCTTTTAGGATGAATAATGTTCATTCATGGCTCTGATATGTTACTTTCCATTTCTCAATTTCAGTTTTTCTATATGCTTGTTTGATACTGGAATCTGCTTTATGTGAGATAAAATTAATTTGGTTGATCTTTACTGTCACTTATTTGCTCAACTTTGGTAAAGAATAGGCCATGCAACTTTAAAACCAAAGATAGAGAAAGATATACTCGAGTAGATTGGAATAAGCCAAAGCCTTGTTACCCATGCTGCTGGTTAGTAGGGGTACCAGGTTTAATTTTTTTTTTCTTAAAAAACGCTCAAGTGCTCCGGTTGTATGGGAAAACCGGGGCACTTGTGAAACCAAGTGCTTTAGTTTTCCCTTATAAACCGGAGCACTTGAATTACTTTGAGCATATAAAATTCACAAGTGCTCGGGTTTATAATACAACTGGAGCACATGTAAATCTAAATGCTCCGGTTGAAAACCGGAGCACTTGATAAATGCTCAAGTATATGGCGTCTGCTACGGGTCAACTACGGAGCACTTGTAAGGTTTTTAACCGTAGCACTTGATGTTTTTTCCACTAGTGCTGATTTCCCAAATTGTATGCATAGTGATCCATAGTCTTAGTTCTTTATTAATTGATTTATTCTCTCGTATTTAGTTCTGTTATTTGCTTAGTTTAGTCACACAACCATTTTCATATGATTTAGTAAGTATAATATTAGAATTCAGATACAATAATATAACTTTCTCCCTGTGGATTCGATCCTGACTTCCCTGACTACTAGTTAATGGACCTTAGGTTATTTTTGATTAGGTGATACGACTTTAGCCTGTCAAATTTTGGCGCCGATGCCGGGGAGACGGTTTATTTTTATTTTGTCTGAATTATAGTATTACACTAACCTCTACTCTAAAGAACACCTGTTCTTTGGAGCATCTCACGTTTGGTTTAGTGTTTTTGGTGTATGAGCAGGAAATTGAAATCCCCAAATCTCATTCCATTTGATCCAGAGATTGAAAAGACCGCTTGTAGACTCAGAAAGAAAATTAAGCAAGCAAAGTTGTCTGCAGGGACACCCTCCCAAAAAACACCTTCTCCACCATCTTCACCACAACAAGAATTTCCCGTCTCACCTATTACTCTTAAAATGGGTGACGAAGTTAAACCCACCTTTAGAGATTATGCACAACCATCTCCTGATAATGTACCCACAGAGGTCCGGATGCCTACCATTGCTGCTACGAATTTTGAAATCAAGTCTCATGTTCTGAATATGTGTTCAGAAAAATCAATTTGCTGGGTTACCATCTGAAGACCCAAATCAGCACCTGCAGCTGTTTTTACAATGTTGTGCTACTCAGAAACATGCTGATGAGATAGTACTCATCATATTGGTTTCTCTCTGCGTGACAAAGCTCTATCTTGGTATAATAAGCTGCCTTCCACCATCACCACCTGGGCAGAACTATCAAAGATCTTCCTCATCAAGTGGTACCCTTACTAAAAGATGCAGATATGCGTCATGCCGTAGTAACTTTCACCCAAGATCCTGGAGAGTCATTGTATAAAGCTTGGGAGAAGTTCAAGGATCTGCAGCGCCTTTGTCCTCATTATGGTTTGGACCAATGGTATTTGTGTCAAATTTTCTACACTAGAGTTGATGCAGATACAAGGCGGGTAATTGATGGAGCCTCCGGTGGGTTTATCATGGATAAGGCCATTGATGAAGGGTATAAACTTCTGGAGAAATTCGCTTCTAATCAAGCATCTACCATTCGTTCCTCTATGAAAAAGGGTTGGAAACATGATGTTGAGGCCATTTCTTTACTGTCCGGACAACTAGCTGCTCTAACCCAGAAGATCGATTCTTTGAAGCTAGGTAATGACTCCTTCCAAATGAGTGTTAACGTGATGGCTAGTACTTCTAATTACAATGATGGGATACCTGGGCACAACTCTCAGGAGTGCCATGCGCTCCTATCTTCTAATGTAGGGGGCAATTGTGAGGCAGTTACTGCTTTTCAATCACAACCCATGGGCCAGTTCAATCCATATTCTAACACTTATAACCCAGGGTTGAGAAATCACTCAAACCTCTCATATAGGAGCAATAATGTGTTGAATCCTCAACCTCAACAACCATATGTCACTCAAAATCAGGTTCAACAATATCAACCTCGACAACAAGCTCCTCCTGGCTTCCAGAGAAATCAAGCTCCGCAACCACCTGCTCCTACTACTGACCCAGCCATGACAGAGTTGAAGAACATGATGTTTCAGATGCTAAAAGATTATAATGCCTTTCAAGCAGACACAAAGGCTCAGTTGGAAAATTTGGGTACACATAACAAGATGTTGGAGACTCAACTAGCTCAGTTGGCTAATTCTTCTCCTAGTAGGCCACCTGGGTCATTACCTTCACAACCAATGAAACTAAGAGATACTGCCAATGCCATCACTCTTAGGAGTGGAACGCAATATGATGGTTCGGAGATGCCTAAGGATGATCCGGTTGAGCCAGAAAAGAATGAAATTGTCACTGACAATTCCACAGCTCCTAAGGAGGCCAGCAATGTAGAGAAGCAGACAGTAGCTGAAATAGTTGCACCTACCACTCTTGTGATCAAGGTACCATTCCCCAATAGCCTATTAAAGACTAAGCTTGATCATCAGCTCGGTAAGTTTTTGGAGGTAGTGAAGAATCTTCAGGTAACTGTCCCTTTTACTGAACTTATTACTCAAGTTCCTGCATATGCTAAATTTTTTAAGGAAATTCTGACTAGGAAGAGAGCCTTTAATGAAGTTGAGACTGTAGCTTTCACTGAAGAATGTAGTGCTCTTTTGCAAAACCAGTCCCCACCTAAATTGAAAGACCCAGAGTGTTTCTCTATCCCTTGTAACATTGGCACCATTTTTATTGATAAGGCTTTATATGATTTGGGTGCTAGTGTTAGTGCCATGCCCTTTACTGTTTGCAAAAAGCTTGACATGGGAGATTTAAAATGTACTAATATTACTTTTCAAATGGCCGGCCGTTCTGTTAAATACCCCCTAGGTATCTTAGAGGACGTTCCTGTGAGGGTAGGTAAATTTTTTATTCGTGTGGATTTTGTTGTGCTTGACATGGAAGAGGATACTCAGATCCCAATTATTTTAGGGAGACCATTCCTTCATACTGCTAGAGCTGTCATAGATTTTAAGAATGGAAAATTAACTTTGACTATGGGAGATGATAAGGTAAATTTTAGTTTGACCAATGCCTTGAAAAGTCCCATGCTAGTGGAAGCCTGTTACAGAATTGATGTCATTGATGTGCTGGTTAATGATGACATGCCTCAATCCCTTCTGCAGGATCCTCTGGAGGCTTTGCTTTGTTTTAAATCTTCTACAGGTGATGGTAGACCCTTGAGTGCTGAAGTAGATGACTGGGAAGCAGCTCTTACATGTGAAGAGCTTGGCGGTATTACCACTCATGAGAAGGAACGGTTAATACTCAACCGGTAGAGGTAAAGAAACCTGAACTGAAACCCCTTCCCCCTTCTCTGAGATATGCTTTTCTGGATGAATCTGAAAAATATCCTGTGATTGTTAGTGTTTCACTGAATGATGGTCAAATGTCTCAACTTTTGTCTGTTTTGAGAAAACATAAACAAGCCATTAGATATAGTATTGATGATTTGAAAGGTATAAGCCCTGACTTTTGCATGCATAAAATTCACCTAGAGGATGATCATCATCCTAGTATACAAGGCCAACATCATTTGAACCCCATTATGCATGAAGTGGTTAAGAAAGAGGTTATGAAGTTGCTTGATGCTGGAATCATCTACCCCATTGCTGACTCTGAGTGGGTGAGTCCAGTTCAAGTGGTTCCTGAAAAGGGATGTACTACTGTTGTCAAAAATGAAAAAAATGAATTAATTGCTACAAGAGTAGTAACTGGTTGGCGTATGTGTATTGACTATAGGAAATTAAATGTTGCCACCAAGAAACATCACTTTCCCCTCCCCTTCATTGACCAAATGTTGGAAAGGCTAGCTTGTCACTCTTATTTTTGTTATCTAGATGGCTATTCAGGTTTCTTCCAAATACCCATCCATCCAGATGACCAGGACAAGATCACCTTTACATGCTCTTATGGTACCTTTGCCTATCGAAGGATGCCATTTGGACTATGCAATGCCCCCGCCACCTTCCAACGTTGTATGATGGCCATCTTTTCTGAGTTCATTGAGTCCATTATGGAAGTGTTTAGCGTGTATGGAATTGATTTTGATGCAGGTTTGATGAATTTGGCTAAAGTTTTGAAAAGATGTGAAGATGTCAATCTTGTACTAAACTAAGAGAAGTGCCACTTCATGGTTACTGAAGGAGTGGTACTTGGGCATATTATTTTTGAACGTGGCTTCCAGGTGAATAAATAAAAAATTCAAGTGATTGAGCAATTACCCCCTCCTGTGAATATCAAAGGAGTGCGAGGCTTTCTTGGTCATGCGAGGTTTTATCGCCGCTTCATTAAGGATTTCTCTAAAATTGCTAAACCACTTTCTTAGTTGCTCCTTAAGGATGCCCCGTTCATGTTTACTGATGAGTGTCTTGTGTCTTTCAACAGGATCAAGCAAGCTTTGATTACTGCTCCTATCATTCGATCTCCGGATTGGACCCTTCCATTCAAGATTATGTGTGATGCTAGTGACTATGATGTGGGAGTTGTGCTTGGTCAGAGGAAGGACAACATCCTCCATGTGATATACTATGCTAGCAAGACACTACATGAAGCTCAAGTTAACAATGCCACCATTGAGAAAGAGCTTCTAGATGTGGTCTATGCTTTGGACAAGTTCAGGACATATTTACTGGGGTCTAAGGTCATTGTTTATACCGACCATGCCGCATTGAAGTACCTCCTAGCCAAAAAGGAGGCAAAGCCTAGACTCATTCGGTTGATTTTGCTGCTCTAAGAATCCGACTTAGAGATCAGAGATAAAAAGGGAGAAGAAAATGTAGTGGTTGATCACTTGTCCAGATTCCAGTATGAGGATATGGAAGAGGGTCTACCCATTGATGACTCCTTTCCTGATGATAAGCTCCTGGCAGTCACTTCAGTCACCACGTGGTATGCAGACTTCGCCAATTTCTGTGTGAGTGGACGGATTCCCCAGAGCTGAGTTACCAGCAGAGGAAGAAATTCCTCCATGAGGCTAAAAAGTACTTTTGAGACAACCCTCTACTTTACAAGCTTTGCGCTGACACCATATATAGGCGATGTATCCCAGAATGGGAGGTGCATGACATTCTGAAGAACTCCCACTCCCTGCCATGTGGAGGTCATGATGGGCCCTCCAAAACCATGGCTAAGGTACTTCAGTCTGGTTTTTACAGGCCTACTTTATTTCATGATGCTAGTATCTTTGTTAAGTCTTTTGATGCATGCTAACGAACGGGAAATATTTCCTGTAGACATAAGATGCCCCAAACCCCCATTTTGGAAGTTGAATTATTTGATGTATGGGGTATTGATTTTATGGGCCCCTTTCCCTCTTCCTCAGGCAATAATTTCATACTTGTTATTGTTGATTATGTGTCTAAGTGGGTAGAAGCCATTGCATCAACGACTCCAAAGTCGTTATGAAAATGTTTAAAAAGATTATCTTTCCAAGGTTTGGGGTGCCAAGGGTTGTCATTAGTGATGGTGGATCTCATTTTCACAAACGAGCTTTCGAAGCTCTGATTAAGAAATATGGTGTCTACCATAAGACTGGTCTAGCATATCACCCTCAGACAAGTGGGTAGGTAGAAGTGTCTAATCGTGAGATAAAGACTATCTCAAAGAAGGTGGTAGCCAAATCTAGGAAGGACTGGAGTGACAAATTAGATGACACCTTATGGGCTTACAGAACTGCTTTTAAGACCCCTATTGGCACCACCCCTTACAGATTAGTCTATGGGAAAGCATGCCACTTACCTGTTGAGCTAGAGTATAAGGCTTTTTGGGCTGTTAAGGAGGTAAACCTTGATGCTAAGTTAGCAGGTGAAAAACGCCTATTGCAGATTAATGAGCTTGATGAACTCTGGTTGAATGCTTATGATAGTTCGCGTCTCTACAAAGAGCGCGCTAAGAGATGGCATGATAAGAAAATTTTGAGTAGAGAGTTCTATATTGGTGACAAGGTTTTATTGTACAAATCTAGACAAAAACTTTTCCCTGGTAAGTTGAAGTCTAGGTGGTCAAGTTCATTTTCTGTCACTAATGTTAACAAGTTTGGTTCTATTGAGGTGATGAATGCAACAGGTGAAAAGTTTAAAGTTAATGGCCAACGCTTAAAGCTGTACCATACAGGAGCTCCTGTTGGATCTGTAGAGGATTATACCTCCAACCCCCTTCCCCTTCTGCTTGAGGGATGAGGCGTTATGGTCGTGCGGAACCTTTGTAAACCAGCGATATTCGGGAGGCAACCCGATTTCCCTTTTCCTTTTCTTTTCCTCCCTTTAATTTTAGATTTGCTAATTTTTGTTGTTTTGGTGAGAGAGTGAGAGGGTACTAATCATCATCCGGAGGCTATATGTGTGCAAGAATTTTTAGCATAGCAGCTTGGGTCGTTGTCCAATGGAAAAGATTGCAAAAATCAAGAAAATCGCCTGTTTGGGCAGTCGCCCGATCCGGTCGGGCAACACCGCCCGATCGGGCCCGCAAAGAAAACGCTGGAAACAAGAAAAAGGCAAACGCCCGATTGCATCGGGCTGAATCGTCCGATCGAGCAGCTCTTCCGTTAACGAAAAGTGGTTCGCCCTATTTCATCGGGCTACATCGCCCGATCGGGTGCATTTCGTCAGATTCTGGAACGACAAAGCATACCGCTCGATCGCATAGGGCGGGAAAACCCGATCGTGACCATTTTTTGGGCGACAAAACCGAATAAAATTCCGCCCGATCGGGCCGTCTTCAGCGGGCAGCATTATATCCCGATTTTCTCACTTCCTTTCACTCATTCTTCTCACAATCTCTCTCTCTTTCCTTCAAACCCTAACCCCCAATTCTCACATTCTTCCCTAAATTCACCCCCTCCACCATTAAAGACCTTCATCCAAGCTACTTCAATCTTCACAAAATCACTTCTCTCATCATCCCCTACAAATTTCTTACTCCATCCTCTTCATTTTCTTTCACTCCACCTCTCACATCCAACTTCTTCCTCCTTCCTTCCACCATTAAAGTGGGTGAAAAGCTTACTTCCATCATCCCTTATTAAAGTGAGTGAGAAATCCCTTACATTCTTACATTTTTTCCAAGCAACATGAATTTGAGGAGGCGTCACAAATCTGGCACCGGGTCTCAACCACCACCGGGCATCCCTCCCGGAATTTGCTAGAATTCTCCGAGTCCAATGCCGGGGGGAGATTGGCACCCCCCTAACTACCACCACCGTGATACCTACTTTGCCATCACGGGTGATGAAAATGACTTCACCCTACAACATTGTAATGCCAAATACATCCACCAACCCATCTTCAAATTTTGGGTACGGTTTATGTCTCAGACACTACTTGGGAGGGTGGAAGGATAATTGATCAGGGGGGATGAACTATACTTGATAAGGAGCTATATGCTTAGAGGGACGCGTCACCAGTTTCAATACAATATCCCTCACCATGTTGCGCTCCAAATGGAGCGTATTGCTACCACATATCCTAAGAGGCGAGCGGATGGTACCTTGACCTCTCTTGCCATTGTGAATGGGGGGTTGGTGACTCTTTTTTGCTAGGAAAGTCCCCGATTTTGATGAGACTCGCTACCAGCCGGCCATAGGTTCGACTCTCATGGATTATGCACTCCTAGATCGCCTCCATTGGTTACAAAGGGCTGGGGATAAATACCAGTGGCGCATCAACGGGATGCGCTCTATTAAGTTGGCTAGTCCTTTAGCCAAAATCAAACTCGGGCAACCCCATTACCACCTTCCCATTGCTGGTACTGATTTCCCCACCCCCGTCCCTGAGATACCCAAGCGCACCTTTCACCACCGCCAACCTCATTCTGATGATATTGCCTCTACTTCTGATGCTCCCCCTCCCCCATATTCTGCTGCTCCTCCTTCTTTTGATTTTCAGGATATGATCAGCATGTTGCAGAAGATGGAGTCTGGCATTACTACCAACTCTGCAGCCATCCAGAGCATCAGCCAGCGGGTTGATGCCAATTCTGCAGCTCTCCAATGATACATTGGCCAATGATCAACACTGGCTATGTATCCCATGTACGATGAATACTGTAGACTTCATCGGATTGCTGAAATAAACGCGCACCCATCTTGGTACACTTGGAACCCTTGTTACAGCCAGCCGGGATCCAGTAGTAGGGGTGGCGGACGTGAGGATGATGATGGTGATGACATTTTCATGGATGACTGATATCCATGCCTTTCCTTTCCCTTGTGGCAATGAGGCCATTGCCAAGTTCAGCTTGGGGGAGGATTTCTGTAAGTACCTCTCTCTCTTTTATTGCTTTTTAGGTTAGTTAAGTTAATTTAATTGCTTTGAAAAAAATGAAAAATCCCAAAAAAAATGAAATATTGCTGAAAAACACACAAAAATACGAGTTGAATATGAATCGATTGATTGCTTCCCTGTGCCCCGAACTTTGCTTTGAAAAATGATTTAACTCATTATACTGGATAGTTGGGCATTTTTTATTGGGATGTTGTGATGTGATCTTTGATTGCCTTGATCTTGAGTGGATTTTGATTATAAAGCGCCTACTTTAACTGCATGCTTGAATTGGTTAGATTATGAGGATTCATTCTAGCCTTCGGATTTATATCTATATCCGGCCAATTCTTGTGTGTTAGTTCCTTGTAGCATTCTTATCTTGACTTTGGCATTGTACTCGTTGATTTCTGGTGACTTTGGACATGTGCTGTGATAGAGGCGTTCATTTGTTTAATTTTTAAGCCTCGGAGTTGTTAAATAAATCATTTTCTCCCCTAACCCCGCTGAGCCTAATGACTTTTTGGATCTATATTAAGCCACATTACACGCCTTGAGCCTTTACAATGACTATTGTCCCAAGCCTAGGTTGATATTATTTTGTGTGGTTGATTCCGTGGGGTGGTTGAAAAATAATGTCATGTTGGTACAAAGTAAAGTGAAAAAAAAGGAAAGAAAAAAAAAAAAAAATAATACATGAAAAGTCTCCATGATCTTCACTCATTAAGTTTCAAGAAGCTTTAATTCATGAAAAAATTATTGAGAATTATATTGAAGGAGACGATTATTGGTTGGTTCGTGAAATTTCAGAGTTGGTTATTATCTTGATCATGTTGTTGAGGCCATGGGAGTTGTTTCGACCACACCTAGTCTTACTAGTGTTTTTGCTCCCCTTTTCATGGTTTTTCCACCACATTCCTTAAATAATTTTCGTACCTTTACCCGAGCCCCATTACAACCCTGAGAAAGACCTTTTGAGCACGTATTTGATTGTTTATTGGAATAATACTGAGTCAATATGCCAAAGTTGAAGATTAAGTTTGTTATTTGAGTCGACCTGATTAGGATGAGCGATATTATACCTTTCTAAAGACATAAGAGTGTGAGTGGAAGGGATATTATGGTTGGGTTAATGAGCGATCAGGCACATTTTATGCTCGCCACGAAATTGAGAGGAGTGACACCTCGATGAGCACCTTTTTATGATTTGCATATTATGTAAGGCAGTTGCATTTGATGGTTTGCTAAGGTGATTGGTGATCAGGGTGATCTGAACAACTGAACTTGAATTTTGCTTGCTTGAAGGATTTTGAGTTGAAAATATTTGAGTTTGAATTTCTTATCTGAGGGGTGAAGCAATTTTATTCATATTCATGTTGTGCTTTGCTTGGGGACAAGCAAAGGTTTAGCTTGGGGGAGTTTGATGTTATGGTTTTATATAGAGTTTTTCCCCCTACTTATAAGCTAAAAAGGATGTTAATGGTGCCCTTAGGAGCCATTTTGTGCTAACTTTCTCCATCTAGTTGTTATAAACAAGGTGAGACTTAGACCCTTGAGATCATCAATTGTATACCTCATGGCACTTCGATGTTGTTTTACAACACAAAGAAGTTTATCAAGAGAAGGACCATTGAGTGTAGAATTGACAATCATGGGGTAAGTCTCATTTTCTCCAAGAAAAACATATTTCAAAGAAAGGGGGGGGAAGGGGTTTTAACTCACATATAGGAGGAGGCGTAATCCTCTCCTCTTTTTCCAATGAACCTTCCAAAACCTTAAAGCTTTCATGAGTAGGTTGGTAGATTGGTGCTTTATCCATGGCTTGCTTGAGGTGTCAAGCTTCACCCTCCTTTTCTTGTTCTCCCCTAGGAACACATCTTTAAGAGGATCCCTTGCTTCAACCAAAGTCCTTAGGCTTAGCACTTCTTGCTCAAAGGCATCGATACTATGCACTTCTTCCATAATAGGGGTTTTCATGCTCTTGTTGAAGGCGAGTTCCATTTTCTCATCCCCAACTCTTAATGTCATAACATCTCTCTTCATATCAACTAGCACTCCGACCGTTTTCAAGAAAGGCCTTCCCAAGATAAGAGGTACTTGGGAGTCTTCTTCCATCTCCATCGCAACAAAGTCACAAGGAATGAAGAGTACTCTCCCAACTTGCACCAGATCATCCTCCAATTCTCCAATTCTAAACCGAGTGGTCTGCTAGTTGTATCTGTAACGCCCTGCAATTTATGTAATTATAATAATGAAATATTACATGCCAATACCAAGATCGGACCAAATATTACATTTTTGTTTATTATTATAAGATAATATAGAGTTTATAGAACATTACTGTCGTATTTCTAACAACAGAAATACAAGGCGAAAACAAAATAAAATATGATACTAATATTATGAAACATAAGGTAACAACATATAGTATATTAATCCTAATATTTTATATTCCTCACTCCTGTCCATTCCCATTACTGGTACCTGAAAACAAAACATTTTATAACAGTCAACCCAAAAGGGTCCAGTACATTCCCAATACCATGTAAAAATACTTTGCAGATAATTATATAAAATAATCAGTTATGATTATATAAAATCATTTGTTGTAGTTTCTCCCGACAAATCTCGTGTGCACACCCATACAATGACTTACGTCACTCCGGATAATATTTTCAGGCCTTTAGCCTCTCCTGACATTTCCGTGTGCACACCCCTACAATGATGTACGTTACTCCATATATATATAATTCCTTCCTCCAACACAAACCTCCATCTCATTTTATAATAACATCTTTTCTCCACCACAAACCTCCATTTCATTTTATCATAGTAACATCTTTATATATCATTGTTACCACATATATGTAATACTCCGTATTTTCGGGAGTTATTTTGCTATAAATAAGAAAATATAAAGTAAAAGTGAAAGTATTTTATAATATAGTCTAGGTAAGCCTGCAGTTATAATTTAAATATACAACCTAATTTCGTACCTAATTATATGTTAATTCGGGTTTTGTTAAATAATAAATCAGAATCCGACTTGGAAACAAATCCTAACAACCTAAGGTTTCTCATACTATAAATAAGAAAAGGAAGAGAAAAAAAAAATTAGAAAACCCTATTCACATGTCATCAGTCGTTTTTTTCTTCTTTTCACTCTCAAGAGCTTTTTCTCTCTCCTCCTCTTTTCTTTCTTTTCCCCTGCTTCACGAGCCTCTTCGTCGCTCCTCTTCGTCGCTCCTCTTCATCGCTCCTCTTCGTCGCTCCTCTTCGCCCCTCACAGGTGGAGCGTGCGCAGCCCTCTCTCATCGGGGATTCTGTCGTTCGTCACGCCGAGCATCAGTGACGACGTTGCGGTGGTTCGTTCTCCATGCTCGCACCGTGGTTGTTTGGGATTCGAGTGCGGGTGGTTCGAGTGCTCGTGCGTCGAGGTCTGCTGGCGTGGTGGTTCGTGACGACCGAACACTGTAGCGTCTGTCGTGGTTGCGGTGGCCGCCGGAGGCAACAAGTTTCCGGTATGATGAAAAAAAAAAAAATTCCCTTTTTCCTTTGATTTAGTTCTTAATTTCTAATTTCATATGTTCCATTATCCTTGCTTAAATTTCGTTCATTATGAACAAAGAATCAGTTTTTGTATGTTGGAATTAAGGTTGAATACAAGAAAAGTCAAGGGTTTGATTTTTATTAACTTACTTCAAGGATCAGATCTAATATAGTTGTAATATGTTCCATGAGTATTGGAGGAACATAATAAATCTTTTCGTTCCTTATGCTGTCAATGCTTGAGTAAAATATGACTATGATTATTTGTATAGTTAGATAATAAAGTTATGAAAAGAAAGTTTAAACAACAAGAACATTATATTTTAATATTCAAAACATCATATTTTATATAGCTAGATAAGCTGATATTTATTTATTATTATCAAGGACTTAGCACTGAAATATTGTGTTATTCGATTAGGTCCCAATTTCATACGCGGAACGTTTTAATAGTCAGCAAAGATTCTCCGTTACAAGGTACGTACGCGTACTAGTTCAGTTGTAATTACTAGTATCATGTTAGGTTGTGAATTATTCTATTGGAACCTAGAATCATGATAGGGAACGATTGTATGGTTGTGATTGCTGAGATTGTTTGGTAGCATGATTGCGGTATGTAGCATTGTAATGCGTAATTCTATCGTATCATAAGCATGAAAGTTTTGGATTTGTATTCTTTGATCTATGGTGTGACAAGGTTGTTACAAGAATAAAGATTTGAGTATTGTATCTAACAAGGAATGTTAAAATGATTACATGTTTAATGTGGTATGAATGATCAATACTAAGAAAGGATTTTGGCAATAAACTTGTAGTTGGACTCCCTACAAGTGATGAACAATGGGGGAAGTGTGAGACTTGCTCTACACTCCTACGCAAGCCTACTGTAACGACAGTAGTGTCCTTATAAATTTTGATAACTCAAGTAGGCGGAAGGTTCCATACGATCTTGGGAGTATGCATACTAAGGTGATGGATGTGGAACGGAACGAAACCCTAATTACATTCCATCTAATAGACTAAGTTGTCTATTAAGAATTAAGTAGCCCGTATAATTCTAGTAAGATGACGGTGCCCGTTCGCTGCCAACTAAATAAAAAGTAAAGAATATTATGCTATGGTAGTATAATGTCTAGGAATGATCCTTATTATTCTGTTTATGCTTTGTATGCACTCAATGCTTTACTATGTACTCAGCATAGCTGATTGTGTGTTATTGTGTGTTTGTTGACCTGTGATGAACCATTGATGCTACAATGGGGAGCAGACTAGGTGTGCTGGTGTTGCTGCATGATGTTGAGCATATGGGGGATAGATCTTGGTCTTGAAACTTTAAAGTGTTTTAGATTAAGCATTATGAGACCTTTATGATTTACTTAATTAGTTTGTGGTTTGATTAAAAAGGGGTCCTTGGTGATTCCCGAGTTGTAGTTAAAGTAAACATTTTATTTCCGCTGCAATGTAGTTTTCTTAATAAGGAGTTGTAACATTTTGATTTTATTATGCGTTGCGTTTTACCGTGGCGGTAACACTCCCAAAGTCGATGCGACGTAGCTTAGACGTGTATGGATTTTGGGGGTGTTACAGAACTGGCATCAGAGTTAAAAGTTCTTATTTTCAAAGATGTTTTAAAGGATTTTAAAATGGGTAGTATGGGATAAGAGCATGTAAATTAGTTTTAGCGTGCATTAAATCATAGGAATGATTTTATTTGTACTGCCTTTTTTGCCTTTATTTGTCTGAATATATGAAATGTGGTGTGGTTGCTTGATTGAATTGGTGAAAGGTTCTTTGGAATCTTGGAAATGTGAATAGAGTAGGAGGATGTACAAGGAGAGTGGTTAAAAGCACTAAAATTCTATAGTAAAATATTTTAACTCCTAAAATTTCGAATTAATATAATATTCCAAAGATGTTTCAGAAAGGTATTGAACTAAAACTTGATTTCGAATATTTTAGGGAAGAATCATATCAATTGTCATAAATATTTTGAACTTGGGATTCTAAAATTGAAAATAATCGTTTTACCTCTTATATATGTTTATATATAATGTATACTTAAAAACCTTAAATTCACAAAACTTAGACTATTTTTCTTTTTTAAATTCGCAGATGGTTTACGACATAGGTCCTAAGGAATACCTGATGAAACACCGAATAGTGGAAGATTGGGACATCTGGGCCCATAAAATGAAAGCTGCTATGGAGTATAGGACCTTACAGGGAGATACTAGGCTTAGGACTGAAATGGAGAAAAAATATTTTATGCTGCAAAACGTCCCTAAGGAGGAACCCTATCTTTTCGTACACCATAGATATGGGGATATGTGGTCAGAAAATGGAGGTTTTAATAGGGCCAAACACAATTACTGGAACCAATACCTTCCTACTGTAGGACATTTCATTACTGATCTTAAATACTGTGAAAATGAATGGAGAATTCGTGAGAAAGGAAGTTGGGAGCCCTCTACCTCATCACCTTTAGTTCAAGGTACCTATCATATGGGGGAAAGCTCGGGAATTAATGTGAATTCTGAGAACCCTAGAGTTAAATCTGAGCCGCAAGCGTCCTTTAGAGCTGCAAAAAGAGCTAGGTACCAAACTTTTGAGGATGAGTTCATACCCGAGGACTACCACATAGCGGCAAACCTCAGAACTGTTACCTACATTTCCGATGATGAGGGGAATAATAGGACATTCATCGCAGTGATTGGGGAAGATAATGCTGAACCTATACTTGACTTGGAGAATGAGGAAGAGGGAGATCCTGATGAAAATGAGCATGCTGAAGAGGGAGATCCTAATGAAAATGAGCCTGCTGAAGAGGGAGATCCTAATGAGAATGAGCCTGATGAGGAGTATCCGATCGAGGAAAATGACCAAGAACCTCTGGAGGAAGAACCTCGGGAGGAAGATGAACCTATAGAGGATGACGAGTCTTCCGAGGACGAAGCTGGCATGGAAGAAGGAATAGAAAATCCTAATTCAGATGACGAAGCTCACCATTATAATCCCTAGTTTATTTTGATTTTATAATTAGGATTAGAATATTATTTTATTCGTTTATTTCAGTTTTAATAAGGCTTGCATGCCAAGTAGCAAACTAGTATTCTTTTATTCCTTTATTTATTCATATTATGTTTTC
The DNA here is from genome assembly GCA_947646795.1 of Beta lomatogona. NCBI lineage: Eukaryota > Viridiplantae > Streptophyta > Magnoliopsida > Caryophyllales > Amaranthaceae > Beta > Beta lomatogona. Next base: position 169,005 of record CANSNZ010000281.1, read on the forward strand.
CTTGGAAACAATAAATTTTACCCTTTTTAATAATAATACAACAGTTTTATTCATTTATGTGATGTAACGTCTTATTTGAGATGTTTATATGGCAAGTCAATAGAGACTTAATGGTTGTTTGCAATAAAAATGTGTTATATAAACGTGCCAATGTGTGGTAGTTAAATAATTAAACGACTATGTGCATATCGCTGAAACAGCCGTTGTGTCATTTTTCAGCGCAGAATGGTTCGTCAAGGCGGCACGCCTGATACCTCTCTGAATGTCGAGCAATCGATTCGTGATCTAGTGCAGATCACAGCTAACCTAGCCCAGGGTCATAACCGAGATGGGGACTTGTCTGAAAAGGTTGCCCGTAGGAACCCACCGGTACTGAATGGGAAAGGGGGGCCAGAGGAACTGGAAAACTGGGTTGGGGAGTTTGATAAGTTGTTTTTTACCCTTTCCTGTCCAGATGATAAGACTGTGCCCTTAGCAAGCTATTACCTTCAGGGGGATGCTCACTTTTGGTGGACCCAAGCTAAGGACAACCTCCTTAAACAACCTGACTTTGGGTGGGAAACCTTCAAGAAAGCCCTGAGGGATAAGTGTTACCCTCCATACCTCAAGAAGCAGAAAGCCTAAGAGTTTATGATGCTAGAACAAGGGAACCTGTCTGTTGAGGAGTATTATCGCAAATTCATTGAGTTGATGAGATTTGCTCCTGAAATTGCCCCTACTGAGGAAGCTAAGGCCTCACGTTTTGAATTAGGGCTCACCCTTGACCTACAAGGGAGACTGGGGGGTGGTACTTTCACCTCGTTGGACCATGGCTTTGGCAAACCTGCCCACCTATATGCCATAAGGAAACGAGAGGAAGGGGGTAAGCGAGGTGAGAAGCGAAAGGAGAATCCAAACCCCGAGGTTCAAAGGTTTGAAAAGAAACACTAGGGGAACCAAAACAACCAAACCTTCCAACGAAACTTTGGTAAGGGACCCAACAACAACAACACTCAGCACAATAGCAATAACCGCAACAATAACACCAACAACCACAGACCTGAACGTGTGTACAGGTGTAAGAAGTGCTCAAACAACCATCCTGGGAGATATTGCGAGGGTAACAAAGTGGAGTGTCGTGAATGTGGGAAACTCGGGCATAGGGCGTATGAGTGCTACTCAAAGAATAAGGTTAACCCCAATGGTCAGAAGAAAGGGAACTATGGAGACAAGCCTAGAAATGGGAATGGAAATGGTGGAAATGCATACAATGGGTCAGGGAACTCTAATTATTCCAAACAACCAACTAATGCAAATAACCAGGCACCATCTGGGACCCATGTGACCAACAACAATGATAATAAGGGTAAAGGGAAGCTGTATATGATGACGGCTAGTGAAGAAGAAGCTCTTAGAGATGTTGTCACTGGTATTTTCTCTATTAACTCAATTCCTGTTAAAGTGTTGTTCGATTCTGGAGCATCTTTGTCTTTTATTGGCCATACAACTGTTATAACTTTAGCACTGGTTGAGTCCGAGTCAATTTCTATGCCTATAATTATTCCGTCTGGGGATACTATTAATTGCTCTAAGAAATTCCTGAATGTCTCCCTGAAAATAGGGGAGGGCTTCTTTCCTTCCGATCTAATAGAGTTTAATTTATCAAACCTAGACATCATTTTGGGGATGGATTGGCTTGGGAAGTACAAGGCTAAGATAGACTGTGATGCACATAAAGTGGAACTGAGAGATCCTTCGGCGAAAAGGGTGTCATATAGGAGAATACCTCGAGAACCTGGGATTAAGGTAATCAATGCCTTGCAACTTAAGGGTTATATAGGCAAAGGATGGCCTCTATTTATGTGTTCTGTGAGAAGGGTTGAGGATGATCCATTAAAACATGAGGATGTGTCTATAGTTAGCGAATTCCAGGATGTTTGTCCTGAAGAAATACCTGGTATGCGGCCAAGGAGAGATGTAGAGTTCACGGTTGACTTAGTACCTGGAACTGGACCTATCTCAAAAGCCCCATATCGAATGGCTCCAGCAGAGATGAATGAGTTGAAAAACCAGTTGGAAGAACTACTAGAGAAGGGGTACATTAGACCTAGTATGTCACCATGGGGAGCCCCTGTTTTATTTGTGAAAAAGAAGGATGGTAGTTTGAGGTTGTGTATAGACTACCGTGAGTTGAACAATGTCACTGTGAAAAACAAATATCCATTACCTAGGATAGATGACTTGTTTGACCAACTTCAAGGTGCAGGGATGTTCTCCAAAATAAATTTAAGGTCTGGTTACCATCAGTTGAGGATTGCTGACCAAGATATACCGAAAACTGCCTTCAAGACTAGGTATGGACACTATGAGTTTACCGTCATGCCTTTTGGGTTAACCAATGCGCCTGCAGTTTTCATGGACCTCATGAATAGAATTTTTCGACCCTACCTCGATAAATTCGTAGTCGTGTTCATCGACGATATATTGATCTATTCAAGGAGCAAGGAGGATCATGAGGGACACTTGAGGCTTATTTTACAGACACTTAGGGAGAACCAACTGTATGCAAAGTTTTCAAAGTGTGAGTTTTGGTTAGAAAAGGTGTCATTTTTGGGTCATTTCGTCTCTAAGGAGGGTGTCTCAGTGGATCCTGCAAAAATAAAAGCTGTGAGTGAATGGCCTACCCCAAAGAATGTCACAGATATAAGGAGTTTCTTGGGTTTAGCCGGTTATTATAGGAGGTTTGTGAAAGACTTTTCGAAAATAACGAAACCCATGACTAACTTAATGAAGAAAGATTGCAAGTTTAACTGGACTGATGATAGTGAGAAAGCCTTTCAAACACTCAAAGAGAGATTAACCTCAGCACCTGTTCTAGCCTTGCCTAACAGGGATGAGGGGTATGATGTCTATAGTGATGCGTCAAAGAATGGGTTGGGTTGTGTTCTTATGCAAAATAGGAAAGTTATAGCTTATGCGTCCCGTCAACTGAAACCATATGAGGTTAATTACCCAACACACGACCTAGAGTTGGCCGCAATTGTCTTTGCCTTAAAAATCTGGAGACATTACCTTTACGGGGTGACTTGCCGAATTTTCACCGATCACAAAAGCCTCAAATACATCTTCACCCAGAAAGACCTTAATATGCGACAGCGCAGGTGGTTAGAGCTCATTAAGGACTATGACTTAGATATTCAATACCATGAGGGTAAAGCAAACGTTGTTGCTGATGCATTGAGTCGTAAGTCTAGCCATAGCCTGAACACCTTGGTAGTTGCTGACAAACTTTGTGAAGAATTTTCTAAACTCCAGCTTGAAGTAGTCCATGAAGGGGAAGTGGAAAAGTTATTGAGTGCCCTAACCATTCAGCCCAACTTCCTAGATGAAATAAGAGAGTGTTAGCCTGGGGATGTGAAACTTGAGTGGGTCAAAGCAAAACTTAAGGAGGGAAAAGCAGAAGGGTTTGAAATCCATGAGGATGGGAGTATACGCTACAAGGGTTGGTGGTGTGTACCGCAAAAATGTGCGGAGTTGAAGCAAAAGATAATGAGTGAAGGTAATAACACAATATGGGTGATAATGGACCGGTTGACTAAGACTGCAAGGTTCATAGCCATGAAAGACACGTGTAGTATGGAAGCCCTAGCCAAAGCATATGTTAAACATGTCATTCGATTGCACGGAGTACCCACGAGTATAGTGTCTGATAGGGATTCGCGATTCCTTTCGAATTTCTGGAAAAAGGTACAGGAAGCATTTGGTAGTGAGCTATTGATGAGTACCACATTTCACCCAGCTACAGACGGTCAAACAGAAAGAACCATCCAGACCTTGGAAAACATGTTAAGAGCTTATGCCTTAGAATACCAGGGATCATGGGAAGACCATTTGGACCTAATAGAGTTCTCATACAACAACAGTTATCATGCTAGTATCAAAATGGCTCCATTTGAAGCGTTGTATGGGGGAAAGTGTCGCAGTCCTTTGTGCTGGAACGATATTAGTGAGACGGTGGTGTTAGGTCCTGAAATGATTCAAGAGACTGTTGATCAAGTGCGAGTCATTCAAGAGAAGATTAGGGCTGCACAGGACAGGCAGAAGTCCTATGCGGATCAGATCCGAAGGGAAGAGAACTATGAAGTTGGTGAAAAAGTGCTGCTTAAGGTGTCTCCTATGAAAGGAGTGATGCGATTTGGGAAGAAAGGGAAACTAAGCCCTAAGTTCATAGGACCATATGAGATTTTGGCGAGAGTAGGCAAAGTGGCTTATCGCCTAGATTTGCCAAACGAGTGAGAAAGGGTTCACAACGTGTTTCACATATCCCAACTTCGGAAATACGTACCTGACGAGTCGCATGTCCTAGAACCTGAAAACATCGAGTTAGACAAAGCCTTGTCCTATGAGGAGAAACCCATCAAGATCCAAGACCACAAGGTGCGTAGTACGAGAAATAAGGACGTCAAAATCGTGAAGGTGTTGTGGAGAAATCAGAATACTGAAGAAGCCACATGGGAAGAAGAGGATGCGATGCGTCTGAAGTACCCTGAGCTTTTTCAAGAGGTAGGCGAGTTACGAGGACGTAACTTTTCTTTTAAGGGGGGGAGAATGCGATAGAATTTCGCGCTTTCCCTAAAAGTTGGCTTAAGTTTGTTATTTATGTGTATTATTGTTTATGTGACTTGCGAAAACTAGAAAACGCTTGTGAAAGTTTGGGACTAAGAAGTGCAAAAGTTCGTCGTTAAGACTGACTACCTCAAAGTTTCGGGACGAAACTTCCTTTAAGGGGGGGAGCCTGTAATACTCCGTATTTTCGGGAGTTATTTTGCTATAAATAAGAAAATATAAAGTAAAAGTGAAAGTATTTTATAATATAGTCTAGGTAAGCTTGCAGTTATAATTTATATATACAACCTAATTTCGTACCTAATTATATGTTAATTCGGTTTTTGTTAAATAATAAATCATAATTCGACTTGGAAACAAATCCTAATAACCTAAGGTTTCTCATACTATAAATAAGAAAAAGAAGAGAAAAAAAAAATATTAGAAAACCCTATTCACTTGTCATCAGCCGTTTTTTTCTTCTTTTCACTCTCAAGAGCTTTTTGTCTCTCCTCCTCTTTTCATTCTTTTCCCCTGCTTCACGAGCCTCTTCGTCGCTCCTCTTCGCCCCTCACCGGTGGAGCGTGCGCAGCCCTCTCTCGTCGGGGATTCCGTCGTTCGTCACGCCGAGCATCAGTAACGACGTTGCGGTGGTTCATTCTCCACGCTCGCACCGTGGTTGTTTGGGATTCGAGTGCGGGTGGTTCGAGTGCTCGTGCGTCGAGGTCTGCTGGCGTGGTGGTTCGTGACGACCGAACACGGTAGCGTCTGTCGTGGTTGCGGTGGCCGCCGGAGGCAACAAGTTTCCGGTATGATGAGAAAAAAAGAAATTCCCTTTTTCCTTTGATTTAGTTCTTAATTTATGATTTCATATGTTCCATTATCCTTGTTTAAATTTCGTTCATTATGAACAAAGGATCAGTTTTTGTATGTTGGAATTAAGATTAAATACAAGAAAAGTCAAGGGTTTGATTTTTATTAACTTACTTCAAGGATCAGATCTAATATAGTTGTAATATGTTCCATGAGTATTGGAGGAACATAACAAATCTTTTCGTTCCTTATGCTGTCAATGCTTGAATAAAATATGACTATGATTATTTGTATAGTTAGATAATAAAGTTATGAAAAGAAAGTTTAAACAACAAGAACATTATATTTTAATATTCAAAACATCATATTTTATATAGCTAGATAAGCTGATATTTATTTATTATTATCAAGGACCTTTAAAGTGTTTTAGATTAAGCATTATGAGACCTTTATGATTTACTTAATTAGTTTGTGGTTTGATTAAAAAGGGGTCCTTGGTGATTCCCGAGTTGTAGTTAAAGTAAACATTTTATTTCCGCTGCAATGTAGTTTTATTAATAAGGAGTTGTAGCGTTTTGATTTTATTATGCCTTGCGTTTTACCGCGGCGGTAACACTCCCAAAGTCGATGCGACGTAGCTTAGACGTGTATGGATTTTGGGGGTGTTACAATATGATATTATTTTTAGAATCACCTTGTATATAAATCATAATGTAACAATACCATTTGCATTATAAACACATTATTTGCAAATCACAATATACCTTTACTATTAAGGCAAAACTATTTTTAATACTAATAGTTTATCTAAAAAAAAAGTGAATATAATAACACATTGTAGCAAAACAATATTAAGAAGGGGTATTCAAGAATGTACATTCATAATGTTGCACAATTTGTAAGTACTAGTCTCTTTCCAATCTTATATATGCAAATCACAACATGTGTATTGCCTTGAGACAGGGTTATTACATATAAGCTTTTGTTTCGACGTGATTATACCATAACACCTTTACTAATAGAATTACATTGTTGCGTTGTACCTTATCTTTATGATCTAGAATTTGAACAACTTGCTTTTCATAAGTCAATTCTTCTTCAACTCGAATAGGGGGTATATTAATGTCATGGGATTGGTCTGGTATATATCGACGTAAAAGTGAAACGTGGAACACGTCATGAACTCTAGAAAATTCACTAGGGAGTGCTAATCGGTAAGCTACATTTCCAATTTTCTCGATGATCTCAAATGGTCCAATGTACCTAGGACGAAGTTTTATTGCTTTGCCAAATCTTACTACTCCTCTGGTTGGGGAAACCTTTAGAATTACTGACTCACTAACGGACCTTTTAAGGTCAACGTAACTTTTCTGACAACTCCGTGTAGTTCTCATTTTCTCCTGAATGATTCAAACAATGTCATATGATTCTTATATCATTTCAGGTCCAATTATCTTCGATTCATCTATGTCCCTCCAACATAAAGGGGTTCAACATTTTCACCCATATAGAGCTTCATATGGTGCCATATTAATGCTAGCATGGTAATTGTTATTGTAGGAGAATTCTATTAATGGCAAATATTTTTCTCATGAACCTTTAAACTCTAAAACACAAGCTCGTAATAAGTCTTTTAATTTTGAATTGTTCTCTCAGTCTGGCCATCTGTAGCTGGGTGAAAGGCTATGCTAATGTTCAGTTGTGTACCCAATGCTTTCTGTAATTTTTGCCAAAACTTAGGCACATACCGGAATCTCGATCATACACAATAGAACTAGGTGCTCCATGAAGTCTAATAAACTCTTCAACATACTTTCTTGCTAATCGCTCAAGATCCCAAGTATTATGAAATGCTAAAAAATGAGCACTTTTGTAAGCCTATCCACTATAACTCATATAGAATTCATCCCTTGAAGAGTTGTTGGTAACCCCATAACAACATCCATTGCTATTGACTCCCATTTCCAAGTGGGTATATCCCAAGGCTGCAAAAGTCCTGAAGGGTGCTGATATTCTGTTTTTACTTGTTGGCAAGTCAGACATTTGACTACGAACTCTGCAATTTCTTGTTTCATGTTTCTCCACCCAAACATACCACAACGATCTTTATATATCTTATTTCCACCTGGATGTACAGAGTAAAGGGTATTATGTGCTTCATTCATGATTCTCCTTTTTAAATCTGCCTGGTTTGGTACACACAATCGTCCTTGAAAATGAAGTAACCCATCTTCTTGTATCACAAAACCTGTTTCTTTCCCAATCAACACTCTTGCATGAATCTTCTCTAATTGTGGATCCTTTTTCTTCAACTCCTTAATTTCTTCACTCAAGCTCGGTTTGATTTCTAAGGCTGCTAAATATCTTTCCAGATCACCTACAATCAACTCAATTTGTAACTTATTAAGTTCTCTTTGGATAATAGGCTTGATGGTAAGTAAGTTAAGGGTAGCGTAATTTTTCCGACTAAAAGCATCGGCTACCACATTGGCCTTTCCAGGGTGATATTGAATATCCAACTTATAATCCTTTATAAATTCTAACCATCTTCGTTGTCTCGTGTTTATATCTTTCTGGGTAAAAATGTAATTCTGGCTTTTATGATCTGTGTAAATTTTACACTTTACCCCATATATATAATGTCTCCAAATTTTCAATGCAAAAATAATGGCGGCAAGTTCAAGGTCATGGCTAGGGTAATTCTGCTCGTGAGGTTTTATATTTCTCAACCTTCGGTATCACTAGGAAGACTAAGAAATGGAGCTGTGGTAAGATGAAATTTCAGTTCTTGGAATGCTACTTCACACTTGTTACTCCACTCAAACTTCGTAGTTTTTCTTGTGAGGTTTCTGATAGGTTGAGCAATTCGCAAAAAGTTTTCTACAAATAGACGATAATATCCTGCTAAACCTAAGAAACTTCATACTTCTGACACATTGGTGGGTAGAGGCCAATTGGTGATTGCTTCTACTTTCTGGGAATCTACTTGCACACCTTCTCTAGACATACCATGCCCTAGAAATGCTATTTTACCAACTAAACTTCACACTTTTTAAGTTTTGCAAAGAGTTGGTTCTTTATCAGAGTCTCCATAACTATTCCCAAATGTTTCTTGTACTCTTTCTTATCTTTGGAATACAATAAAATATCATCAATAAAACATAATAACAAAATGATCTAGGTAAGGTTTGGAAACTCAATTCATAAGGTCCATAAATACAGCTGGGGCATTGGTAAAACCAAAATGCATAACGAGAAACTCATAATGTCCATACCTCGTTCTAAAAGCAATTTTCGAAACATCTAAAGGTCTAATTCTTAATTGAGGGTATCCAGATCGTAAGTATATCTTTGAAAATACCGACGCACCTTGCAATTGGTCAAAAAGGTAATCAATACAAGGCAAAGGATATTTATTTTTAATGGTTATCTTTTTAAGTTCTCTATAGACTACATAACCTTATGGTTCCATCTTTTTTCTTAATAAATAAAACAGGTGCTCCCCATGGTGATATACTCAGTTTAATGTATCCTTTATCCAATAATTCATCAAGTTGTATCTTCAATTCCTTTAGTTATGTAGGTGTCATTCTATATGGTGCTTTTGAGATAGATGCTACCCCAAGTACTAACTCAATTTGAGGAGGCATATCTACAATTTCCTTAGGATATTTTTCTTTGAATTTTCTAACAACAGGAATGTCAGAGATTTTAGGTTCAGATTTTTCAATACTAACAACATCACAAAGGTATCCTTCACAACCTTGTCTCAACATCTTTTGCTTGAAGAAAAGAAATGATTCTAGATTCTGGTTTTGTCTCATTATTCTGAAATGTGATTATCTTTCCTTCAGAATTTACTAAGGTTACAGATTGCTTTTGACAGTCTACTATAGCACAATTTTTATTCATCCAATCCATTCCTAAGATAACATCAAATTCCTTAAGGTCAAATTGAATTAGATCAGCATGAAATATATTTCCCTCTATGCTTAAAGGACAATTCTTATATATAGTTTGACACAGAATAATATTTCCCGTAGGGAGGCTAATGCAAAATTCTAAATTTGACTCACTAGGATCCAAATGCAAATCTTTAGACATGGTAATGGATATAAACGAATGGGATGCTCCGGTATCAAATAAAACATGTATTGGGGAAGTGTATATAGAAATGTTACAGTACCCACTTCAATTGAGTTTTCGACCTCTTGTGTTAAACACACAACCAGAGTTTGGAATTTGACGTTGAATAGCTCCACCTTGAGGTTTAGAGGTAGGTTTTGAGGTATAGGGATTAAGTGCAGTTAATTTTGCATTTGGCATTCTATCTCTCTCTAAAGGGAAATCCTTTCTTAAGTGATTTGGACTCCCACAAGTGTAGCAACGATTATTCGCAAACCAACATTTTTCAGTTGGATGGTTAAGATAATCACATTATGCACAAAGGGGTTTTTGATAGTGGTTTGGAGGTACAAAGGGTTTGTATTCCCGATGTTAGGCCTTTTTTAAAAATTTCTATTTATAGTGTGTGTTCCTTCCCACTTCCTTTTATGCATTGCATTTTCTGCCTCTCTTTCTTTAATTATTCTCTCATCGATTGCTGCCATATCATACATTTCTTGGTAGCTATGACAACTATGGGTGAAAAGTCGATCACAGAGTTCCCAATCAAGACCCCTCTTAAATTTATTCATTCTTAAGTCTTCAGTTGCTACTAGGTTTGGTGCAAATCGAGACAATTCCATAAAATTTGATGCATACTCCATAACAAACTCATTACCTTTGCCCCAATTGGGAATTCCATTCACCAATAAGTCATTATATTTATTTTTAAAAGTGTCCCATGTGGCACTCATTGGAAGTGTTTCCATTAAAGAAAAAGTTAGATAGGGCATGGTCATTCCACATTTTGGGTATTGAGCATTAAACTCATCAATAGATCTGGCTAAACGATAAATATGATCCATAACACTATAATCGAGATCCATAGCTAGTGCCAGTGGACTGATTGGCCTTGCCATTATAAGATAATAAAAACACATGATAAATATCATGAAATAACATTAATAAGCAGTAAACTATAAATACCCCAACCGGCCTTTCTCTCAAATAGATTACTAATGAAATTATTAACATTTTATTACATTTACTTTTATTTACAATATTGTATTATTTTTAAAAGTGGCTCGGATACCAAACTGTAATTCCCATTAATTTATATAATTCTAATAATGAAATATTACATGGCAATACCAGGATCGAACCAAATATTACATTTTTGTTTATTTTTAAAAGATAATATAGAGTTTACAGGACATTACTGTCGTGTTCCTAACAACAGAAGTACAAGGCGAAAACAAAATAAAATATGATACTAATATTATAAAACATAAGGTAACAATATAAAGTATATTAATCCTAATATTTTATATTCCTCACTCCTGCCCACCATTACTGGTACCTGAAAACAAAATATTTTATAACAGTTAACCCAAAAGGGTCCAGTACATTCCCAATACTATGTAAAAACACTTTGCAGATAATTATATAAAATAATCAGTTATGATTATATAAAATCATTTGTTGTAGTTTCTCCCGACAAATCTCGTGTACACACCCCTACAATGACGTACCACATTCCATATATATATAATTCCTTCCTCCAACACAAACCTCCATCTCATTTTATAATAACATCTGTTTCTCCACCACAAACCTCCATTTCATTTTATAGTAGTAATATCTTTATATAACATCATTGTTACCACATATGATAGTATCTTTAGAATCTCCTTGTATATAAATCATAATGTAACAATACCATTTGCATTATAAACACATTATTAGCAAATCACAATGTACCTTTACTATTAAGGCAAAACTATTTTTAATACTAATAGTTGTTCTAAAAAAAAGTGAATATAACAACACATTGTAGCAAAACAACATTAAGAAGGGGTATTCAAGAATGTACCTTAGTAATGTTGTACAATTTGTAAGTACTACTTTTCTCTTTCCACTCTTATATATGTACGTTCTTTTTTTATATTTTTTTTCTTACTGCTCTCTTGCCAATATGCTGAAGTTAGTAGGCTATTTATAGGTTGTGAATTTTGGTGGGAACAAAATACCTATACGTATAAAAATTCTCAATGTTCTCCGTAGTTAAGCAACATGTGTCTTGCTTCTTTTTTCCTCTGAATTACAATTAAGCATACCTAGTGAGCTAGGCTATGTATGTGCTAAACATTGGTGGCAAAATCAACTATTACAAGGTAATATGAAAATATTTACCATCCTACGTAAGAATGGTGGTGTTTATCACCATAACAAATGTAAATAACTCAATTAGCAACGGCCAAGTGCCATAGATGTGTTTAATATGAAACCCTCTAATATTGTATCTTGCATATTGTCTTAATATAGGTAGCGATTGTCTGTCCATCGGTAAAATCATTAGTGATGTTTCCAACAACTAAATTACGTTGGTCATTAGGCTAACCGTTTATAAGTTAGGAGCATTCTAGGTTTATACGGTACTTACGACAAATCCTACTAGATATATTATAAGCTCATAAACTAGTAATTGAATATTTTATTAATCTTTGACCCTTAAAGTACTTTATAAACTATAATGTTAATATAAATGATATATGTATGCACATATTACTTTGCCTTGAGCAAATGCACAAAGCCAAGGAAACACATAACTTTACATAAATTAATCATATAAACAACAAAATAACGTACATAAGATCTTAGGGGCTAGGTTATCTTATAATCATACTTTAACCTTCAATCCCTTACTAATATATTTATAATAAGTATTTTTTTCTGGTTATTACAGTATCACTCTTCATGGGGGTTTAAGCTCAAAGTTGAGCTTCTTTGTAATGGAGAGTGGCATTAGGCTTACACTAGCCCCAAGGTCGACCAATGCTCTCACTAGTACAGAAAAGTTGATTTACCTGGGATCCGAGAGCCCCATTTGCGTTGGTTCCGGGTCCGACGCTACAAGTCTCGACACAAAATTTGCCGGACATGATCTGCGTTGGGTGGAGATTCGACGCAAATCGTAAACAATTTGTGCCGGATGTGTAGCGTAACCCGACGCAAATGTCACCCCCCATGCCTTGTTTTTCACCAAGAAAAAAAGGAGATTTGTGTCGAATATAAAGCCTCATCTGACGCAAATTGATGTTCTTTTAATAAAAAAACAATTTGAGTCGGTTGAGGCTCTATATCCGATGAAATTGCTGTTTTTTTATAATAAAAAATTAATTTCGTGAATCTGTAATTTTTACCCATACAAACAGAAACAACAATACGAATACAATGAAATTATGTACAATATTGAGGATGGTAAACAAATAAAGAAAACAAATAAACAACAAAGAAATTGAGAAGGGAAGCGTGCAGATCTGAGGATTTGTAGAAATACAACGAAGAATTGAAGCAACAATTCGTACATCCAAATGAAAAATACTCTAGAATACCCTAAAAATCGAATCTCTGAACAATTGCAATACAACAATTCGTAAATAACCTAACCTAATCCAAACGAAAATTAATATAGAAAACCCTAAAAATCTATCATCAACAACTAAAATAAACCAAATCGACATTAAAATCGAAGGAACGTCCAAAAATAACCTTTGAATGAGCGATGACGTTCTTGCTCTTCTTCTTCTTTAACCCATTACAGTTTCTCGATTTAGATTTAGATCTAAAAAATTCGTCGATGACGTTCCTCAGGTTCAAAACTTCATCGTTCGAGTTCAACGTTGATTCCATGGCTTCTCGATGGTTGAAACACACAAAGGACACAAGAGATTGAAGAAGGGGGCGTATACGTCTCACGATTTGCGTATACGTTGCTCGATTTTCTGGGGAAAGCAGAAGGGAAGGAGAGAGGAGATTGACTGATTAGAGAGATTTTATAGGAGATTGAAGAATGGGAGGAAGATTTAATAATTTACAGGAGGGAGCGACGGTTAGAGTAAGAGTGGGAGTTTTAGGTTAGAGGGTGAGAGTGGGATTGTTAGTTAGAGAAGAAGTTGGGAGCGAGTTAAATGTTTAGGGTTTGAAAAGTGGGCCGATCATATGCGTCGGATGGGCCCAAGTCATCTGACGCAAATCTCCTAATACAATGATTTGCATCGCACATAGCAAAGCACACGATGCAAATCGTTTCTTAATTGTGCCCACGTTGCTTTAGTTATTTGCGTCGAACATAGCAAAGCATCCGACGCACATGATTCTCCCACCCGTTTGATTTAAGTATTTGTGTCAAATGCACGTCAAATTCGACGCACATGAACCATGATTTGCGACACGTTCAACACCCATCCGACGTAAATGATACGCCCCCATCCTTCTGCTTCAGTTACCTAGTTATGCAATTTTAATGACGCAAATCAACGTTTTTCTACTAGTGTCTCTTCGACTTCAAATCTCCAATCCTCAAGGGTTTGGAGAAGGACCTCGGATCTTCAAGCTTCTTGGGAGCTTGTTTTGGAGGACCATACTAACTTCGGCGGTGAGGGCAATTAGGGAACTTTCTTCAAGTTTGGACTTATTACAGAGAAATTCCTTTAGAAACTTGGCATAGGTGGGAATTTTAGCCATAGCTTGGAGAAATGGAATAGGAACTTGAAAACCCTTCATTACCTCAAGAAACTTGACAAATTTGTCATTGAAGCACTTCTTTGCTAACCTTTGAGGATATGGAACAGGAAGAGTGTAGCTCTTTACTGGAGGAGGTTCTTTGCTTGATTTTTTGGGTTCAACCACTATAAGAGTCCCATCCTCTTAAATATCTTCCAAAGTGACTTCTTCAACCTCTTTACCCACTCCACTATCAACATTATCACTATCCTTTGAAGGACTATCATCATCAAGTTCGGGCATCTGAGGACCCTCATAGTGAGCCCCCGGATCTCAAAGTGATGGCTTTAGATTGCTCTCGGATGATTGGTTGGCTAGGAAGTTAAGTATAAGAATTTGAAGAGTTGTTGCTTACTTGTTGAGCCACTTGAGCAAGTTGTGTCTCAATCATCTTGTTGTCATTCATTTGTTGGTGGGAAGTGTTTGTCTCCAAACTTCCTATCATTGTTGGTGTTCTTTGTTTGTTGGCATAGGAAGAGTTGGAGATGGGATTCTAGGGAAGATTTTTTAGGTTGGTTTGGTTCAAAGGGGGCTCTAGGAGGTTGTTGTTGTAAGAACATATAGATGCATATGTAGCGGAATTTCAGGAAACAATTTCCTAACATCTATCATAGGATCGTAAACATAATCATACACATGAATCGTTCAATAAGGATTAGATATAAAACCTTTGTAGGGTGATTTCCTAGTTGTATGCAAGCTTCGAAGATCTGAGAACCCCAAGTGTTGCTCCTCTAATAAGTCCACGACCACCCGTTGAACACCAACGTTTGCTAGAATGGAAGAGAAGAATTATGTTGCTTTTAGGTGGTATAGGCGCCAGTTTAAGTGAATAGTTTAGGGTTTCACTTGCTCTCTCTCTTGTGAAAAGAAGTTGCTCAATAAATTGATCACCTAAACCCTAATATTATATCCTATATATAATATAAGAGTCATAGACAAGTTAGGAGAACTAATTCTTCTCCTATCCTATCTATGGCCGGCCAACCCAATTCTAAATGGACTTGGGTTGCTTTGTCCAAATTGTGCTACAATGTGTGACCTCATAGGATTAATATATTTTAGTTGTAGGCCCAAATAATGTTGTCCTACTAATCATATTTATTCTCTAGCAAGAAAATATAATTACTAAAATAATTAACTTTATTATCTTCATAATTGAATTTGTATTTATATATTTAGTAATTGTCGGGATATCTAAGGACATATTCCTTCAATCTCCCATTTGTCCGAAGACAAGAGCACAATGATAATTTTCTTAAGTCACTTAATGCCAAATTTGATAAAACTATGTTATTCTCAAATTTTTGTTCCTTGATCACTGAGTTTGAACAGTTCAAATAAGGATTAACTCTTTAATCCTATTTCGCATGGCCATGCAATTTTTCAGTTCTCGCTCATCAAGAGGCCCAAACACCATTCCTATCTAATAGGAGGACTTATCCACTCTTGTATGACCATAACTCCCACTCAATTCTTAGCCCACCTGATCACTTCCATTATAACCTCCTTTTACGGCGCGACGTTTACAACGCCATGGTTAAACCTCCACTAAATATAGCTGTTTGATTCTACTTTTAGAATCTAATGAGGTTAAGTCTCAATGTATCAAATATACATCCATATAATCAATTAGACATTTTTATGTCTCCATAGCCATTAAACTGCGCTATCAATTAATTATATACTAGTCTTTAAATAAATCACTTATGTCCAATTTAGTGATTTAACTAGGGATAATAAATAAATTGTGATTTCAAAACATGAAGTAACAAATGTGTTTACAATTGTATACATGAAGTAACCAAACTATTAAATAAGAAACAAATTTCTATTGATAAGCATTCAAAACATAACAAATGTGTTTACAATAGTATACATGAAGTAAACAACCTAAAGCCATTCTCCCATATGCTTAAGCCCCATAGACCTAGTATGACACTCATGCTTAGATTGAGCAAGCGGTTTAGTCAGAGGATCCGCCACATTATCCTCAGTATGAACCATGCTTACTTTCACATCCTTTCTTCCAACAATCTCTCGAATAAGATGGAATTTCCTGAGCACATATTTAGACCTTTGATGCTACCTGGGTTCCTTAGACTGAGCAATGGAACCATTGTTTTCACAATACAACTTAATGTCATTCTCAATGCTAGGAACTACACCAAGCTCACTAATGAACTTTTTGATCCAAACAGATTCTTTTGCTGCATCTGCTGCTGTAATATATTCAGCCTCTATTATATAATCTAAAATGGTACTTTGCTTAGAGCTCTTCCAGCTCACAGCTCCTCCATTCAGACAAAAAATGAAACTAGATTGGAATCGAAAATCATCTTTGTCACTCGGGAAGCTTGCACCGGCGTATCCATTAACAACCAACTCATCATCTCCACCATAAACCAACAAATTATCCTTAGTCCATCACAAGTACTTAGCTTAAGGATGTTTTTCGATGCAATCCTGTGCGCATCTGCTGGATTTGACTAGTATCTGATGCATTTACTCAAAGCATATGCAACATCCAGTCGAGTGCATATCATGGCATACATACTGGATCCTACTGCAGAAGCATAGGGAATATCACTCATACACTTGACCTTATTAGGATTCGAAGGACACTGCTGAGTCTTGCCAACTGTTATGCCATGTTGCAAAGGAATGAAACCTCTTTTGGAGTTTCTAGCTTGAAGCTTGCAAGAACCTTATCAATATTAGTCTCTTGACTAAGTCAAATTAGCCTTTTCTATCTATCTCTATAGATCTGTATTCCCGATATGTACTCTGCCTCTCCTAGATCTTTCATAAAGAAATAATTTTTAAGCCATTTCTTGACTGGCTCAAGCATGAATTTATCATTTCCTATGAGAAGTATATCATCCACATACAAGACCTGAGAGGTAATGCTACTCCCACTTAACTTCTTGTATACACAAGATTCCTCTTCGTTTATGAGAAAGCCAAATTTCTTAACTGCCTCATCAAATCTGAGGTTCCAACTCCTTTATGCTTGCTTTAGTCCATAAATGGACTTCTTAAGCTTGCATACCCTCCCTAAATTTTCTCGATCTTTAAAACCTTGAGGCTGTGTCATGTACACATACTCTTTCAAGAACCCATTCAAGAAAGCGGTTTTGACATTCATCTGCCATATTTGATAGTCATGAAAGGCAACAATAGCAAGGATTATCCTAATGGACTTCAGCATGGCTATTGGTGAGAAGGTTTCATCATAGTCAATACCATGAATTTGTTTGAAACCTTTCGCGACCAACCTTACTTTGAAAACACTTATGTTTCCATCCATGTCCGTTTTCAACTTGAAAATCCATTTGCATCCAATGGGTTTTACCCCATCAGGAAAATCTACTAAGTCCTATACTTGATTTTCAGACATGGAATCCATTTCAGATTTCATGGCCTCAAGCTATGGTACGTGTCGTTAAGCGTACAAATTAAAAACCTTATTTCATCCACATTAGTATTGTTTAAGTTTAGTACAACGATAAATAAGGGTCGATCCCACGGAGAGGTTTATATATTCCTAAAATCCAAGTTCAACTAATTAGGAGAATCTAACTAGTATATACATGTCATTGTACATATTCACATTGTTTTGGGGGGGTTGGAAAGCGTTTATATGAATTTAAAAGCTACTAAAGATAAATCTAACCTAATATTTACATGTGATGACAAACAATCCCATTTTTAAGCTCATATTTCTTTTAGAGATTTACAAACTTCAAACCTTGATTATATTTCCAATTTCATAAATCCAAGATTCAATTAGATAGATTAATTGTAGGAATTCAAGTAACCAAACTCCCCTATACTTCCTTACTTTTAATCAACGTTGAACTAAGTCTAACATCGATTCTAAACTAATCTAATCACTACAAGTATTTCGCAACTTACAATGATTAAACTAGAAGCATTATAGAATTAGAAGTACATCATTAATCCCTAGTTAATCTAAACATATCATATCTTTATGTTTAAATAACTAGTCCGAGTTATATTCTAGTTTGAACTTAAAACCATCTTTGCAGGCCTAAATTAAACTAGTTGCTACTTGTTTTTATACAATTTAGACTAAGCTTAATCATATAAATAGCAAGGATTTCAATTTCATACATAATAAGATAACAAACTAGGCATAATATTGAAATCTAAAACATACATACAAATATAACTAATGTATCTAAGATCAAATAATCTTGAATTTAAACTATAAATTTAACAATTCAATCCAAACAACATCAATACAAACCAACTATGAAATCCAAAAATATAATCGGGAAATATCAAACCAATTTGAAAGTACAAGAGAAAGAAGAGAAGAACTTATGTATTTGCCCGGAAATTCGCCTTTGAATGTCGGATTTCGCACCTACGTTCAAGATTGAACTTCACACTCCTCGGTTGTGTGCTAAGACTCCAACCCGAAGCTGTCTTCTTCGTCGAACTCGAGCACCCCCAAATGGCTCGACACACCTCACGCTATTTCTCTAAATTTTTCTCTCAAATTTTTGTGGAATTGTTTGCTCCTGATTTTCGGACCCTTAATTGGGTATTTATACCCAATTTCTGCAGCCAAAGATGAGGTTTTCGGACCAATTAGAGAGGAGGAGTGAGCAACAAAAATTCGGCCCTTGAACCGCCTTTGAATGTCGTGAATTTCGGCGCCGCAATTCGGCTGTGCCTCGTCTGATTGGTGGAGATTTGCGGCGGTGATGCGGCTGTGTTTGTGATTGGTTGCAAGTTAATGATGGCGGTGAATGATGATGATGAAGGATGATGTTGGCAGTGGCTGATTGGTGGTGATCGATGAAGAATGATGATGATGCACGACGAAGAAGAAGAAGGAAGAACGTGTTCTGTTCTTTTCGTCCTTCTCTTCGTTCCTTTTCAATTCTTCTGTTTTCCATTTTTTCTTTCTTTTCTTCTATTCTCACGTGTCTCTTTTGTTTTCTTTCATTTTTTTTTTCTTTGGTTTTTAAATCTCTTGGGCTGATTTTCACAACGTAAATGGGCTTGCCTTGGAGTTCTTGGACCAATTGACCTCATTAAACAAAAATAGTATAGTTAAGTAATATTAGTAATAAAAATAAAAACATAGTAAATTATATCTAATAGTATTAAAAGTATATAAAATGCATCAAAATAATAATATAAACATACTTATAATATTAAAAAAAAAGGATATAAATATATTATAATATGCACTTATCAAGCTATTTTTCGAAATCTTGACTCTCCAAAGCATCTTTGTAGCTAGTAGGTTCTTCTGATTCTAAAATCATTATTTCAGAACTTTCAGTCAAAAGGAAATCAATATATCTCTTTAACTGAATAATTGTCCTACTAGACCTACGTTGAGAAACAACAGAAGAAGTTTATACCTCATTAGGTTGAGGGACTTCGCATGAAGTATCTCCAAGTGGGACGGTAAGAGGTACATGAATTGAATGCATCGCCTCTAGAGCATTTTCATGCCGGGCCGCCTCTGACGAGGTGTTAACCTCATCCATTTGTTGCTCATCTCGAATTTCTTCGAAAAATATATTTCTCCCACTTGTTTTTCTGGAAATAATCTCCTTTTCTAGAAAGACACCATTACAAGCAACAAACGAATTTGGGCGAAAATGCTTATGAAAGAGTAAACGTTTTACATAAGATTGTCAACCCCATATCCTTAGAAAAAAACAATTTTGGAACGTGTTTAGTCCACATTTCATATGGTGTTTTTTCCACTGCTTTGGATGGTGCTCCGTTAAGTGTGAATGTCGTTGTTTCAAGCGCAAATCCCCAGATTGAAATAGGAAGACGAGCAAGACTCATCATGGATCGAACCATATCTACTAGATTTTGATTCCTTCTTTCAGAAATGCCATTTAACTGTGGTGCTCCTGGTGGACTCCATTGTGAAAGTATTTCACAATCCTTCAAATAATCACCAAATTCATGAGATATATATTCACCACCACGATCGGATCGAAATGCGTTAATTTTCTTCTCAAGTTGTAACTGTACTTTATTTTGGAACTCCTTGAATTTTTCAAAGGATTTCGACTTATGCCGCATGAGGTAAACATATCCAAATATGCTTACATCATCGGTAAAAGTTATGAAGTAATTGTACCCCTCCCTTAGCCAAAGTACTCATAGGTGCACACACATTAAAATGTATGAGAGCTAAAAGATCATTGGCCCTTTCACTTGAACATGTGAAAGGAGACTTTGTCATTTTCCCAAGCAAGCAAAACTCACAAGTATCAAGATACTCCATGTGAAGTTTCTCAATGCACTTTGAGCTTATGGGGCCTAATCGACAATGCCATAGGTATGTAGGGTTTAAATCATTTGCGTTATGTTCTTGTTGTCCATGTTATAGATGTGGGTTTCTAAGTCTAGCACATAAAAACCCATTTGATAACTTAGCAGAGACATAGAACATATCATTCAAATATGCGAACAACAATTGTTCTTTATGGTAAATGAAAAACCTTCCGAATCCAAAACATGAATCGAAATAATGTTCTTTGTGATAGCAGAAACATAATAACAATTATTAAGTTCTAAAACTAATTCTAAAGGTTAAAGTAGACTATATACTCCCACTGGTAATGTAGCAACTTGTGCTCCACTGCCAATGTGAACCACAAGTGTAACAAATACCCAAGAAGCAGAAGTTGCTAAGTTAACTTCTATAACATTGATATATGAAGTAGAAACTCCTTTCTTATGATCCTTCAGATACTTGTGGCAACTACTTTTCCAATGACCAACCTTGTTACAGGTGTAACAATAGTGCTCATCAGCAACTTTTGGTTTTGGTGTTGTCTTTTGATTTTCAGAATTTTCAGACTCGGCAACTTTGTTTGATTTCGTCCTTCTTAATAGCAATCCAAATCCTATTGAGTGATTTCCCTTTACTAATCCTAAGAACATCCTTATCCTCTTGTCCTGGCTTGTTAGGGATGTTTCACTCAGCCTGAGTTAGCATTCCATGCATCTCTTGCATGGTTGCTTCATCTCCTTGCATGTGAAAGCTTTTGAACTTTTCAGTTCTGAGGACGATTCTCATATCCCTTTCACTTGCAATGAAACGTTTAGCATTCAATTTGTCCTTCGAAAGGACGAAGTGCATATTATAAGTAGAGTTGTTGGTGTTGTTGTTATTATTACTAGACATGATTACTACAACGACTAATAAAGTAAGATTTAATCAATGTTTACTAAGAAAGCAACAATCAAACGAATTTTAATTAACTACTACCCTTTATTCAAAATGAAACTCCCCTATTAAATAAAAAAATAACCAAGATCCCCTCCCACTACAATCAAACAGAATTTGGCCATGCATTCAATGTATAGTAGTTGATGTAATTATAACTAATTATAATTCTTCGTAGACAAGTTAACAACTCTTTGTTTACTCCTATCTCTTAGCTTCAAAACCCAAAACTTTATATTTTGATTTTTTTTTTAGTTAAACCAAACATTAACATGTAAGTTTCGAAAACCTACCCTACTATCCCTCGATTTATGACCAACACCCTTCTTTGACAGAACCTATTACTCATGATCTAAGGCTTTATAGGTATTGTTTGGGAAATCAATCAAACTCAATATTGCTTTTGGGGACCTAAGTTTACTAATATGGTCAATCAATACTGAACACATGAATCAACTAACAGCATTCAAACTTAGAAGCAAGCATTAAACAAAATAAATGCTAAAACAAATAAAAGCAATAATTAAATTGACCTAAGCTTAGGAAAATAACCAATCTTAAAGAATCTTCCCTTGAATCTCCATGGATCACCATTCTTGAAACAATACAAACGATTTGCATATCGTATTTATTTTACATTCAAATATAACAATTCGCATATCGTATTACATTAACCATCCACGCATTTATAATATCAAAGTAAAATAAATACATACAATTAACTTATTAAAAATTAATGGAAAAATTGATGGGGGCAGTACCAACTATGGGCGTTCCACCATTTTCAGTACCAACTAAAGAATATTTCTGAGTGGTCCCAACTGTACATCATTTTGCCAAATTTGGTCCCAGCAGGTTAATGACCTGCTGCAACCTGCAACAGGTAAAACGAATTTCCTTTTATTATTTTTTTGCCCCAACTTTCATTTTCTCTCTCCTCTAGTGGGCATCCACCCCTCTCATCCCCACCTTCAAAACTCCCACTCCCACTACCACCCCCATCTCCACCCATACCTATCGTCCCGTTGACACCCCCTCCCCAACCCCCAAACGTGCCACCCTCACCAACCTTTAAATTTCTGGAATCTCGGCGAAAAATCCTTGAATTTCTTATCTGCTCCTGAAATTCAGAAAAGTTAGTTGATGATGGAAATACGAAATTGTCAGGGGTGATTTGTCGAGATTTTAGATAGAAAAGTGAAATGCGATGAACGAAGAGAGAGAATGAAATTCCATTGTAATGTTTATGGTTGTGTTTGATTATTGGTGTTGTAGGCGATTTCGAGTTTGATCAAGTCAAGGAAGGTGGGCAATTCGAAATTGGATTATTCTCATATCACGGTATCTATTTGATGCGTAATGTTCCATTGTTGACTTATTTGGTCTTGTGGTTTTATCTGGATTGAGATTATTGTGCTGGAGTTTTGAAACCTCATCGCATGCCATTGTTAGCTTGAGTGAATGTTTGAGTAGGCGATATTCGACACTCGACTGCATGCGGATTGTGTTTTCCCTGTTAGAGCTTGAATTATACCAACTCAAATTGGTACTTTATGCAATACACAATTAAATATGACGAGCAATCCCTGCTCTTTTACACTATTGGAGGCTTTTGTAGGATTCTCCTTGGAAAATATTAACACATTGGGGATTCGGTCTTGATGAAAAGGAATGATTCAATCCAGGTTGAAAGGGGGATGGGAGGGGGAGGGTTGGCAGGTGAGGGGGATGGGATTTTGGGGGTTAGTTGGGGAGGTGGGTGGGAGGGGAGGGGTGGCGGGGGATGTGGGTGGGAGGGAGGGGAGGGGGGGGGGTGGGGAGGAGGTGTCGGGGAAGGGATGGCATGGGAGGAAGGAGATAGGAGAGAGAAAAAGGAAGAAGAAACTGATTTAAGAAATAAAAAAAAATTAACCTGTTTAACAGGTGATCAGTCACCTGGGACCGATTTCAGCAAAAATGATGCATAGTTGGGACCTGTCAGAAATAATCCTTAGTTGCGACTTAAAATCACGGAACGCCCATAGTTGGGACTGTTCCTATCAATTTTTCCAAAATTAATAAGCAAATAAAACTTTCCATAAACATTATAAAACTTACTTCCTCCGTATCACAATATTTGCAACACTTTCCATTTCGGGATGTTCCAAAATATTTGCAACACTTTTTTTCTTTCCTTATTTAGTAAATTTAAGGGGGTGAAAATACAACTTTACCCTTACTTAAAAAATAAAAACTGATTTGTGGCCCCTAATTAAATCCCTAAACACAATACCCCAATTTAATTATTTGAACCTAATTTAAACTAATTTGAATTTTGAACACCAGCCACCACCACAATACCATGCTCCTTCCTCCCTCTCTCCCTCGCCAACCTCATCCATATCTCTTCCATTTTCGTTTTTACAATTTTCTCTCTCCTGCCAAACGATTTTTTTTTAAAAACGGAGAGGGAGCATAATACGGTGCCGAATACGGCATTCCTGAATTCGAGGGCCGAACCGAGTAACTCCCAGACCCTGAAGACATAGAGGATCTCGGAGCAAATGACCGCCCTCCCATTCTTCCCCCAGATGCTGCAAAAGCATAATTGGGATCATACATTATCAAAACACCCACTAACAAAGCAACAATCGCAGGATTTTTAAGAGCCTTAAAAGCACTAGAAATCGCATCAAGAACAAACCCAATTGAGTTTTGTGTCTTCTCTTTGATACCCAGTTGGGAATTGGAGGAATTTGTGTTTTTGGCGTCGCATTTGGGGGTGAATTTTAAGGGTTTTTGGGAGAATTTAGGGTTTATGAAAGGGGGAGGACAAGGGGTTAAGGAAGATAATCAAATTGGGTAAGGGCGCAAAAGTGGGGTGGATTGAGGAGACAGAAATTTGGTTGTGAATGCGGATGATTCGAGAAGCAGAGAGTTTGCCATTATTGGTAAACTTTAGGTTTTGAAGGTGAAAACTGTGTTTTTTGGTTTAAAGTGAGGAAGATATTTTCAATTATTGTGGAAGAAGAAGACGAACGAACGAAGACGAACGCGACCCTTCTCCTCCTTTCTCTCTCCTTCGATCTCCTTCTTCCTTCGTCTTTGATCTATTTTTGGTTAGATCTGTTTTTTTTTTTGTTAATTTGCTCACATAGAAGATGAAGGTCGTGGTGAATTTTTGTGAATTTCCGTGGTGGTGGTTCTGATGGTGGTGGTTGTGGTGGTGGTTCTGATGGTGGTGGCAGGATTGTTGTGGTGTTGGCGGGGTGGTTGTGTCGGTGGTGTTGGTGGGGTGGTTCTGGTGGTGGTGGTGGCGGCTGGCGGTGGTAGGGTGGTGATGGTGGATCCTAGGTGCTGATATAATGTATTTGAAATATTATTAGTTATTCTAATTACATACCCCATCCCTATCTAATTGTATACTAAGAAAAATTGCCTCGGAGTCCGCAATTTGAAAAGTGTTGCAAATATTGTGATACGGAGGAAGTAACAAATTTAAGTTAGAAATAATTTATGAAACTTTATTATTTTAATTCAATGGTTATTTCACCATATGCCCCCAACAAATCACGAATTTCACCATATACCCTCAATGTTTCAGAAATTCACCATATACCCCTGAGTTTTCGAAAACATTCACCATATACCCTTTTCCTAACTGACGTTAACTTGTAGTTAGCGTTATCTACAATTTTGCCATCATTAACCCTAAACCCTAACCCCTAAAACCCTAACCCTAATTCTAACCCCTAACCTTAACCCACCACCCTCCCCCTGCCATCCCACCACTCCGGCCCCCACCCCCCACGCCCTCCCCTCCACCCCCGCAGCCACCAGTCCTCCACCTCCCCTCCATGCCCTCCCACTTATTCCTCGATGCACTCCCCCTCCCCTCCACCCTCGCTTCCACCCCCTACCCCCTCCCCCGCCCCCCTCCCTTTCCCCCCCTCCCCCGCAGCCTCCCCTACCCCCCGCATCTTGAACTTTTTTTATTTTTTTATTTTCTTATTTTTTATGTTCGAGTATAATATGAATCTTGAATTTTTTTTATTAGATACCAATTCGTCAAAAATTCAAAGTATAGCATGAATCTTGAGCTTTTTTTTATTGAATTTATTTTGTCAAAAGAAGTCAATTTTTAATATCAATATATATTGGCATAACTTTATAAATTAAAATTGTGCAAAATCCTATTTTTTACCATTAACAATTGGGTCAAAAACTTAAATATAGTTATAATCTTTGAATTGTCATGTTTTTAATACATATATTAAATAAATTCAAAGATAGGAAACTAAAATAGGATTAAATTGTCATGTTTGAATATATGTATATAACTATTATTAACTATATAGTTATTGTTGAGAACATAATGTAGATAAGTGAATAATCAACCTTTACTATGCAATTGTACCATACATTGTAGTATATGCGCAACTTTATACGCAACCTTGGTGTATAAATCACCGCACTTGTATCAGCAAGATGTGCAAACAATCCACTTACATTTTTCATCAACTTCTCTTACTCTTTCTCCCTTAATCTCTAACACGTTATCAGCACGAACAACTCTAAGGTATAAAAAAAAAATTCTCTACTTCACAAAAAATTACGACAAACTACTTTAGTTTTTTTTTTTTGTGAGAAGTATGCTCTATAGTTGCCGAGAACTCGGATCTTCTATATCGGAAACTCATAAAAAAAATTTAGAAACCTTTCATATCTAACTCTACTAGACTTCCCGTATAATTATTTTAGACAAAGTAAAAATATACTCACCATATCCACTGCATACCTTCATCTCTTTTTTTTTCCATTTTGGTACTCGCTCTAATAATATGATGTAATCGAATCATGAATTTTCTTTTGTTGGACATACACTAGATATCATAATACTTAAGAAGAAAAATAGAGAGAGAAAGAATATATGACTTTTGAATATGAGAAGTAAGAGGGAAAGTAAGAATGATCTACTTCTTTTAAGATGTAAAAGAATCCAAGGTCATGTTTTTTTTCTTTCATAATACATATGGCTTTCATGCATGAAGACACTCCACTGCATAAAGGAAAATTAGTTTTTACTGTAGCATGTAGTTGTGAGGTATACAACATCATTGCTCTTATCACTCATCATTTCTTTCCTTTGACTGCATATCACGTACAAGCTAAGAAAAAAATTTGAAATTTCCTACCTATTTTTGGCATTTTTCCCCTTGTTCTTATTATCTAGCATTTATTTCCTTTTATAGTATTGTTGTTGTTTTTGTTCCTTTTGTCTTTCATTTAACCTTATAAGTGAGAACTAAAACTGATGATATATATAATAGAATGGTCATCTTATGAAATACTTATATTGTTGTCACAAGTTCTTTTGGGTATTGCTTCGTATTATCAAATAAGTTTAGTAGTTCCTTCTTGTTTCTGTTAATATTGTTATCACTAGTAATAGTTACTCCTGGTCACGTGCCCTAGTTTCTCCAATAAGATTAAATAATTATCTGTTTATTAGCAACACGTATACATTTACATATTGTAAAATACAGTTTGGCAATTACCTCTATAAATACCGAATTACCCGTCTCTTACCACCACAAACCCCTTATCTTATCTTCACTTTTTATCCAAAATCTATCCATCTCCCACTTTTCTTCTTCCACCTAATTTCGTCCCCCATTTTTTTTCCCGGCCACCATGATACCCAACAACAACAACAACCAACCTTCATCTTCTTCTTTTGAAGAAGATTTTATGATGATACGGTTTTATTTATCCCTCATTATGGCTCTAATAGCCTTATTAATGGGGATAATTGTTATCTTTTTTACACAAAAATAAAATCCAAACACAACCCCCCGAAATAGTCCAAAAATGCACATAAATTTTCATTAGTTGTGCATTATACTAGATTTTTGTTTTAGTATGTATTAGATAGTCTTTTTTCCTTTCTTGTTATCATTTTTTTTTTTTTTTTGAAAAGATTAGTAGCTATTATATACAAAACTTATATGAATTATGTGTTTGTAATATTTCTTTGCATAATATTTATGATGATCAAAATCAGGTGGAGACAATATATATGATTTATTATCATTTACTAATTTCAAATATTTACATGTTTGTAGTAAAAGATGGGAGATCTAATGAAAAGACAATTTAACATACTAGATCTATCTGGGCATAAATTTTTAGAATGGAAGGTGGACGCCCAAATGAATTAAAAGGCCCAGGGATTGGAACATACAATTCAAAGTATCACGGCCCAACAAAATGATGCAACTACATCAACCACATTGGTTAAAATAGCAACTGAACAAGAAAAGGCAAAAGCCTTAGTCCTTCTCAGGCATCACTTACATGACAGTTTGAAAACTGAATATCTACTTGTGGAGGATCCCAAAGAATTATGGGACAGCTTAAATGAAAGATATGGGCATCACAAAAGTGTGCTCCTCCCTAAGGCACATTTTGACTGGATCAATCTGAGGTTCCAGGATTTTAAAACAGTCAGTGATTACAATTCAACATTGTTTAGAATTGTATCATTGTTGAAATATTGTGATCATCCCATAACTGAAGAGGAGATGATAGATAAAACACTCTCCACTTTCCACGCTACGAATATAATATTGGCACAACAATACAGGTTAAGAGCTTTCAAAAATTACTCTGAGCTAATCTCAGTGCTGCTTGTGGCTGAACAAAATAATGATCTTTTATTGAAAAATCATAATCTTAGACCTACAGGGTCTTCAGCCTCACATGAAATAAATGCAATAGAAAGCTCTGATCCACTAGAAGCAAATGCTGTACATAGGGGTGGACGCGGTAATTACAACTGTCTTGGGAGAGGACGTGCTAATTATCGTGGCCGAGAGCGTGGACGTGGCAGAGGCCAATTTTTCCCGAGAAACAATAATTTCAAAATTTTCGAAAAGGGGACAACAAGGAAATTACAAGCAAACCCCAAAAGGGAAAGATGCATGTTACAGATGTGGTATGACTGGGCATTGGGACCGCACTTGCCGCACAGCCAAACATTTAGTAGAACTCTACCAAGCTTTCAGAAGAATAGGAAAGGATGCGGAAGCCAACTTTGTCAATGAGGCAAATACCTCCATGCCCAGCCTTGACATATCTGACTTTTTCATGGATGAAGCCGACTCGAGAAAAGACTTTACCCTGGGAGAAAACAACAATGTTTAGCTAATGCATGTATCACTAATTTTTATTTCATGTTCACTTGTACTTTTATTTCAGTCATGTACTTCATTACTATCAATAAAATACGTATTTGTTTTCTCTTAAACTAACTATATGTTTACTTTACTCTGAAGATATGGATCGAGTTGGAAATGAATATCAATGCCTTTTGGATAGTGGAACAACACATACCATATTGAAAAATAAAAAGTATTTTTCAGAATTGGTAATGTTCCAAGCCGATGTTAACACCATATCCGGAACATCCAAATTAATAGAAGACTCTGGAAAGGCTTGCATAATGCTCCCAAATAGGACAAAATTAACCATCAATGATGCACTATACTCAAGTAAATCTCGAAGAAATCTCATAAGTTTTCGAGATGTGCGTAAAAACGGTTATCATCTAGAAACAATGATGGATAGCCAGAAGGAATATCTGTGTATCACAGAAAATAAATGTGGCAAGAAATTTATATGTGAAAAATTGCCAGCATATTTATCAGGATTATATCTTATTGATACACATCCAACTGAAAAAAATATGATCTCTAAGCGAAAATTAGAGAACAAAACATTGATTACTTTATGGCATGACCGCTTAGGTCATCCTGGCACCGGAATGATGCAGAAGATAATCGAGAATTCAATTGGACATTCGATAAGAAACATAAAAGTTCCTAAATTAGATGAATTATCATGTGTTGCATGTTCTCTTGGCAAATTGATAACAAGGCCTTCTAGATATAAAATTGCAACTGAATTCCCAACATTTTTGGAGAGAATACAAGGCGATATTTGTGGGCCGATTAACCTTCCATGTGGACCATTCCGATACTTCATGGTATTAATTGATGCCTCAACACGATGGTCACATGTGAGTCTTTTGTCAAGTAGAAATATTGCTTTTGCAAAACTTCTTGCTCAAATTATTCGATTAAGAACTCAATTTCCAGATCACACAATAAAGAAGTGAGGCTTGATAATGCAAGGGAATTTACATCCCAAACGTTTAACGATTATTGCATGTCAATTGAAATTATGGTAGAACACCCTGTTCCACATGTTCACACACAAAACGGTCTAGCGGAAGCATTAATTAAGAGGTTGCAATTAATTGCAAGACCATTATTAATGAAGTCAAAGTTGCCTTCATCTGTTTGGGGTCATGCTATATTACATGCAGCATCACTAATTCAGTTGAGACACACTACCTATCATAAATTCTCCCCATTACAGTTAGTCTCTGGAAGAGAACCAAATGTCTCACACTTGAAAATCTTTGGATGCGCTGTATATGTCCCCATTGCTCCACCACAACGCACAAAAATGGGTCCACAAAGAAGGCTGGGAATATATGTTGGTTTTGAATCACCATCCATTATAAAGTATCTTGAACCAATGACAGGTGATCTATTCACAGCTAGATTTGCTGACCGCCATTTTAATGAGGCAATATTCCCACCCTTAGGGGGAGCAAAGATGGACCCAAGGAATAAACAAATTGAGATCACATGGAATGCAACACAATTATCATTTCTAGATCCACGAACTAATTCTTGTGAACAAGAAGTGAAGAAAATCATCCATTTACAAAGTGTTGCAAACCAATTGCCTGATGCATTTACGGATATTAAAAAGGTGACAAAATCACACGTACCAGCTGAAAATGCCCCTGCACGTATTGAAATTCCAACTGTGAATAAGGCATTGGATAATGAACCGATGGCACGTAAGCGAGGAAGACCGCCTGGCTCTAAAGATTCAAAGCCAAGAAAAATGAAAAACGAGAGGAAGTAGTAGATGAAATAAAGATGGCTCTTCCAACTGAAAATAATAAAATCCAAGCTGAAAATAACGATAAAGATGCCTCAAAAGATGAAGAACATGAAATCATAGACAACAATGAAACATCGATTAATTACATTTCCACAAAGAAACAGTGGAATCGGAAAAATATTGTTATGAATGACATCTTTGCTTACTCCATAGCAGTTGATATAATATATGATGAAGATGATATGGAACCAAAGACCGTAAACGAATGTCGACGTAGACAAGATTGGCCAAAATGGAAAGAAGCAATTCAATTAGAACTAAAATCACTTTAAAAACGTGATGTATTTGGACAAATAACCCGCACTCCTAAAGGTGTGAAGCCAGTCGGATATAAATGGGTATTTGTAAGAAAACGAAATGAGAAAAATGAGATTGTCAGATACAAGGCAAGACTTGTCGCCCAAGGATTTTCTCAAATGCCAGGAATCGATTATGATGAGACATATTCTCCAGTAGTTGATGTGACAACTCTGAGATTTCTGGTGAGTTTTACAGTCTCAAACAGATTGCAGATGCGACTAATGGATGTCGTGACAGCATATTTATATGGGTCGTTGGATGCAGATATTTATATGAAGGTTCCTAATGTGTTAAAATTACCAGAAAATCATATACTGAGAGAAATGTTCTCCATAAAATTAAAAAGGTCACTATATGGGTTAAAACAATCTGGTAGAATGTGGTATAATCGTCTTAGTGAATATCTTCTAAAGGAAGGATTCAAAAATAACCCAATCAGTCCTTGTGTATTCATCAAATGATCTCAATCAGGTTTTGCTATAATCGCAGTTTATGTTGTTGACTTGAACATCATTGGAACCCCTAGAGAACTTGAAATAACTGCCAAGTACTTAATGAAAGAATTTCAGATGAAAGATTTAAGGAAGATAAAGTTTTGTCTTGGGCTGCAAATTGAGCATTTGAAGAATGAAATTTTCGTTCATTAGTCAAGCTATACAAAACGAATCCTTAAACGTTTTTACATGGATAAAGCCCATCCACTAAGCTCTCCAATGATAGTTCGATCTCTAAACATTAAAGATAACCCTTTTCCATCTACGAGAAGAGAACGAGGAAATTCTTGGTCCTGAAGTGCCATACTTAAGTGCGATTGGTGCTTTAATGTACTAGCTAACAACACACGATCGGATATTGCTTTTCTAGTAAACTTGTTAGCCAGATACAGTAACTCACCAACAAAGAGGCATTGGAACGGAGTTAAACACATATTTTGTTATCTCCAGGGAACACACGATCTCGGGTTGTATTATCAATCAAAGCCAAACGCATCACTTATGGGATATGCAGATGCTGGGTACTTATCAGATCCACAAAAGGCGAAATCACATACTGGTTACCTGTTCACTTATGGAGGTACTGCCAGATCATGGAAATCAACAAAACAAACCTTGACAGCTACATCCTCGAATCATGCAGAATTGATAGCTCTTTATGAAGCAGGACGAGAATCCGTGTGGCTCAGGTCAATAATTACTCACATTTAAGAAGAATGCGGGATGAGAACAATTGCGGATAATCCAATTGTGATATACGTAGACAACACTGCGTGCATCACACAAGTAATTGAAGGGTTTATTAAAGGAGACAAGACCAAACATTTATCACCAAAACTTTTCTACACCCATGACCTCCATAAGGACGGAAAAATTGATGTTCAACAAATTCAATCATCTCAAAATCTTGCAGACCTATTCACCAAATCACTCCCAGCAAAGAGATTTCAAGAATTGGTGTACAAAATAGGAATGCGTCACCTTCGTGACATGTGTTAAATTCAGGGGGAGTATTATACACACTGCACTCTTTTTTCCTTCGTTCAGGTTTTTATCCCACTGGGTTTTTCCTGACAAGGTTTTTAATGAGACAGTTAGTTCCAATGTCTATGGATGATTATTCAAGGGGGAGTGTTGAGAACATAATGTAGATAAGTGAATAATCAACCTTTATTGTACCGTGAATTGTAGTATATGCGTAACTTTGTACGCAACCTTGGTGTATAAATCACCACACTTGTATCAGCAAGATGTGCAATCAATCCACTTACATTTTGCATCAACTTCTCTTACTCTTTATCCCTTAATCTCTAACAGTTATAATATTTGAATTGTCATGTTTTTAATAGTCGAGTAATATTAGGCTCAAATTGGGAACCAAAATATTTTATTTACCGCTCAAAAATCAGCAACCTCCCTCCCCCCGTGCCCACACTCAAACTAAAGGCTCAAACCCTCTTTCTCTCTTCTCTGTTTTCCCTCGTGTCTCCCTCTTCCCTCCTACATGTGCTGCCGCCTCGGAACCCCTGCCCCACCCCCTAACGTACTCCCTCCTTTGGCGCTCTGGCATCTCTAGTATGTGGTGTGTTGATTGTTGCTGATGCCCCAGTTTCCCTCTCTTCTAATCTCTTCTACCTACATTTTCTACCTGCTCTGCTGCTGCGGGGTAGTGGTGCAGTAGTGGCTGTGATACCGCCGTCTCCGATGTCATGATACTGTCGTCGCAGGTGCTGTGATACCGCTGTCGTCGTTGCTGCTTCGGGTGCTTGTTTTCTCTTTGAAATCAGTTGTGTTTAGCTCTCCTAGAGGTACTACAACCTTTTCTGTCCTTCCTTTGATCTTGTTCTTGTTTCTTTCAATTCTGGTTGAAGATTAGTAATTGGATTGTGGATTGTGGTTGCTTGTTGTATGATGTAGCTGATGATGTTTAATTTATGATCTAGCTAATTGGATGTTGTTATTGTTTCTTCTAGTTCTCCAAATTTTTACAAGAGTTATAAGAGTTAATTATAACAATTTGTTCAATATATAACTTAAAGTCAATACTCTAATTAAATTCCAGCAACTTTAAAATACTTTAAATTCTCTTTAAAAATATTTAAAAGTTGTTTTTAACACCAAAACTCCAAATACTGATACTCCCTAGCATAGTATTCTCCAAGAGTGTTTAAGTTGGAGGTAGGGCAAAGATTTGAAACCATAGTGGACTTCAAAAAAGTAGTTGCAAAGTTTGTTGTTCTTAAAGGAAGAAATCTGAAAACAAGTGTGAATAACAAGATGTGGCAACAGAGGCTTGGGGTGCATTGTAACAGGGGGTTCCCGTTTAAATTGTATGCATCTTGGAGAGCAACTTAATTGTGAAGACTGTTCTAAGTGAGCACAAGTGTAACCGGTCACTCAAAAACACAAAATGGAAGTTCACTTGGCTAGATGAGCAATTTTTGGAAGTTTTCAAAGCTAGGCCACATTGGCTAGCTAAAGAAATTATAGAAACTATGAGAAGAGCTATTAAGGTCATTATCAAAAGAGACTTTGCTTATAAAGTCAAATATTATGCCCATGGAATGCTCCTATGCAAGAGCATTACCAAAAAGTAGGAAGATATATGCAAGCTCTAAAGATGTCCAGTTCAGGAATTCATTTGAACTTATACACTGATCTAAATAGCAATTCATCCCACCAATATTCCAGAGATTATATGTAATATTCCGAAAATCACTTAAACATTTGATATCAAAGAGGGCAATTAAAATTGCCCTTATAAATCAAAAAATTGCCCTTCTAGTTTATGAGGGTAAAAATTAATTGCCCCCAACCTTGCCACGGTATGACCGTTGTATTAGCTTTAGAAGGCAAACATCTAAAAATCGCCCTCCTTGCTAAATTTTAGGAAGGCAACATCATTATTATTACCCTCTTAACTATGCAAATAGGGCAACTTTCTCGCCCTCTTAGCTTCCATACACAATCATGGCAATAAACTTGTCTTTATAGGTATGAAATAACGAGGGCAACTACACTACTCAAGGCTTTTATCATAGAACAAAGAACGCAAATCCTAGTTAATTGCCCTCATTGCTTTCCTTTATAGAGAATCATTTATTGGGGAATAAAGGCAATTTTGCATTGGCCTCCCTCCTTGCTCCTTTCTCCACTTCTTTTTCAAAAATTTAGATTCAACTTGCCCTATGTAAGTTTCAAACATGTAATGAAATATTTGCCGAAATATAAAAGTATTGTATAAATTAACAAAATCTTTACATTAACTATGAATTGTCATAATTACAATAGAACTACAAAAACATTGCACAGTATCTAATCAACTTTTTTACAATCTTACATGTCCCTTCAAATGCTAATCCTCTAGTGCCCTTGTTTGAAACCTGTAAAAAAGATGGAACATTCATTAGTCCATCAGCCACCAATTGTAAACACAACAGGGGATTTCTCAAAATGATCTTCTATATTAAGTGCTTAGAATAATCAAACCATGCTACAAGCCTATAACAACTGAACCATGATTCAACAACGTATTTTCCTAAATAATAATAACATAAATAAATTTCCAGCAGCTTATAATTATGGTATAGTGTAACCATCATTCACTAAATTTCATACAGCTTCCAAGTTGCTCACTACACAAAAGAACAAAAAAGTTTATAGTATATCTAAGTCCAATTTCCTATCGCATAGTGTACGTGTTGTTCGAAGGTAGCTGCAATCTTTGCTGCTTTATAGAAATGATCACTAGGCTTTTCAGCAGATGCAGGTATAATCAACGGAGTTCTTACTTCATCAATAAGTATAGAATATAACGCATAAATTGAAACCTCCCAGTACGAGTCATCGACACTCTGCAGCATCCAAAAGTACATTAGCAAAAGCAAACATTTGAGATAGTTGATCCTGCAAGCATAAGAGTTGAAATGGCCAAAACGAGGCAATAACTTGTTAAATAGTAATTTGTAGAAGCTACTTACCATATCTTGGTTATCTCTCAAAAAATCAAATCCAAGCTCGATCACTATTAGTGACGCATGTGATGTCACACAATAAATTTTCCATCCTTACTTCACTTGTCATGTTCTCTGTGAAATAGAAATGGACAAAAAATTCATCAATTGTGTAATAACGTTGATAACATGCAGCCCTTTGAGCGGCAAATCGCAAAAAAATAAATTTCCAACAGTCCCTTTAGATCACTAAGGGAGTGAGATGAGTGCCTACACCCCTGCTCACACCACCACAGGCACACACACCCCCCTGCCCACCCCCTGTACACACATATGCATCTCCTAATCTACTAACCCAAAGCATCTCCTTATTAATCTAACAAGACAGTAGGCATTCTCATGCAATGAATTTGGCAAAGCTAGCATTAATATCATTCAACTTTAAATGATTGTCTGTCAACCAAAGATCGCTTCTACATAACCCAGCCAACATCATTTAGTGGTTATGTGTTTCCATCGTCTTTTCCAAAAGATAACTGCTCAACCTAATACTACCTTATCTCTCATCCAGCAATATCTATGCAACTCTTTGAATTTCATTCATTCTAATCAACTCAACCTCTTGATCATCATATTAATTATGTTTTACTCTAAACATTCAACCGAAATTAGGTTCATATCATTATATTCTAAACAAATTGCATTAGTCGAGCAAAAATTTTACAGAAATTAGTACAGAAAAGAGAAGGAATTGCATCAATCAAATATCAGTCGACAAATTTTAGGATAACACAGATTCAAACTCGCTCAATCAACTTTGCAATTTCATCAAAAGATGAAAGTTGATATTCATAGTGTCAACCGAAAAAAATAAAAAATTAATATAAAAAAGAAGTGAAACATGCATCTACAACATATTCAATCCACGTATAATTACTTCGCAATTTCGCATAATTCCAATCGATAATCAAATTCATTCAACAAAATTTCATTTTATTGCAAAAAAAATCGAAAAAACAAAAACAAAAAACAAACCTGAAATTGCAGAAATTGAAGAAAGTTGAGGATGAACCAATTGATGCGAAATTGAAGAAATTTGAGGATGAAATCAATTGATGCGAAATTGCTGCCTTCTCCGAACAATAACGATTGAAGCTGCTTATTTTTTATTAGTTTACTAGTCTCTTGATCCGTGCATGATGCACGGGAATTTCACAAACTAACTAAGTTTGCTTTTTAATTGAACATTAGGAAAGTAGTTGAACAAAGAACAATAAAGTGTAAATAACTTTAAAATTATTGCATTGTAAATCGTTCTATTAGTTCTCAACCAATTGAGCTTGGAGATACGTAGTTATTGATTGAGTTATTCCTAGTTTGATTGAAAACCTGAACAACAAAGACGTACTTATTACTTATAACACAATGTAACTATACATTTTTAGTATGAATATAAAATATGAAGTAACAATATATTCAATAAATTAACATAAGAGTGACAAAGAGTGGATAACGCAAGTGAGTTCTCAACATTATTACTGCCTTGCTGACTCTGAAAATCTGGTGATATTTTATTACGTTTGCTTGAGAGTATAAGCATTCATTTCTGTCTTACACGCTTCTGTTCTAGTTTCTTCTTCTCCAAGT
Source organism: Beta lomatogona (assembly GCA_947646795.1). Lineage (NCBI taxonomy): Eukaryota > Viridiplantae > Streptophyta > Magnoliopsida > Caryophyllales > Amaranthaceae > Beta > Beta lomatogona. The sequence goes on from CANSNZ010000281.1 coordinate 205,727, forward strand.
AATTGAATGATTCTGCATTAACTTTAAAACTATTTTGTAATGATTACATATTTAAACATATATAAGCATATATAGAAAATCAAAGTATTTTAGTAAATACTATTATTACAAAAGCATGGTAATATAATAAATTACAATTTAGAGACAAATAAATCAATATTTCAATATATTAATAATTCAGTAGACGATTTATTTTAATTAACTTTTAAAATATTAATTTCTATGCACAAACTAATTAAAATTAAAAGAAATAAGTCAATTACATACATAAGTATTGTAATAGTTTAACAAAAAAGAAATAATTCTACCCTAACTCAGTCCATGTACCAGACAAAGCCCATTAGTAACTCCTAAATGATTTTATAAACTAATTATATCATTCCAATCATTTTAGCCCATAAATTATAATATTTCCTTTTCAATAAGCCCATAAGTTTACATATAATAGTTGCAACTATGTTAGCTCATAAAATATTATATTACCCTCTATAATAATATAATATTTCAACAATTAAGAAAATGATGAAATTTACTTGACTGCCAAAAATATAATTCCATATTCATTGTTCTATATATTAGAGAATTTTTCACTGGTACCCTTATACTATCGGTTTTTGCCATTGGTACACAAAATAAAATTGACTTCTCAATAGTACCCTTAAACTATTGGATTTTGCCATTGGTACACAAAATAAATTTGACTTCTCAATACTTCCATATTATACTATTGTCTTCCTTATAGATGTGAACTTTACATTAATCAAACTTAAATACATTTTTTTTTGTTTGAAACACAAAAACAGAGAAAATAAAATTCGCATCATCAAAAGAAACTCAATGTCAATACATCCTTCAAAAATCAGAAGTCTAAAATTTAAAGCCCACCTGCAAATAATATCATAAATGAGAAAAATTATATGCAAATTCCATTATTATATTGCACCAATGAAGTAGCACTTCATGATGCTCTCTAACACTAGTGAGTTTGGCACACTAGTGATTGTGCCTTGAATATTTTTCATCAGGGGAGAAGCGACCTGGATGAGTTGATTACGTTGCTTTTCCAAGAGGGGATTCCTTCTTGGTAGTGTAGACTTTGTCACCCTTGTTGTTGTTGTAAAATTGCATATACATTTTCTCTCTCTTTTACAATGAAGATATGTTTGTATGAGTTTTTTTGTATGCGGTTCTGAACTTATATATGTGATTCCTCATTTTCTGATATATGGTGGAAAGTCTTAGTTGCAAAAATTGTACATTTATCCTGCAATTTCTTTGTTTCCCTTTCATCATGCTATAAACCAAAATAATTACAATATCAATTAGCCAAGAAGTCAAGTAAGTCTAAAAGAACATCTAAATTGTCAAAGTAATTCCATAAAATTACCATAAAAGACGTCCAAATTATCAAAGTAATTCCAAAAGAAGCTACTTACTTCAAATGCAATACGATTAAAGCAAACAATCCAAGTCCTGAACAAAAGAAGGGAATTTTATTTTCTCTGTTTTTGTGTTTCAAACAAAAAAAATGTATATAGTTTCATTAATTTAAAGTTCACATCTATAAGGAAGACAATAGTATAATGGTACTATTGATAAGTCAAATTTACTTTGTGTACCAATGGTAAAATCCAATAGTTTAAGGGTACTATTGAGAAGTCAATTTTATTTTGTGTACCAATGGCAAAATCACATAGTTTAAGGGTACCAGTGAGAAATTCCCTATATATTATAATAATAGATGGTTTTGTTATCCCACTACTTACAAATGGCCAAGTAATTACAAAGGCCCAATAAGAGGAAGAAAAAAAACAGATCACTACTCTCTCTCTCTTTCTCCACCTTACTCGGCTGATTTGGGCCATTTAAAAACCCTGAGCCCACCGATATTTTTTTCATTTAATTTACTTCACTCAAACTTTCCACCTTCCTCCCTCACTCTCAACTTCTTCGTTTCTCTCTCTATCCGTGTCTCTCTCTCTCTCTATCTCTCTCTATCTAAATTCAACTCTAATCTACAATTTCCTATTTTAACAACAAAAAAAAAAAGTTCACAATCTACAAATTTCTATATATATTATTCGAGATTTATGAAATAGGAAACTACAAAAAAAGGTTGAATTTTTTGGATTTTTCAAAGAGGATATTCAAGAACTGATTTTTTGGGAAGAATTATATGAAGAGTCGAATTGAAGGAGAAGAAACCAAGGTTTTTTTTTTCAACAATTTGAGAAGAAATGGAGGTGTTTGGCTCGAAAACTACAAATCAAGATTTGCATGCAGATATTTTTACATTTTTTCTACTTTTTGAATTATATAAAACCGAAATTAATAGATGAAATTATTTTTCATTGTTGTAGATCTGGGCATTTTTTGTATTATATAAAACTGCTTTTTTTTTTTTTTTTGCATTTTGGGCATTTTTAATGGTTTTCCTTTTTTTTAATAGAGAATACATGCATGTGAAATCGAATTTTCGTTTGAATGAGAAGCAATTATTTTTGTTTGCTTCAAAGGATCAAATTTTTCTTTCGGCTCAAGAAATCGATGTTTATCTTCTACATCAAACACAAATTCCCTTCCATGCAGGTAATTTTTGCTCTTTTTCCTCTTTTTTTATTGCATGTCAAAATTAATAATAGAGGGCGAATTATAACTGTTGTTTCTTTTATTTAAAAAGTGTAATTGTTGTAGATCTATTTTAATCTGCAATTACCTTATTATCAGTTTTTTTTAACAATATAATTGTTAGATTCCTATTTTTTTATCTAACAATACATATAAAACTGATGCATGAACAATAAGTGAGAAAAAATCGATTTTTGTTCTTATTATTTCCGTTTTTGGAAACTACATGCAATATCTGTAATTATATTGTTATTGTAAATGTTATTTTTTTTGTTAACATAATTATGTAGTTGTTACAAATCTGCTGGTTTATATATATATGCCTTATTTCCTATAAAAAAATTCGTCCTCTGTATTAATTGAACCCTAAAATGCGAGAAAGAAAATAGTTTATTTCGTTTGTAAAAAGAATGTCCACAATTGTATCAAAAATATGTAAAAAAAACGCTGCTATATCTATTTTTTTTCGTTGTTCAAAGTTACATGAAACATTTGTAATGATGTTTTTATTATAAATGTTGTTTATTTGTTACTTTTGTATTGATCCCTTATTTGATAAAAAAATAATTCGTAAGATAATTTTTATTGTTAATACTCTGCTAAAACATTAAATTAATTAAAAATGGGGCTAGATTATCCATACATTTTTTATACATATTTTCTTTACCATATGAGAACGAATGATGGAAATTAGATACCGAAAACTCATTTTACCATTTCCCTTTGTTTTTATATTTATGGCCATTTGTTAAAAAAATAATTTGTCCTCTAAATTACATTAATGAAAATTTTTTCGAATATACATAATAGTTTATTTGGTCCTTATAAATCTGGTACATAGGGTTGTAATCACATTTGTAACTTTTTGATAAAATTCAATTATTCTAATTGTGAATTCCAAGGAAAAGTTAATAATTACCATGCTGAAGTCAATAGTTTTAAATAGTTGGATTGGAAATGTAACATTACAAAGCATTAATCAACGTTTATAGCTTTTCAAGTCATTGCTTTTCAATTGTAAAAAATTTGTACAAAATACATGGGTTCATTAAATTTTATTAAATTTTGAATTATCTCATAAAAAGTTATATTATTTAACTCATATATGTCTGATTTATTATTTGTTTTTAGATTTATATATGATATATACTTTTATAAAATGAGCTTAATAACCATTAATATCTAACTTTTTAAAGGATATCTTACTTAACATAGTGGAATAGTGGCAGTAGTCAAAGAAGTCCTTTAAGCTACTTTGCTAATGGTATGTTTGAGATTCCTATCCATATGACATATTAATCTTTGTGATAATGTTAGAAGCCACATGTTATTATTATGATTTAAATTGTTATTTTTGGTGGTTTTTAGTTTAGAATATATTATATTTTAATGTAAGTTATTTGCAATACTCATAGTAACATATATTCTCCTATTTTTGTTGTGCTTGCATGAACCCGAATGAATGGAATACGTTGTTTCAATATGGAGATTATTGGAAAAGTTTGAGGAACATATCTAAGCTTTCATACTCTTATAGTAAAAATATATTTACAATTAATAAAGTAACATAAATATCTTCTATATATACCACTATTAAGGTACAATATATACAACTCTTTATTTTTCGTATATGGCTGGTATGTTTAATAGAATAAATATTGATACATGTCATCTAAACTATCCAACTAATTAAAAATTATTAGGTAAGGTGTTAACATTATCAATCAATTATAATCCAACTAATCATCACAATATTATCAAGGTCAAAAAATATTATACCATTAATTTCTTCGGAAAATTTGATTATGTTTTTGTCCAAAAGGTGTTTTCTCTTTTGCCTAGCTGCTCTTGATTCTTCATCGAGTGCAAGAACATCACTACTTGTTATAACTGACTTTTGTGTGTCATATGAATCTATTCTTGTTGTTGACTTAGATATAACTACAATCATTTAAAAAAAATGGAGTTAGAACAATTTTATGTAACAACATTTTTCATGGTCAACTTATTTAACTATGTTATAATATTTTAGTATACCATATGATCTAAAATATGTAGAACACATTACCATTAGATATGTCTTCCAAAGGTCTTCGTGACTTCTTAACGTTCCCAATTTCTCCAATTGATAATGTAGAACCTTTAGGAGAATTTTCTGTAACAAAAATAGCAGTAAATAAAAATGGAAACAAATGTACTTAAGGAAAAAATCCAGAATAACATGTACATATCATGATATTTTTAATAGTCTACATGAACACATAAAATAACATAATAGTTGATCAATACTACTATATATTCAACTATATAAAGGAAAAAGGCATTTGATAAGCTATTAATATCAAGATCTTAGTATCATTTTATTTTTCAACTACAAACATGTATTTTTGTATGTAATTCCTTGTCTTTCATATAAATTACTCATAACATATATTGGTAGATCTACAAAGAGGTAAATATGATTAATTACATTGATTATATTAGATAGATTTATTTAGTTTTCTTATGACATGTTTTTATGCAATGCATGTGATGTATTACAAATAGCATAACATCAAATTGCTAATTTATGTCAAGAGATAAGGTAAGCATGATTAGAGCTGTCAGTTTGGTTAATGAACTGCTGGTTCAACTGAAATAACTGAAATTTGAACTGAATTAAACTGAACAGAGAATAACTATAACTCAAACTAACTGAAAAATGCTGAACTAAAACTGAAATAATATGTAAATGAAAAACCAAAACTGAAATGCAACTGAACTGAAACAAACTAAAACCGAAAATAACTGTGAAAAACTGAAAAGTTGATCAATCAACTGAACTGAATATTTAACTGAATTAACTGAACTGATTCAAACTGAAACTGGAACTGAACTGAACTGAAACCGATTTAAATTGAAACTGTTTTAAACTGATTTTTAACTGAACGAGCTGAATTCACATCTTACCCAAATTCATGATAGTACTCCAATGCACATAAAAATTTTATCATGACAATTTTTTATTAGGACTTGAATTTATGACATAACTTAATTTCTTGATAATTTTCAATTATGTCAAGTTCACTGATTTTACGCTCCAAATCGAATTTACATTTTACCCAATTTTATAATATACTCTCACTTGAAAATATATCATGATAATTTTATTATTACAATGAAGTATATAAAGTAAAATGTACATTACAACAAAACTAAAATTAAAATAAAGAAGAAAGAAAACAAGATACAATAAAAATCAAGCTCAAAGCAAATTATTTCGGGATTGTATTCTTTTTTTTACAGGAGGGATTGTATCTTCAATTCTTCATCAAGATTAAATTACAATGAAGTATATAAAGTAAAATGTACATTACAACAAAATTGAAATTAAAATAAAGAAGAAAGAAAACAAGATACAATAAAAATCAAGCTCAAAGCAAATTATTTAGGGATTGTATTCTTTTTTTTACAGGAGGAATTGTATCTTTAATTCTTCATCCTCAACATATGTGTAAAATAAATTTGTCATCCCTACCAAAAAAGAAAGGCACAAATTAGAACTTCAAATCAATAAAAATCTAGAATATGATAAACTTACAAGAACCTAACTATCGACATAGTCAAATAGCCAGATCTAGATGATAATCAATCACTAACAATTTAACTCACATAGTCAGATTGACTCAAAAACCTAACTATCGACAAATTACTAATACGCACAATACAACAAAATTCAGCCAAATACCTAGATTTAGATTAGTGGACAAGTGAAAATTTTATAATCGAGGTAAATTTAGAGAATATTCAGATGTGAGAAATTAAAATTAACAATAAAAAAAATTTATTAAAAGATGAGGATTGCAAAATTTGTTTATAAATTAGCTTAATCATCCATAACATCTAATGAGTGTAATTGTAGAGCATCTAGATGCATATTGTATGAGTCTGCTTTTGGTTTAGTTCAACAAAGCAATAATCAAGTCAAAGTATACGTCTAAAAAACCAACGTTTTAAACTGTATATCAGGATGCCGTTGCTACATTTCAGATTGGCATATAGTAGTTGACATATAGTGTTCCTGGTATCCATTCCTTGTTGTGGTTGGGGATTTTGGAGTTGGGGTGCACTAATTCTGCATCATTAGTCTTTAGACCATCTTGATTTGGTCATTTGCAAGGATTTGTGCACCAATAAAAAAATTAATAAAGATCAGGATTCCAAAAAATAATAAAATCACTAATGCAAGCAATTACGTATCAAATGCTTCCAAAATTTAAACTGAATTAACAACAAATTCAAAGAATTAAGTGGTTAGAATTGAAAATCACATCGGGCTTTCACCTTCTTCGGGTCAAGGAGATTTTTTCTACTGCTCAACTCCATAAACTAACATAATTTCAACAATATACAAAGCAAGGGTCTCAATCAAAATCATAACCCACCCAAATTCTCAAAATTTACAGAGATTTTAGTATACCAGCGTCGCATAAAGGAGCAGGAGGAACTGGAAAATCACTGGAGGACGAACTTGCACCTTGCTTATTCACCAAGAGTCCCAGATCTAGCAAAGAAAGATAAAAGAGCAAGGTTATGGTAGTGGCACGGCTGCAGCGGTGGCGTGGTACAGAGGTGCAATGGAAGTAGGGGAAAGAGAGAGCAACGACAAAGGGAGGCGTGCCAGTGGCGAAGGTCTGCATGGTGGTGGTTGAATTTCGGTGGAGGCTGTCGGAAAGGAAGGTGAAGGGAGGAGCAGCGAGAGAAAGAGAGGAAAAGAGTGGGAGTTTTAGTAGGTTTTTCATATTTGGTTGGGAAGATGGATAGAGAGACGAGGGAGAAGGTGAGAGATTAGTTAACGATCTAATGGCTCATATTGTTTTATGGTTTGTATCCAATGGCTAAAATTTATGATCCATGTGCTTTGTGTTGTTTTCTTGTGTGCCTTTGATTGTGATGATCTAATGGTTTAGATTTTGCACAATAGTTGGTTTTGGATTTTGCCTTTAGAAGACAAATTATCCTAGTAAATTATTATTATTATTAAGAACACTACGACTATTATTATTACTACTACTTTTGATTATTATTATTAATACTATTATAATTATCTTTTTTATTATCACTAATACTGTTACATATTATTGTTAGTATTCAAATTAATACATTGATATATTATAATAACAACTAGTTTCAATTCAAATATAAATTTAAAATTCTAAACTGAAGTTAGCTTTATGACAATTAACCTAATTTAAAATTCGAAATACACTTCACATAAAGACAAATAACTTAAATTGAGTATTATTATCTTAACGTAATGACTATTACCTTAGATAGAGTATTGTTATCTTAAATTAACTTAATTAATTAACTTGATACATCCATTGATCTTATCCAATAAAAACTCATTTTGATTCAATTGGATGTTGAGTTTCGAAATGAATACAACGTAATGACAATTATCTTAAACGAACTTATGTCATCTTGAATTAGCTTATTGACTTAAATTGATACATTGATCTAATCCAATATCAACTTGTTTCAATTCAAATTATATGTTTTGAGTTTCAATATGAACTTAACTTTGAGACGATTAACTTAAATAGAGCATTGTTATGTTAAACCAGTCTACTGAGTTACATTGTTCTACATTTGTTGCAACTGAATTATATGCTTTTGGTTCCGAAATGAATTCAACTTTAAGATGATTAACTTAAGTACAGTGCTATTATTATCTTGAATTCGTTTATCGACTTACATTGATACACTCATTCTAATAACAACATGTTTCAATTCAAGTAAATGTTTTGAGTTTCAATTACTTTACCGACTATTGATACATTCATCTAATCTAGTATCAATTTTTTTCAATTTGGCTCAGATATATGAGTTTCAAATTGAATATAACTTGTTAACGATTAACTTAAATGGCGTATTGTTATCTTGATTCAACTTTTCGATTTACATAGATACCTTGATCTAATCCAATATTAACTTATTTTACGTTGATTATATGTTCTTAGTTTTCAAATGCATAGAGCTTTATGACTAGTATAGTTATATTAATCCATTGATCTGATATAGTTATGGTAAGACATTAATCTAGTCGGCTTTTTAAAAAATTGTTTAACTCGTCTTTCGAGAAAGTTTATAAGAATTTATACTGATATGAGACGTTTAACCAAACATGATGTGATTTGCATACAACTAAAAGTTTAAATATTGACTTATATAAAATTGTCTTATTCCAAATTGTCGAATATATTTGTAAAGCACACATATATCAATGTCACTTTCATACACGTTTTTGGGAAGTACAACCGACTTTTTTTGAGGCAAGTGCCAAACTACGCTTATTTGCCACGTTAATTTTAACCGAACCCAAAAAAATATTTGGCCAAAACCCGGCATGAAGTTCCATTTTTCCGAACAAATACAAGAATGTGACTAACTTTTACCCGAACCGATGCGATTATTATCGAAGTTATGTGATTTTCGTCAATAACTAAAATAAACTGACACGAAACTGAAAATAATTGCAACGTGTTTTAACTGCTATGGATTCAACCGTTGGTTGGTTTAACTGTTTGGGTAAAACTAGTTTAAACTGCAACTGAACTGAACTGAAACTGGAAACAAAAATAACTGAATTAAACTGAACTGAAAAGTTTGTTAACTGAACTGAACTAAATTGTTAATAATTTTAACTGTTATAAACTGAACAAATATGAACTGTTTGGATATAACCATAACTGAATTGTTGAACTGAATTGACACCTCTGAGCATGATAGCACCTCTTTTAGTATTTCATCTACAAAATATTTACATATATGCTTCATTTTACAACATTTTAATGTCTATATTTGATATTCCACCTAATATATAATGTTAAATGTAATAATTAGTATTTGTTTTTATTTATAATTTGTATTTATTTTTAATTTATTGCAATTTGTTATGTAATAATTATCGGCCTTGTATTTATTCAATATTAGGTGGAATATCAAATATTAGCATATAAAATGTTATAAATTTTAATGCTTCTAGAATTACTTACCCATGTCTTCTAGATGTGTTCTTGCATATTTTCCACGCAAACTTTTGCTTGGTTTCCTCTTCAATGCTTTTTTTGTTTCTTGCTCTTGATTGCTCATGTTCAATGATATGATTTACTTATGAGGTATAGAATAGAATTAGCATTCTAAACGTTTATGAAGTAAACTAATCAATAAGAATGGGGTAACATGAGTATAAACGTGTAGTATAAAGAGGATAAACGTGTAGTATATGTGTGTGGTTAAGGACAAAACATAGCTAACATGAATGAGTATAAACGTGTAGTATATGTATGTGGTTAAGGACAAAAAAAAAATCGATAGACTTAGGTTATGAAATTGAACCGAACATTTGGCTAAAATTTAAGTGCCTATATATATTATATTCTTTTAGGATATGTTATGGATGCCTCACCTTCTATGTACTCAACCTTTGTCTTAGAAAAGAATAAGGATGATATCGAATCTAGAAAAATATGGAAATCTAGATGGAAATTTTTGCCTTGGTGCCCGAAATCATGATCTCAATTTTATTAGAAAATGTGAGATCTTAAGTCACACATTTTTAACCAAAGTGGATTAATACATTTCGTCTTTAATTTTTTTCCATATACATTTAATATATAGGGTAAATTATTATGTCACTACTTTAATGCCTTTAATATTTTATTAATGATTTTGCATCATGATTTTGGGAAAATATCATAAAATCTTAAATTTAGAAAACATTAAATCTCTTCAATTAGGAATGATATATACTTACTTTTCATAGCTATTACTTACTTAATGACACAAACAAAATTGATAAAGAAATCATCCCATTATGTAATAACCAAAATGTTAAGTCAAATGCTTAACAAATTCCATACTATTTGAAACTTTAAAAAGTACCTATGCAAATTCCACATAACATTGGCAACTTATTCAAATCGATAAAATTGTTCTTAAAAACATAACTCAAGGCATAGCAAATTCGAGACAGTTATTATTGTGCAAAACAATGAGAAATCAAAACTCCATCCTTATTTCTTTGTCTTGCATATTAAAAGCTTCTTAGTGCTCGACTCTTGAAGCTCTAATGGAGATAGTTCAGATGTAGCTCCCAAAGTTTTTTCCCCCTCATGTGGCTAAGAACACCTAAAACTCTATTTTTGCCTAGTTGTTTTTCGGGTTAAATAACCATGTTTCTTTGGTTCATTAATTACCTTTAAATGTTGAGTACCTGCTGAATGTATCCACTTATTTGTTTATCTACCTAAACCTTAGCCAAGCATAAAAGTTTCAATATAAATTCACACCTAAACCCCATATTTTGATATTAACACCGAAACTATGAAACTGATCATTTGAGTACTTGTGTGGAGTCGCCTTCTCATATATTTAAGAACCTCTTTGTGAAATCTATTCAGGCTGCCATATCATGTTGACCACCTCATTAACCATTTTGGATAACCATGAAGTCGTTTTCGAAACCTTGTTATTATGTCACTTCTCCAAAAGTAGTGGAACTTGACATAGCAAGCTTGTTTTACGAAACTTATCTTGATAAGTTAAAGTTTGTTATGATGGTTGAAATAATGATTATGGATAAGTATTTAAGTAAGTTATTTGAGTATATTTATAAAAGTATAAGTATTTCAGTATAAGTGTTTAAGTATAAGTATTTCAGCATAAGTATTTAAGTACAAGTGTTGAGTGTAAATATTTTTCTATGATTACATGTTTTGTTTTATAAGGGGAAGTGAACAACATTTGTAGAGCGGGTTTACTCATTATGTGTTTGGAGAGGGTATTGCTCCGTTATGTAGGGTCATGACCTAGAAGTCTTGCAAGCGGAAATAAGAAAGGTGGGGAGACGTCCCTCAAAATCCATTCGTGTTCCTTCCCTGGAGTTATGCTTTGTTTGTGATAAGTATAAGATTATTTTTTATGTTATATATGGAGAATGATGTGTGATATCTTGAGATAAATTCTTGAAAATTTCTCCAGTATATGCAAAAGTATTTCTATGGAAGTTTACAGGAAAGAACCAATGTATTTTTGGGCAAGTGTTAACGTATTTCTGAATAAGAATAAAAATATCTTGTAAATTATGAGTTTATGCTTTGAGTATAAGAAACGATTGCGTAATTTCAGCCACCTTATTATTTTTGGAATCGGTGAGACTTGTGTACCAGCGTAAGCTGACCTGTTTTGTTCTTTGAACCTGTTCTGGTGGAGGCAGATCCATTTGTTTTGCAGGATTAGAAAGAATGATCGGATTAGCTCCTCTGTGCAAACGTGAAGTCATGATCTATGTGTTTAGTCCGCTGCTATGAAATGATCTGTTTTATATGATGATTCTTAGCAAGTTAAACGTGGGTTTCCAATTTGAAATCTTGGTACTCAAAACTTATTATAATAACTATTTTATTATAACTTATTTTCGTATTATGCTTGGATACTATGAGACTTCCTACCTTTCCTTGGGAGGGAAGGTGCCGAAGTCCGCCCTAACAGTCACTCTAATTAGCAGCTTAACTTTGTAATTAGCAGTATTAGGTCTTAATTAAGCTGCTATTTGGAGCGGGCTGTTACAATGGTACTAACAATGCTTCGTTCGTTCAGGACATCTTAAATTCTACAAAGTTTGCAAGGATGTCACAACTGATCCAGACGTGAATTAGGATAATTGGTATATGGCGGAAGATGTATCTTCCATAATGAAGGATTCTAGGATTTTGTTGGATTTAGAATACATGGTACTACACTTTCTTCATTGCAATCCTCAAAGATCTCATAAAGTATCTCGAGTTCCATTTGAAGAAATCAACTTGAATGAAGGAGAAGTTTTACCACCTACAAATAACGCGTTATTGCGTTATTTAGCTAACGATTAGTAATCTATTTTTCAATATTTGCTTTGTTTTAGGGTCAATGAAATAATATCTATTATAATATATTTACAATAACGCAATTTTTTGTTTTGTTAATGTTACTTTCGAATATATTACATTAATGTGATTGGTTTTGCCTTTGTCTTTCTATTGCATTTGGCCGATTTGTTTTTTGTACTTTTCCTTCTTCTCCATGGATGAAACACAATTGAAGAATTACGTGGATGCAACTAATTCACTTTTACAAGTGTTTACAGATTATGAAGAGAAGATTATGGATATAACAACGGAGTTAGATAAATTAGATTCAAATGGACAAGGGACTGTAGACACATAATCGTGTCTCCCCATTTACTACCCTATTATGACTAATACCTTGCTCCAATTGGTCCGGATCGAGGAAAGAATAAAGAACGAGTCTAAAATAAAATGTTTTAAGCCCAAAACCATTTCCTAACTATTTTTATTAACTCATTTCCGAAAACCTTTTTTATAACTAGTTTTACTAAGCCCACTTCCTAAAACGTTTTAAAATAACTTTTAATAGCCCATGTTTGAAAAACCTTTTAAAAATAGTTTTATGAAAGCCCAATTTTATGAAACCCCTTTTCTAGCCCAATTTAATTAATAGAATTAATACATTTTATTGATTAGTTTTATTAATAAAAAAATATCTTTTATAAAAATAATCTTTTCCCAAAGTATTTTTAAATATCTTTTTCTGAAATCTTTTTAACAAGTAATTCTTTTAGAAACCTTTTATTTTTCGGAAACCTATTGTAACTCAACTGCCTAAATCTCCCTAAACCTATATATATCCGCCATCTAATATTATCTCACGGCAGAACTAACAGAACCCTCACAACAAATACACGGCTAACTCACAAAACAAGAATCCACCGCCTCACCATACTAATCCCTCATACAATCTCACAACACAACCTGATCACTCATCTTCATCAATCACCACCAACACTACACCTGCACTCACGCACGACTCACAAATTCGCAACCTCATTTAATCATCACCTTTGTCAAACAAAAGCCACGTAACCATCTCCTAATTGTTTACTATCACAAAAGCTACAACACTTTACAAAATTAATTGTCAAAGCAAATATTACAACGTGATAGATTGAGCATAGCATATTAGAAGTTTGGACTTTCGTTTCTAATCCCACGCAAACCCATCCGCAAGAGACAATTTCTTTTTTAAAGACTCGTACGACAATTCAATCCAAGATCTGTACAAGTCAACGACCCCGGACGGTGGTATAATTTCTGCGGGTCAATTTTAACTAACTTTCTTTTATTTTCTTTATTTATTTTTATTACTTTATTGAAGTTACTAACACTCTATTCATGATGTAGGTTATTAATATATTCCTGCAATTGTAAGTATTATACATATTATACTAACTCCGTGCGATATTTTTTTTATGTATTTTTATATATTGCTATGATTCCTGCATGATTTTTATAACCTACATGTTATTATTGCTAAACAAGACTTAAAGAATTGTTCTAACTAATTCAGATAATTTGGACAACCTGCTAGGAACCTTGTAAAATGATTGCATAATAACTTGTCACTAAATAATTAGTCTTTTTGTGTGTTTCCTGAACCGATCTAGATTAATTATTTTTAGAGTGTTTTAAAATGTTATTTGATTATTCTATTGCATAAAATCTGTTGTCAATCGGTATTTAGTAGAGGCCAGCAATGGGCAATATAGTTCCTGACTATATTGTACCCTCACCCCGAACTCAATTTTTGGTTCCTAACCATCTATGAGTCATGACGAGGAAATCTACATTGGATAAGTCCCTAAGATGTCCCTTCCGTTTCAATATCCAATTAGGTTTATGATTCTTCCTTTAAAGAATTGTGGCGACTTCAAAACATATTTTTAATAGAACCTTAACAATGGTTAGTCAAATAAACGCGCTCACACCGCGTATAGGCATTAAAAGAATTATAAATCCACGCCTACAGGAATGTAGGTTGGATAGCTCAAATCGTGCATGCACGTAACCAATTTGAGCTTGCACGTCAAGTTTCAGAACAAGTGGTTAGTGGAATAGATTCATTTTCGAAGGATTAGGATGGCTATTTTGGATATTAATAGCCATTTTATTATAGTACTAGTCCTCTTATCTAAGTTATTCACTTTTGAATATTTCGGCTATGTATTTTTCACTTTTTTATGTATGAATAAATATTAGTAATTACCTTATGCCATTTTTCGCAAGTACGAAATATTTACAATTAAATATAGTGCAAAAATCCAGCTTTAGGACGAATATATTCACTTTTGAATGATTAGAAAATACATTAAATTTATTAGGCAATTAGGATTCAAATCTTCATATATTAGGTTGTTATGATTCAAATCTTAATATATTAGGCAATTAGAAAATACTTTAAATATATTAGGCAATTAGAGAATACTTTGAATCTTAAATATCTCTTTTGTCAATTAGGAAATATTACGGTTTTAAAATTTTTGTCATAGGATTCAAAATAATTCGGTATATTAGGCAATTTGGATTCATATTATAATATAAGGAGAAAAAGATTTATAGCATTAAATATAGTGAAACAACCAACCTATTAGTTTTGCCTTTGTAATAATTGCATTTGGCCGATTTTTTTTTAGTAAATATTACGGTTTTGAAAGATTTGTCATAGGATTTAAAATTTTTACAATTTTAGGCAATTACTCTCAAAAATGTTTTAGATAAGGTCTTAGCAAATGATTTGAATATATTAGGCAATTAGAGAATACTTTGAATACTAAAAAAATATTTTGGCAATTAGGAATTATTACGGTTATAAAAATTTTGTCATAGGATTCAAAATAATTCGGTATATTAGGCAATTAGGATTCAAATTATATTATAAGGAGAAGAAAATTTATAGCATTAAATATAGTCAAACACACCAAGCATATATTTAATGTGAACAACCAACCTATTTGTAATAATTGCATTTGGCCGAATATTTTTTAAGAAATATTACAGTTTTGAAACTTTTGTCTTAGGATTCAAAATTTTCACATTATTAGGCAATTACTATAAAAATGGTATGTATGCTCTTATGACTAAATTAATGTGAAAAATAATTTACATGTGATTTGATGACTAAAATTGAATTTTACATTTATTAGGAAATCCCATGATTTTACGACTAAATTATTTACAAAATATGGAACATTACAATGCATATGGAAAGGTTAAAATGGCACGGTTTCACTTGACTTAAACCTTCCATTTTCACGTTGTCTTAATTATGGACGATTATCATACATTTAGGAATGTGAGATCAAACTTTTTCTATATAATTACATCATATATTGCCCCAAAGACTCCAAAAAAGGGGAAAATCATTGCACAAAACACTCATTGTAATTCGAATATTATTAGTACTCAAAAGAAAAAATTCATCATGAAAAGGGTATATTGCCCTAAACGAAATTTGTTTACCCGTCTTCCTGGGGAGATCACATTAGATATAGTTTAGAGCGTTGGTGAAGATGATCCTTTTGGTTTATTCAATTGCAAATTAAGGTGTGTCAATTATTATCAATCTTTGTCTTATTAATATCTTCTAATAATAATCATAATAATTCTAACAAGTTAAATTAAATCTTTTGTAGTTGCAAATTATTATGTAGTCTTTCAAATGACGAACATGTCATCAAACGTGTTTCAATTGAGAGGATATTTGATCGAGTATGGCTATTGGATGGTACTGCTAAAAGGTTTTTTCTTTTATGCCTTGAATTCAAAAATCCGGAAGCATTACTTCGTTATGGCATTGTACGTAAACTTACTATATTATCTGTCAATTTTTGTTACTACTAATTACTATGTTTTTTTCAATCCCAACCTTTTTTTTCACTTATTCGAAATTGTCAACTACTAATTAGCAATTACTATGTACAGGTTCAAATTTTTACTCATACTAATTGGAATACGGTCTTGGCAAAATTGGAAGAAGCTGCATCGACTGGACATATAATGTCACGTTACATGCTATATACTATTTGGTTAAGGACTACAAATTCTAAAAGGTTTAATAAGATCATTTGGTACAGAATCTATTATCCAATGCACTTGGAAGTTTAGAGGATGCTAAATACTATTTGGATAAGGAGTATAATTGTGATGTTAAAGAAGCATCCAATATTTTGTGAGACTACTCTGAAACATGCTATGAATGTCAGCAAGTGGGATATAGATGATTACTATTCCTTCTCGAACAGTTTTGATAGTCGAATGTGAAGATTGCAAGTGTGATCGAGAAATTCACTTTTTCTTATCGATGATGAATTAAGAGGATGTTTAAATTGTCGATTTCGTACTAAATAAGAGTTGTTTGAATTATTAGATACTAAATAATGTTGGTTGTTTCATTTTCTTTTTCTTTTTTTTATTCGTATGTAATTTTTGAGGCTTAATAATATAATTTTGTTTTCGTTATTATTTATATTGTTTAGTAAATATTTGTATCTATTTATATTGTTTAGTAAATAATAGATAAAAAAGTGAAATTGAAATGTGTAGTTGTCATACTTACCAACTTTGACTCATTTAATACAACTACCAAGTTTGAATGAATTAATTTGCCCTCAACACCCTAGCCAAATTACCCTATTTTGAAAGAGGCAAACTTCCTCTTTGTTTTTTCATTATAAAAGAGGAAAACTTGATCTTTGCATTTTCATTCCATCAATTCACTAAATTTCGGATTCTCCAAGTCTCAATACCCCATATTTTGAAGCTCTATATTTTATAAGCTTAAAGTCTTAAAAGAAAGCAAGCATGTCAATGGATCCTGAAATTGCCAAGCATGTCAAAGATGTTAATGAGGTAATGTTGGAGTTTTTTTTACTATTGCTCTACAATTGATGAGAAGATTTCAAAAATCTCTTGGTAAATTAAATAAATTAGAAGAAGAAGATGATAAGGAAACTATGGGTTACATGAGTATGATTATCTCTTTTAGTAATCATATTGAACTTGCCACAAAAGAAGCAAAGAGTACAGTTGAGTTTTTGGATGGTCTATTGAAGAATTGATGTTTGAAGATGTAGTTGTTAGCTATTACTATTGTAGCTAACAAAGTTTAATGTTCGTAGTTAGTATTATTCGATGTTTTTCTTAGTTTAGTCGTTTTTTTTAAGTCGTAACGGTTTACAGTGATGGAGTTCATCATGTCATGATGTTAGTTGTAATCTTCATTATCATTAATATAATATATTATGGTGTTCTTATTTTTATATATACTAGTGGTTAGATCGCGCGTGTTGCGCACATTATGCTAGGAATAGCGATTGGAAACAATGTTTGGTAAAATGGCCTATATATATTTTTACCAAACATTGTTTCCAATCGCTATTACCTAACTCAAGGAGAGAATGATACCATTGAATTATCATGATCAGTTAATGATATTATAAGAAGAGTGCAAGAGCTTTGATTTTATTACCTAACTCAAGGAGAGAATCCACATAAATCCAATGCAAAAATCAAGTCAAAAGTTGCATGACAACTCGATTTGTAGAAGCAAACCATCAACAAACATAATCCATATCTTTGATCACAACCAAAATAGACAAACATGGAGGACCAATTTTAAAGATAAGACACTGCCACAAGAAATGCAAGAATATCAATGTCAGCTAAGAGAAGTAGACAAATACCCAGAAATCAACATAATCTAAAAAACATAGAATAATTACCTAGAAGTACATAACTAAACACAAAGATAAAACAACAACCTGTAAAAGTGTTAACCATGTGAATGATCTGTTTCACCATTAATGGAGCCTTGACTTAACATCAACATGCTGATAATTAAGAGCCTCCAAAGCGTCATCATCTCCTTCCCATCTCTCTCTCCTTCTCTGCTATTTGCCTCTCTATCTTTTTTTAAACTCCTTTACTCTTTTTCTCTCTATACCTATCCCTGTCCGTGAAATTTAAACAGAAAGTGATGGTCTACTCTTATTTTCTCCCAAAATTCTGAATAACTAAGGTCTATAGGGATGCAGGTCCCTAATTAAATATCGAACTTAAAAGTTGTCGACCTATCTCTTCCAGTGAAGAATAAACAGGTTCCCAATTAAGGTCTGTAGGTTCCTAAAAACAGGTTTCTATTAGTAAGTTAGTAACAGGCTCCTAAAAACTCGAAGGCTAAGAGCTCAAAGAACCCACTAAAAACCCTCAATAAAAGACGATGAAAGATCGATTTTTGGAGTCATAATGACGAACGATCTCCAGGCACATTGAGAGAAGAAGTCATGGTAGAAAAGAGAAAAGCACAAGCATGTTTTAATATATTATATTTAGATTGAGTTTTAATATATCAAAGCATGAATTTTTAGGGTGTTAAATATTGGAAAATCATAGTAGCATGTTATAAATTATGAAATCGATTTAATTTATGATTTTAAGCATGTTTAAGTGTGTATAAAGAGGGTTTTAATAAATTATATGCTGCTGGAATTTTTAGAAAAGATTTATTAAGGGAGTTTGTTGGATTCTAATGACTAGTATATTAATACTATGCTAGGGAGTATTAGTTTTGGAGTTTTGGTGTTAAAAACAACTTTTAAATATTTTTAAAGAGGATTTAAAGTATTTTAAAGTTGCTGGAATTTAATTAGAGTATTGACTTTAAGTTATATTGATTGTTTTAGGCGGAGAACTTTTCAGTAGGCGATTTTTAACGTGATTAAAGGTGGCCTATCAGTTTGTTTATACAAGGTACGTACATACCTATGTGTTATGTGATAGTATCATGATTTTAGGAAGGAAAAGTTGTAGTATCATGTATAGGAACTTGTAAGTTCATATATGATTGTTATTATGATTGGATTTTACATGTTTTATGCCTGTGTGCAAACATGTTGTTTATAAGATTTGATTATGAGTTGAATATAATGTTTGTATGGAATATTGATGCAAGCATGTTAAGTGGATTGGGAACTTCAGTTATTAATTCACATGGGGGAATTAATATATTTATGAATTGGATCATGTTTAAATCATGTGTTCCCTTATATTGTTATTTTCACTACTCTATGAGGACTGTGGGCCTTATTTGGTAAGTTGATAATTTACACCTTTGAAAGGTAAGTTGATTGTTGGCTAGGTTCAACAAATAAGAAGGATTGGAGTAAAAAAAGATTAATCTTGGATTGTAGTTGTATGATCACTTATTTTAATCCTAAGATAAAAAGAAGTTCGGTTGTGAATGTTTGATTTGAGATTTTTGTATTACTTGTCTGTCATAATAAGTAATAAATTGTAAATCACGTAAAGTGTAACTTGGATAGTAATAAACTTTAGACTGGTGCAGTTCTGAAGTTGGACAATCAGGAGTTGGGGTACATGGTGAGCGTGCCATGGCTTTTTCTGGGAATTGGATTGATCACCGTTCCTCTTTAATTTCAAAGGTTCCTCGATATCGCAGGTCATGATGGAATACGGAGTCGCGCCCATATTTCGTCTTCCTAGGTGAAAGCTTGTTTTTAGTTAGACAACTCGGTCCAATAACTATTCCATTAAAAGTAATAAAAGATGATTAAAGTTTAGTGCAGTAGAAGTTATCTGCAGAATGTTATATTGTTGTATTATTATTTATCCCTGTCAATTATTTCTTAGTAACATGTTAGGAATGTTTATGTATTATTATGTAGTACTCAGCTTTGCTGATTACGTGCTTTGTTTGTATGTGTTGATCATGGCTTTGCCTTATTGATCATGTGATGACTCATTTTGGTGAGCAGATTCTTTAGAGCATTGACATCTACAGGTGTGCAAATGTTGCATCATTGGGAATCTGGGATGTGGAGAGCTTGTATAACAAGTTATTTTATCTATTGCTTTAGTAGGATTTTATTATGTTAAGTTTGGTTTTGGAAGTAGACACTTATAGTGTTTGGTTTTAAATACTTTTATATTTGAAGTATGAAGTTTAGTTATATTTATATTTTCCGCTGCAAAATTCTAAATAAGCCAATACGTTATCACACGGGCGATAATACTTGGGTAATTCTCTAAGTTTTATATTGAAAAGGTATTTTTGAAAAGAGAGAATTATCGGGGTGTTACAAAGTGGTATATGGGAGCTTTAGGTTATTTTCAAAACTTTTAGGCGCCTAACTAACTTACTAGTTATTTGAATAAACTCATAGAGTTGCTCCTACTTGTTCGTTTTGAAAAACTTATAGGAATATATTATTGTATGTATATTTCAGAGGACCGAAAGTTTTTTAGGGGTCCTATTTTTTTTTATCATTGTCCGAAAATTTTATTTGCTCGAAATTTTTTGTTATTTCGAATTTTTGTAATAATTCGAAAATTTTAGGATTTCGAAATTTTTTTTTAAGAAAAAAAGAATTTCGAATTGTTTTCCTCTTTCGAATTTTAGAAGTCTGAATTTTTTTTTATTTAGTCGAAGTTTTTTTAGTTCGACATTTAATTAGTATTATTTTATAAGGATGCCTGCATTATTTTTCATGCCTTCAAAGTTTTAATTGTTGCATTGTGAGAATGGGTAGTATAGGAAGGGCATATAGGATAGAAATATTATATGCCTGCATTGAATAGTTAGTTCAGCATGATTATTATTTTCTTCCCTGCTAACTATTCATGATTATTTTTTTCCCTGCAAACTGTTTGTATTTTTCTTGCCTGCTAAGTGTTATATTCTTGTGCCTATGATGTTAATGGCAACTTGTGTATTATTATTTTTGGGAATGCATACAGGGAGAGTACTAAGTATATCCAATGGAATAGGTTTGATTTATTTGTTATAGATCCCTAACCATGTCGGTCAGGCAAGTTAATAGAATTGTCAGGCAAGTTAATAGAGTAGGAAGCCATCATAACCCAATTGTATTGAGTGATGATGAGAATGTTCGATGTCATGAGCCTGGAAGTGATAGCTACACTAGCTTAGAGAGCATTATGCGTTATGTGTTAAAAGTAGGCATCACTGTTAGCGATATATGAAGTAATTCAAGAGTTTGATCGTACTAGAGCGCAAACCTGAAAGGACATCTACAATGTTACTTGGAGACCTTATCTGAGTGATGTTAGTGATTTAGAGATGGATGAAAATGGACATCAACCCAAAAGGATTCGAAGATCTACTAGATCTAGGAATTCAGGTTATTAATATTGTTATTATAGTGAAGACTCTGGAGACTTTGAAGATGAAATGTTTACTCCATAAAAGCATAAAGGAAATAAGGATATGAATGAGAATGTAACTCCATAAGAGTATTTATTTATGCTTTAAGATTAGTTGTTGGAAAGTAGTCAAGCTACGATGGTTTAAATTTCCTTCTTTAGCATCTTTATATTGTTGAGGAATAAGTTGGTTATTTTGGATTGGAAAATATTCTTGTTATCGTTCGAGGAATAAAAGTTATTATTCAGTTATTTGAGTTGAGTGAGAATATATTTTAATATATGAAAAGGGGAAATATTTTATTTATTATGATTGGTTTCATTTGATCCTTATGTGATTATTTATGTGATTATTTATTCATGCGTGAATATATGATTGTTATGGTTCATAATGTGTGAACTTAGTGTTATAGTAACTTCATGAGAAATTGTTTGTTGATGCGATCTTTATGGTCAAGTCAAATGTTGTCTTCGTAGGAAATGGCATGTAAGTGTGAATCGAAACCAAAGTAGAGTTACGTTAAATTTCAGTAGCGAAGTAGAGTGTCAAACAACAATGATGCCTTAGCTTTTGCTATTCGCCTATTGGCAGAGAAATTGACTCACGAAAGAACTGAGAGTCCCGATTCTGATGGGGACATGTTTGAGAGACTAGCTAAGGTTAAATCGTTGTACAATAAGGGGAAGCTGACCCTACCTTCTTAAAGAGTGGATTAGGGAGTTTGAAAAGATTTTCGGGGCTTTGAACTGTCCTGAAGGTATGAAAGTAGGTCAAGTTGTACTGTATCTGAAAGATGAGGCTGACTTATGGTGGAAAGAAAATGGAAATAGACTTAGTGTTGTGGAAGAGTTTAATTGGGAATCCTTTATTGCTGCTTTAAGGGAAAAAATTTACCCTGCTTTTATGAGAAAGAAAAGGCTCAGGAGTTCATAGACCTTAGGATGGGGAGCATGACCATCTCTGAGTATTATAGCAAATCCATAGCATTTGTCTAGGTTTTTAGGTAGTAGCCACTGAGGAGTTAAAGGCTCAGTGATTTGAGCAAGGTTTGATTCGGGAAATTCAATTGGGGTTTAGTAGATTATGAAGAAATTGACTTGTCTATCAGTATTCCTACTGGGGAGATCATAAGGTGTACCAAGTTGTTTAGAAATTTGCCTTTGAAGATAGAAGACTATGTTTTTCCAATCTGACTTAATAGAATTCAATTTGGGAGACCTAGATGTGATTCTTGAGATGAATTGGTTAAGTCTTTACAAGGCCAATATCGACTGTGAGATTCAGAAGGTAGTGTTAAGAAACCCTTTGGGAAAATTGACCTCCTATAGACGCTTTGGGAAACCTAAGAAGTTTGGAGTTATCTCTGCTATGCAAGTAAGAAAGTTGATGAGAAAGGGGTGTGAGTTATTCTTCTGTAGTGTGCAGGATGTGAGTAAGGAAGTTGAAGTGAAGCTTGAGGATGTTCCAATTGTGACGAGTTTATGGATGTGTTTCCAAGTGAGATTTCAGGTATGCCATATGCGAGAGCTGTTGAGTTCACCATAGACTTAGTTCCTGGAATTGCACCTATATCTAAGGCACCCTATAGGATGGCACCTCCTGAGATGAGTGAGATGAAAATGCAATTACAAGAGCTATTGGATAAAGGTTATATTAGGCCTAGTGCATCACCTTGGGGAGCTCTTGTGTTGTTTGTGAAGAAAAAGGATGGAAGCATGAGGCTATGTATTGATTATAGGGAGTTGAATAATGTAACCATCAAGAAGAAACATCCTTTGCCTAGAATAGATGACCTATTCGACCAGTTGAATGGAGCGAGTGTGTTCTCAAAGATTGACTTACGTTCAGGATATCATCAATTGAGGGTAGCTGATAAGGATGTACCTAAGACTGCCTTTAGAACGCGTTATGGTCACTATGAGTTCACTGTAATGCCATTTGGGTTAACCAATGCTCCTGCTATATTTATGGACTTAATGAATAGGATCTTTCATGAGTTTCTAGATAAGTTTGTGGTAGTTTTCATTGATGACATACTGATATATTCGAGGAATGAGGCTGAGCATGATAAGCACTTGAGGATCATTTTGGAGAAAGTAGCGTTTTTGGGTCACTATGTGTCTAAGGAAGGAGTCTCAGTAGATCCTGCTAAGATTCAAGTTGTGAGTGAGTGGCCAACTCCAAAGAGCGTGTCAGATATTAGAAGTTTCTTAGGTCTAGCTGGCTATTATAGGAGATTTGTGAGAGATTTCTCGAAGATAGCAAGACATATGACCAATTTGATGAAAAAGGAGTCAAAATTTGAGTGGAGCGAAAAGTGTGAAGAAGCCTTTCAGATTTTGAAAGATCGTTTAACCTCTGCGCCTGTTTTGACCCTGCCTGATGGGAATGAGGGATTTGAGGTATATAGTGATGCTTCGAAGAATGGTTTGGGATGTGTGTTGCAACAGAATGGGAAGGTGATTGCGTATGCGTCGCGTTAGTTGAAACCTTATGAGGCTAATTACCTTACCCATGATCTAGAGTTAGCTGATATTGTGTTCGCTTTGAAGATTTAGAGACACTACCTGTATGGGGTAACCTGTAAGATCTTTATCGACCATAAGAGTTTGAAGTACATCTTTACCCAGAAAGACCTCAATATGAGGCAGAGGAGATGGCTAGAGTTGATAAAGGATTATGACTTAAACATCCAATATCATGAGGGGAAGGCAAATGTAGTCGCTGATGCGTTGAGTAGAAAGTCGAGTCATAGCATGAACGCCTTGATAGTTCCTGAGGAGTTGTGTCGAGATATGCAAAGACTTAGCCTAGAAATCCTAAATCCTGGGAGATCGAGGAAAGATTGAGTGCTTTGTCATTGGGATTGTCAATTTTCGACGAAATCAAAGAGGGTCAAGTTGGGGATGAGCACCTAGAGAAGATTAAGGAAAAGATGGGCCAAGGTAAGGAAAGTTATTTTAAAATCCATGATGATGGTAGTTTGAGGTTTAAGGGAAGGTGGTGTATACCACAAAAATGTGATGAGCTTAAGAGACGTCTTATGGATGAGGGTCATAATACACCGTACTTTGTGCACCTTAGGGGTGACAAGCTGTATAAGGACCTTAAGCAGATTTATTGGTGGCCAAACATGAAGCGTGAGGTTGCCGAGTTCGTGTCCAAGTGTCTAACCTGTCAGAAAGTCAAAAAAGATCATAAGCGACCCATGGGGAAAGTTCAATCCTTAGAGGTTCCGGAATGGAAGTGGGATTCCATATCAATGGATTGTGTGACTGCTTTGCCTAGAACAAGGAATGGCAATGATACTATTTGGGTTATTGTGGACCGTCTGACGAAGTCGGCCGTTTTCATACCAATCAAAGAGAGATGGAAGAAGAAGCAACTTGCGAAGACGTATGTTAGGCATGTAGTGAGATTGCATGGGGTTCCAACCAATATTATTTCAGACCGTGATTCGAGGTTCCTCTCGAAATTTTGGCAAAAGGTCCAGTTAAATCTTGGGACAACATTAAAAATGAGTACTGCCTTTCACCTTGCGACTGATGGTCAGACTGAGAGGACTAACCAGACTATGGAAGATATGTTGAGAGCCTGTGCTATGGATTTTCAGGGTAGTTGGGAAGACCAATTAGATTTTATTGAGTTTTCATACAACAATAGCTATCATGCGAGTATTAAGATGGCACCTTTTGAGGCATAATATGGAAGGAAGTGTAGAAGTCCCATTTGCTGGAATGAATTTAGTGAGAACATAGTATTGGGGACAGAGTTCATTAAGCAGACTGTCAAGAGTGTGAAATTGATTCAGGCTAGAATTCAAGCTGCTCAAGATAGGCAAAAGAGTTATGCCGATTTGAAGCGAAGGGAAGATGAGTTCGAAGAGGGTGAGAAAGTGTTTCTGAAAGTATCACCAACTAAGGGTGTGATGAGATTTGGGAAAAAGGGCAAATTGAGTGCCAAGTATGTAGGTCCATATGAGATTCTACAAAGAATTGGCCTTGCCAATGGAGTTTGAGAAGATGCACGACGTATTTCATATTTCCCAACTCAAGCGTTATATCCCTGATGAGCGTCATGTCTTGGAGCCTGAGTGGATTCAGATTGATAGTAGCCTCACGTATGAGGAAAGACCTGTCAAAATTCTTGAGTAGCCTCACGTATGTGGAACCATGAGTCCGAAGAGGCAACGTGGGAAGCTGAAGCTGAAATGAAGAAGAAGTATCCATATTTATTTCTCGAGGTGAGTTACGAGGGCGTAACTCGTTTTCTTTAAGGGGGGTAGAATGCGATAGAATTTCTCGCTTTTTACCTATTTTGATAGTATTTTTATGCATTGTTATGCTTATTTTAGCGATTTGCACATGTTGGTGCAAAATAAATAGATTCTCCGCATAAGAAAAAGTGTTCATTAGTAGCGCAAGTGATTTTAAGTTGGCAAAAGAGTGCACATGAGTGGCACAAGTATTTCTCCAATAAGAGTTGAGTTGAAAAACTTTTGAAAAGGTGTGAGTTTTCGTGTCAAGTTTCGGGACGAAACTTCTTTTAAGAAGGGTAGACTACAATCCCCCGTATTTTTATGAATTTTATAAATATATATTAATATATAGTTATTTATATTTTAATATATGTTAGCATTTTAAATGATTTCATATTTCAAAGGCCGACCATTTTGAAAGTCAAAGGAATTATTTTAAGGATTTAAGGAAGTTAAAATGTTTTGTTAGGCATGCTTTGAAAAAGGCTTGAAATACTAAGTGAATTTGGAAAAAGAAGTTAAATGGGCTTGAGGAACCCAAATACTAATCCTAGTGATGTTAGGAGTTTAAATCATCAATCCTATTCATCACCAAACTCTATTTGAAGCCCAATTCTAATTTTCCTAAGCCCACAAGAGGAAAACTATAAATACCCATAAACCCCAAATATTTTATCCACATATTATTTTCTCTTTCCTCCATCCACTCACAAGTTTTACGTGCCTTTTCCTCCTTGCGTTTTCCGTCTTTGTGCTCGGGTTTTGCACCGCCGGTCTCCTCCCTACCGGCCAGCCACTGCCGAACACCAGTCAACTGCCGGCGACCACCGCCGCCTTTCCGCCGCCACTGCTCTTCCTTGGCCGGCGCTTCCTTCCTCTTCCTTCTTGTTTGGTTTAATTCTTTCTTCCTCCTCAAGTTTTGATTAAAGATTATGTTTTTATGTTTTATTTTAGTACTAATCATGATTAATAACTTCAAATTACTGTTTTAATAATTAATCTATGCTTATATAAGTTATGTGTTGAAAACATAAAATTTCAGATTTGATTATTATATTTAGATTGAGTTTTAATATATCAAAGCATGAATTTTTAGGGTGTTAAATATTGGAAAATCATAGTAGCATGTTATAAATTATGAAATCGATTTAATTTATGAATTTAAGCATGTTTAAGTGTGTATAAAGAGGGTTTTAATAAATTATATGCTGCTGGAATTTTTAGGAAAGATTTATTAAGGGAGTTTGTTGGGTTTTAATGACTAGTATAGTAATACTATGCTAGGGAGTATCAATATTTGGAGTTTTGGTGTTAAAAACAACTTTTAAATATTTTTAAAGAGAATTTAAAGTATTTTAAAGTTGCTGGAATTTAATTAGAGTATTGACTTTAAGTTATATTGAATGTTTTAGGCGGAGAATTTTCAGTAGGTTAAACAAAAATAAGTTCAGTCTTGTCTAATGTTGTAATTATTATTTTTGTTTTCAATATTATTATAATATTGTTATTATTATTAATATTACAATTATAATAACGATAATTTTGTATTTTTTATTTTTTGTATTTTTTTATTTTTTTAATTTTTTTAATTTTTTTTAATTTTTTTAATTTTTTTAGTTTTTTTATTTTTAATTTTTAATTTAGTATTTATTATTTATTATTATTTATTATTATTATTATTATTATTATTATTATTATTATTATTATTATTATTATATTATTATTATTATTATTATTATTATTATTATTATTTATTACTTATTATTATTTATTATTATTATTATTATTATTATTATTTATTATTTCTATTAATTATTACTCCCTCCGTTTCATTTTAATCTACACAATTTGACATTTTACACTATTCACAAATTTCACTTTGACCATCATTTGTGATTTATACGCGGATGAAAATATAGTCATGTGGGATCTTGTTAGATTCATCATAACATGTATTTTATTAATATGTACTTTTTATAATTTTTACAAATACAAAACTAAAGATATATGTCCTCAAAGTTTTGCATTGGCATACGTGAAAAGTGTAAGTGTGTAGATTAAAATAAAACGGAGGGAGTATTATTATCATTAATTATTATTATTATTATTATTATTATTATTATTATTATTATTATTATTATTATTATTATTATTATTATTATTATTATTATTATTATTATTATTATTATTATTAATTATTATTATTATTATTATTATTATTTATTATTTATTGTTTATTATTATTATTATTATTATTTATTATTTATTATTTATTATTTATTATTTATTATTTATTATTTATTATTTATTATTTATTATTCTATATTATTTATTATTATTTATTATTTATTATTATTTATTATTTATTATTATTCAATATTTATTATTTTTTATTTTTTATTTTTTATTTATTATTTATTAAATATTATTTATTATTTATTTTTATAATTTTAATTATTTACTATTTATTATTTATTTATTATTATTTATTATTTATTGTTTATTATTTATTATTATAAAATAATAAAATAATAATAATAAGTATTGATAATATTATGTTAATATTTAGTGATTATTATAATTTTAAGTATTGATAATATTATGTTAATGCAGTATAGTTCAGCAAAAATAAGTGCAGTTCAGCAAAAATAAGTTCAGTTCAGCATAAATAAGTAAAAATAAGTTCATTTCAGCAAAAATAAGTAAATATAAGTTCAGTTTAGCAAAAATAAATTCAGTTCAGCAAAAATAAAATAAGTTCAGTTCAGTTCAGCCAAAATAAGTTCAAAAGAACAGGGCCTAAAAAACTAAATTTTAGTTTGTGTGATCACAATAAAGTGAAAAAAATGAAAAAATTTAGGTTGTAATGTAACTTCCTGGAATGCTCATTAACTGCATGTATGTAAAAAAGAGGAAAATGGATTAATGAAATTATAATTATGGGTGCTTTCTTTCATCTGAATTCTCCTGAACTTATCTAGAACTTAACTGAACAAATCTAAAATTGTTGGAACATATTAAAATTTTATTTTATCAAGTGTTAAAATTTATTTGAACATAACCGAACTTATTTGAACTTATCATAACATATTAAACTTAAAACTTATTTTAAGGTAAAAAAATGCACCCTATAAATGGATCATTTTTCTCATAATCAGTAACTAAAAGTACAAACTAGAACAGTTTTCAACCTTTAGTAAATAGATGAAATGGATAAACAAAGAAAGAGTCAGAGTTCGACTCTCTTGTTCAACCATAATTCTAATTAAACAAGTATACCAATTCAAACCAGCTAAGTATAAATCTTCTATTTTGGCCATTCTATTAGATCAAGATATAGTTGTTGGTGTAAAATCAGTTGGTTGACTTTGCAAACAAGTCACTGTACACCCAGTAGTTTGATACTGAATGTCTTGGGAGACTTAACTCCTGGGGGTTACCGGTTTTAATTAGATAAAACCTTACTAACGTACTTTGTTGTAATTTAATTTAGGATTAAATTACAACGCCTAATAAATCCCGGCGAAATGCAATAAATAGAGCAAGCAATAATTAATATATTAATTAAAGCACAACATTCCTATACATACCACAAACTTTAAGAAAGAATTTTACAACACATAAGGGGATAAGCCAGGCTGGACAACTAAAGGAAAGACACGAAGGTGATTACCTCCACGGTTCCTTGCTTCAATCAGAGAATTACAGAACCCGTCGCCAGAACATGTTCTAAGTCTAAGGAACTAAACTATAATCCCCAAAAGGGGGTTGGCTAAGCTAAGGCTAGGCTACGCTAAGAAAGAGTAATTGGAAGTTGTTGTGTGTTTGTGTGTGTTTTGCTTGATGATCAGTCTTCTATTTATAGAGAAACATGGTGTGTAACTTCCGTGCTTGCTTGGAGGGAAAACATTTGAATCATCTTTGATTCAAATCTCAACCGTCTTCTGGCGCTGAATAACCGTAACCTTACACGTTCTTCCTTCCGTGGATTTGTCTAATGATTGCTCTTTAACCACCTACACATTCATCATTCTTGACTTTCATCTCCTGATGGTCTTGATGATTTCTTCTATTGACTTTGACTTGTATTGACTTTGTTCAATGGGCTTTATGCTCTTGTGGGGCCTTCATATTAGAACGAAGTTTAACCTTTTGAGGTCTAATACAGTGTACCATAATAAGTGCTGTTGGACATCTAAAAATGGTGGTAACAAATTGGCCCCCTGATTTGTGGAGTAATGTACTCAGCACCCACAAATTATAAGCATAGAAGGACTTTAAATGGTTGGATTCAATGTCATCCAGTAGTATTCTGAATGTGACTTCCTCCATTGTTCTAAGGTGATCGATGAACTTTCTCTTAGGATGACTGAATTTGGTTGAGAAGAATAACCTTTCGTGTATTCCTTCACCCTTCTTTATAGCCATTGTGAAATCCATTAAGAAATTTTCCTCAAGATGCAGACTCGTAGGGTTATTTAGAGATAACCAACAAGGACTTTCATCATGGGCCATGAGATCGTACCAAATTTGACATGCACATTTATATTGTACCACCTCTCTTGATGATGACCCCTCCACCAATCTATATACTTTTATTTTCTTTATAGTTCCTTTGACAAAGAGCCTCTTTAGATATCTCCAAGGCATGTTAGGTTTCCATATTTCTTCCGTAATGATTTTGCCCCATGATTTGCAAACTAGAAGAGATGTAACCTGATCATTCCTTTCAAGTTTAGGAAATATCTATTTTTGTATGAGAACTAAGTTGGACCCTATTTGGAAGGCCTTAGATCCTCTTTTGTTTTCCGGATCCTGTTGTATAATAGGATTATCTCCAAAATATTTTTGGATTGAAGAAACCTATTTGATGGATTCATTCTTGATAAATTCATGTTTATCTCCAGATATGACATTTAATGCATTGTGATGATTTGGGCATTTTGATGGATATGACATATGTTCTGGAGCAGATTGATGAAAAATGGGAGTATATGTGCAATCCATTTTGATTGAAAGTTCCGAATCTTTTAGAAATCACACATATATAGCACCTTGATGCCTTAACCGTTCGATAATTCTCCCTAATGCCTAATTTCATGAGAGCAGGTTTTTTAAGGAATATAAGTATTAACCGGACACATGTTTGTTTTTTTATTTTACTTTGGTGAACCAAAAAAAACTGATGTTAAAGCAATTAAATCATTGAAAATATATAGAAATATATTTAACAAGATTACCATTTGAGGTAAATTCATTACATTAATATAATGATTTATCTTTATGAAGATAAGATCATTAATTATATTTTAATTGAAAATGCTTGGGTCTAGAGACAACATTTGGAAGTAATTCCTACATACTATCTCTGCCGTAGCATTGTATTCGTTGGCTTCCAACTCGTGCCCTGCACTACTCTTGATGGTTGAAAAGCAGTAGTCTTCCCCAAGGGAGTTGTTGAACCTTGCCTTGAAGATGATCCTGTGATAGCTACTGTCCCAGGCGTATCTCCTGTCAATCATCACAATGTACATCCAAGGCAAGAAACATTCTTGAGCTAATACCTGCCACAATTTGCAGACGCACTTGAAAAGTATTATCCTCCCTTGATTTTCGTCTTGGCCCTCTTCCATTTCTCACCACTTTG
The DNA here is from genome assembly GCA_947646795.1 of Beta lomatogona. NCBI lineage: Eukaryota > Viridiplantae > Streptophyta > Magnoliopsida > Caryophyllales > Amaranthaceae > Beta > Beta lomatogona. The sequence continues at coordinate 237,379 of CANSNZ010000281.1, forward strand.
AGGGAGGTCTGAGTACAGGAAAGAGTTAAACTCTTGGCGTAGACCCAATTCATCCTTTGAGGCCTTGGGAAATTTAAGATAATGGAAATCTCCTTGCCCCACTTCTTACAAACTGTTAGCAGTTTGTCATGTGACTTCCCATGTAACTTGGGCCATATGTGGGTGGACAAGAGATCGATATTGGTACCGACCTTTGTAGCGCTTGATTCCACGCCCAGGATCTTCCGGCCCCATTACAGGTGCATCGCCAAAGATGCGAGCCATTTGCTCTATCCATCTAGCTCTCTCATTTGTGATGAAGGCTTCTTTGCCTTCCTTTATGATGTCGAGGGCGAAGCGATGCTTGAAACAATCATCATCAAACTCGACTGTCAAGTTTGCATATGCTTTGTAGTCCATTTTAAAAAAATTACTTTTTAAAATGAAAATGTGATGATGGGAGGCCATGGCCAAGTCCCTTTAAATAATCCAAGTCATTTGTTCAACGACTATTTTCATAATAACTTCTAGGATCAGTGAGTAATTGAGTACTTTGATCTCTTTTTTCGAGAAGTTTATGGACTTTTTGTTGATTGTTATTTTATTTTAAGGTTACTAATTTGTTGATAAGTCTTAACATTAATATGTCATCTTTTAGGCATTTGGGCCTAAAATTACTTCCTTAGGTTTATTATTCATTTTGATGAACAACAATCAAGCCCGCAATTGGTATGTGATATGGAAATATATTATACATTGAAAAGGTAAGATTTATTTTATTAATGAAGTAAATCATGAAAACACAGTTATCAATGGAATTAAAGCTATATGCATAGTTTATTAAAGTAAATTTAAACTTAGTACTACGACTATGATTACTAAGCCTCTGTCATGCTACTTGATCTATCAAGTGCGAAGATGGGCGAAACTGATGGTGATTTGTGGTGCCTCATGTTCATCCACATTAGGATCATCATCATCGGAGTAATCATCATCTAATAACATAGTGATGCCTCTTCCTAATAAGTGCTCTTGCCATAAGAGACATGTACATTTTTATTGTATGAGTTTTTTGAAACTCATATTGTCGCCCACTTGGACTACCCTATACTTTCTGGTGAACACGCCCAAACTGCTTTCACATATTATGGACATGTGATACTTCAGTGCAAGTTCAGGAGGAAAATATTGTTTTGTAATGCATTCTCCCCATGCCTTGCAAACGCTTAGGAGTTTTAACAAATCTCCCTTTTCCATTTTCGGCAATAGATTTAGTGCTAGGAAGTCTATATCATTTCCTATTATGGTTGCACTAGGCCTTTGCTCCTTGAGATCCCCAGATTGGACCTTTGGGTCCTTTCCAAAGAGTCTTATGATTTTGAGTTGCCATTTTTTCATCTCATCTTCTCTAAACTCCTCCCAATCTTCTTGCGTGATGTCCTTATTGAACCGGTGCCTCCAACATTCACCAGGAAATGGTAGGGGAGCAACTTGTTGATTATCCATGCTCACGGACCTTGGGGTTTTTTGAAGGTAGAGTAGATATATTGTGAGTGAAAAATTCTTAAGGTTAAGGTAGCATATTTATAATATGATTACTATAACCGTTATCCCTATTTGTTAGGGGTTTATGAAGCGATTGATATTATCCTTTTAGATAATTATATCACATTATATTTTTCGAACGAGTTTTAATCTCTTTAAGTTATTTTATAACTGACTTCAATTCATGGCCTTAGTGGATAGGAATGAGTTTACCCATTAACTTCTTAATGTGTCATGTCACTACTAGGAGTTGGCCATTAGTGGCGTGTGAAGTTAGATGGTAATTATTACTTTTTGAAGTAACTTCTTTCCATTTCATTAATATATTTTCAAAGTTAGCATCCCAAGAGTCACTTTATTTCTCTTCTATATAATCTTAACTGTGGATTTTGTATTATTTGATTTGACAGTTATTTTTTGAATAATATAATATAATTTAATTTGCACAATTTTGATTGGGAAAAATAAGCAATGCAAATAAGATATAAGATGAAAGAAACTTGGACTGAATTGAGACTGAATTGAGGAAATTTAAATTTTATTAATTTAAAAGGGAAATTTACAACCTAGATTAAATTTTTTTTATCTTAGGATAAAAATTTACAAAATTAATTTAGAATTTTAGAATTCTAAATTCTAGGCCTATATCTAATCCTTTGGAGACCGTGGCTTGTCGCCATCAGAATCTTCATCTTCCTCGTCATCTCCAGCAGCACCCTCACTGGAGCCATCTCTAGGAGACTAAGGGCGGTCTTTGCCGCTAGAAACCTCCTCAGAAAAATAATCAACCCTCCTCCTTTGAGCAGGGGGTTCATCATCTTCATCCTCATCATCGTCACCATCAGATCCATCTGATGGCGGAGGGGTATCCTCCTCTCCTTCCTCTTGTTCTTCTTCCTCCTCTTCTTCTTCTTCCTCTCTCTCCTCTAGAATTTCTGGTGGGGGAAAGAAGGGCTGGTCAACCTCTTGAGGGTTGACCTCATGAGTCCCTGTGATACAGGACTCGGTAGATGGCTGAGGGGCGTCCATTTTCTGGAGATGGAAGTTTTTTGGAGAAGGGGTTAAGGAGATAGGTTTTGGAGGTTCCGTTTCAAGAGATGAGTAGTGTGAAGATTTCCTTACACCTACCCCTTTTTATAAAGAGATTTACTGTCTCTTGAAAAACGGAAAGTTACGCCCTTTGGAAATGGACTCTTAAGTAACTACCCCCTGGAAATGGGCTTTCAAATCATGCGCCCTTTGAAAATGGGCTTTTTAGATGACTTCAGGACCTTATGTTTTAATTTGTTAAAACTAGGCTTTAACATGGCCCAATTAAACATGACCCAAAATAAAACGTACTACGCATTGTGCACGTGTTTTCTTCTTTTATTGCTTCATTTTGGTTGTCTTCTCCATTAATACCCTTTTCAAGGATTTTAGGAAAATTGGAGATCTTTCAGACAAATTTAATTCACTTTCTAAGAATTCACAACCATCACCAAATTTCAATTCATCTTTCAATTCACCATGTCTAGTGAAAGAATTCGTGAGGATGAAATTCGTGAAGCACTTGCCAAAAAACGTGATGCCATACAATCTGAGGCAGCTCGTCAATTATGCAACGCCATTAGAGTGAGCCTTGGGACTTATAAGTCTCAAGTGTTCTGGTATGTGAACAAAAGCTCTGACTCTAAAACTTCTTTGGAGGAGAGGATTGCCACACTATTGGTCCTTGTTTTCCTTTCAAGATTCAAAAATCAAAGTGCCAACTTGTCTTAGAGCAACAGTGCTACCCATTCTTGGACCATATTATCTTAGAAGATAATAAGCCTAGAACGCTTCCATTTGCTCCAAAATCCCTTCAACATTTGCATTGGCGTTTGACCAACAAACTTTTAAAGGTTGGATTTCAGGAGTGGATGCAAGAGCATGGTTTCTTTGAATGAAACCTTTTCATGACAAATGGTCCAAGAACAAAATGTTGCCCTTCTTGAGACTAGCTTCTTATGAAACCATCCCCTTTGATGGGGCTATGTCTACTGCCTTGTTGGCATGTTGGGACCCTGCCATCAACTGCTTCTTGTTCCGATGGGGACCAATGACTGTGACATTAGCTGATATTGCCCTCATTACTGGGACTTCTCCAAAAGGTAAATATGGAATTGAACTCCCTATCTTTCACCATGCTAAAGAACATAACCAGCTGTACAGTAAGTGTTTATCAACTTTTCGCCAAATTGCTAGTCCTTCTGCTAGTGCTAGCAAATGTGGCTTTCAGAAGTTTGTTGATTTATGCATCAATAAGGATACTAGTGAGGAACTTACTTCTCAAGAGGAAGTAATTTTTCTTACTTTTGCTTTCTCCAAACTAATGATGTCTAGAGTTGGTGGAGTAGTAACATTATGGCTATCCTTGGCTGTTAACATCTCCTCCACTTCTGAAGAAGTAGCTTTGGCTCCTGTTCTACTGGGACAACTTTATAGATGTCTCTTCAGGAGTAGAGAATCCTTCAATGGTTTCAGAATTCATACCTCTGAGTCTCCCATATTCTCTACTGACAAGGGATTTGGACCCCTATGGCTCTTGACTTGTTGGGGCCATATGTATCTACCTTGTCTGATGGTTATCAATCCCTCTTCTGCTTTTAAAGCATCTAAGGGTTCAGAGGAGGAAGATATTTCTTTTGATCCCATTTTGTTCCTCTTTATTCTTGATGATTGTAGCTGTTATGGTGAAGTCAGCTTCAATCTTATATATTCAGACGAGGTTAGGCATCAAAGTTTGATTTTTTTCATATTTCTTGGCTTCTAAGTCCAATCCTGGTATCTGTAATATTTTTCGGGGTAAGATGGCCGTTTCTGTTGCAAACAAAACTTGGCGCCGTCAAGCAATGCCTACTTGGCTACAATCCCTGAACATGCACTCTAGTTCCTTAGGGAGTGGGAACTTTTGGAGCAGTGTTCTTAGGTCTAGGGATTTAATAGCTGCTGAGCCTGAATACTTTGGCTTTGAGGCTTATAATCCCCAGTTAGTAGCTAGGAAATTTTGATTGGTCCAAACACTAGTTATTCTTTACTTCTTGACCCGCAACGGTCCTTAGACTTCAAGGGGTCGTTTTGAAGAAGGTAGCTCCCTTCATAGTAGAACTCTCAGCCTTACACTAGTAGAAAAAGGATGATTTGCGTCCCCCCAAGTACATCGCATGAAAGGCAAAACGCCGCAAAAACATAATTTGCGTCGCATGCAGTGAAGAGCGCGACGCACAACATGGGTACATAAACACCAGATACGAGCTATATGCGTCGTACCTTGTTGATGTGCGTTGCAAAAGACAAATTTGCGTCGGACCCCCTGGCCCATCCGACGCAAATCGATTCATCCTGGAACCCAAAATTGTCACACTATCTGCGTCGCACTTGCCTTAGGTGCATTGCAAAAGCGGTATTTGCATCGGACCCTTAGGCCCATCCGACGCAAGCTACCCTCCCCCAATAGAATTTTCGCCCAGCAGCACTAGTCCCCCAACGACATTATTACGTTTTGGAACCCTAAGTTACATGCAAAAAAAACCGAACTCACTCTCTCTTCTCTCTCACCTGCAAACGACCCTTCGCCCTCACAGTCTTGCTGGCGCTCCCTCACCCTCGTCGGCGCTCCCTCACCCTCGCCGACGACGTTGCTTCTCCGGCGAACTCAAGACCCTTCTCGGACGGTTTTTGGTTTTCAAATTCGCACTTTCTCTCTCTCATTCTCGGTACGTTCCGCACTCTCTCTCTCTCTCATTCTCAGTGGTGCTTCTCCACCCCCACTTCGCCGGCGAAAACTTGTCGTCTTCTCGCCGCCAGTGCCATTAACGGTCACTCGAAAGGAGTCTCATCCAACACTCTCTATTTCACTCGATTTTCTCGCACGTCCGAACTTAATCTCTTTCTCTCTCACTTGCCGCCGCTTACACCGACCCGCCGCCGCCGCTGCGGACTGACTTGCCGCTGCCGGTAATGTATGTAATCCTTGTTTTTTTTTAATTTTTTTGTATTACATTAATCATGTTTTTTCAAGTTCTCTTAATTTTTTTAGGGGTTGCTTTGAATAATTTTAGTTCTAATTTTTGTTAAGGGGTTAAAATTAGAATTCAAATCATGATAAACATGTGTGAAATAATTTTGAGATTGAATTTAGGATGTTTGTAGCTTATGAATTTGTATAGTTTGTGTAGTGTTCTAAAATACTTACTTATATTCATTATGTTTTGTATTGAATCAATTTCTTGCATGTGTTTCTTGAATACTCACTTTAGAATAATGTGGTTCGATTATGAGTTAGAATTCTTGAATGCTCACTTTAGAATTATGTGTTTCGATTATGAGTTAGAATTCTTGAATGCTCACTTTAGAATTTCAAACTTATGTCATTCCTTTACATTGTACTTCAATTGCCACCTTAGTGCTCGTCGGTTTGCCAGTTCTCCAAGCTCGTGTCGTTGTGCTTGTCTTCGCTGCTCCTTGAGAGCAGAGGTATGTATTATACCTTTTGTTATTTTTTGATGTACGTTAATGTAACCATTAATTTGGATTTGCGGATTTGTTTGGTTATATGATTGGGAAAGTATATGTGAATTGTTTGGTTATTATGTGATTGGGAAAGTAAATGTTGAATTATGACCAAACCTATATGGACATACCTTAATGGGGTGGGGAGGGAAATCTAAGGAATGGATTGATTTGTGTTGTTTAATTGCAATGTGTGCATCATTTGCCTAGATACCCGTTTGAGGCTTACTCATTAGGAGTAAGTCTTGAATAGTCCCCAGCTTGGGACTGTCTTTGAGTTTCTTATCTCACTTTCGATTCTAAGAAAGATCTAGCTAATTTCCCTAAGCGTTCTCTGGGTACATATGTTGATAGTTTACCTACTATCTTCATCGTGTACTTGGAGAACTATAGGGAAGTGCTGCCGAATTTTTCTTAGAATTGAAAACCAAACATTCATTCACTAGTGAGATGAGAAACTCAAGGATTAGTTAGGTTGGAGTGATAAGGACCCAAATGTTTATGATTGCATTTGATAAAACACTTTGAATGATGTGATCGATATATTGTGTTCTTGTTTGGTGTCTCTAGTGTATGAATATGGATCGAACTTGGATGTATGGTAATCGGATTTCGGCGACATTTCTACAAGGGGTTGATGAATTTATCAGGGTTGCATTAGAACATCAAGCGCAGAATGGGTCAAAGTTAGTCTTATGTCCTTGTTGTGATTGCAATAACTCTAGGGGGTATCGTGATGTGGATCAAATTAAGGATCATTTGATTCGTCGTGGGTTTAAGAGCAACTATACTAGGTGGACATGGCATGGAGAGTTTTATGATTAGGGTATGAGCTCCACTAGCTTTTGTGATGATTTGAATGTTGATCACATTGATGATGAGGTTGAGGTTGATATCGAAAAAGGACAAGATAATAATGATAATGATAGGGTAGATGATGAGAATGATAGGTTGGATGGTGAGAATGATAGGGTAGATGAGATGTTGCACAATTTGGAGGATGAAGGAACAGATCGTCCGAATATGTATGATAATATTTTAAGTGCAGCGGACAAACCTATGTATCCGGGGTGTAAGAATTTCACTAAACTTTCTGGCATCCTTACATTGTTCAATATGAAATCGAAGCATAGTTGGACAGATTAAAGGTCTAAGTAAGTTGTTCAATTTTTTACAAGAATTGCTATGATGGGAATGAAATTCCCAACTCTACCTATGAGGCAAATAAATTGTTGTGTCCGTTAGGTATGGAATATGAGAAGATACATGCATGTCAAAATGATTGTGTGCTGTATCGAAATGAGTACAAGGATTTGGGTGAGTGTCCAAGGTGTGGAGAGTCTCGGTACAAGACAAAGGAGGATGATGAAGGGGTGAGAAAGAAAGAAATTCTGGCGAAGGTTCTTTGGTATCTTCCAATCATTCCGAGATTTAGGCGTTTATTTTCGGATGAAAATGATGCTAAATTATTAAGGTGGCATGCGGATGAGAGGAAGAAAGATGGGATGCTTAGACATCCGGCCGATTCTCCGCAATGGAGAAATATCGACAGAAAGTTTTCCAGTTTTGGTAAAGAACCTCGAAATCTTAAGCTTGGACTTTGTACAGATGGGATGAACCCATTTGGCACCCTAGGTATCCAGCATAGCACTTGGCCGGTTCTACTGACCATTTATAATCTGCCCCCCTGGTTATGTATGAAGCGTAAGTTTATTCTGCTATCGCTTCTTATCTCGGGTCCTAAGCAACCCGGAAACGACATAGATGTGTATCTTGACCCACTCATTCAAGATCTGAAATTGTTGTGGGATGAAGGTGTTTCGATGTTCGACGCGCATGCGAAAATTGAATTCACATTACGTGCCATGATATTTTGCACGATTAATGATTTCCTGGCTCATGGGAATTTGTCCGGGTATACATTTAAAGGAGAAAAGGCATGCCCTATTTGTGATGAGGATATGATTGATGAGCGGTTACATCGTTGTGGGAAGAATGTATACCTGCATTATCGTACATGGCTTCCTTTAGATCATCCATTTCGTAAGAAGGAAAAGTTGTTCAACGGAAAAGTGGAGATGAGAGAAGCCCCTGTACCTTTACGTGGAAAACATGTTTCTAGGCGGGTAAAAGATATTGAAACAGTGTTTGGCAAGCCCTTCAAAAGTGTCTCAAAGAACTTATACAAGAAAAGGTCTAAGTTCTGGGACCTAGGGGGGTCACAGGGGGGGATTTTTACCCCCAGTCCTCCCATATTGGGAATGTTTAGAAGTCAGATATTGTTTTGATCTAATGCACATTGAGAAAAATATTTGTGATGCCATTGTCGGCACATTGTTGAATATGCCCGGGAAGACAAAGGATGGAGTTAAAGCTAGGAAAGACATGGCTGAAATGGGCAGACCAGAACTAGCACCTCAGGAGTGAGGACAACGCTATTATCTTCCACCAGCTGCTACACTTTGGCTAAGAAGGAGAAATCAAGTTTTTGTGAGTCTCTGCATAGGTTAAAGGTCCCTGCTGGATACTCGTCAAATTTTTGAAACCTTGTCTCACTGAAGGACTTGAAACTCGTTGGTTTGAAATCTCATGATTGTCATATCTTGATGCAACATTTATTACCTGTTGCAATACGAGGAATTTTGCCTTCCCAAGTAAGATACACGATAACAAAGCTGTGTTTCTTCTTCAGAACTATCTCTAGCAAGGTGATTGATCCTAACACTCTAGATAACTTGCAAGCTGATGTAATAGAGACGATGTGTCGATTTGAAATGTACTTCTCACCATCGTTCTTTAACATCATGCCTCATTTGATAATTCATCTTGTCCGAGAATTGAAACTTTGTGGGCCCGTTTGTATGAGTTATATGTGGCCTTTCGAAAGACATATGAGTACTTTGAAGGGCAAAGTGATGAATCCAGCCAAACCAGAAGCAAGTATTGTCCAAAGAACAGTTGTAGAGGAAGTATTTGAATATGTAAGTCAGTATTTAGCACGTGCACAAGCAATTGGATTGCCAAAATCTAGACATGAAGGAAGACTTGATGGTTGTGGTACCATTGGTAAAAAATATTGTGTCTTGATGGAGAGTTGAAAAGAAAAGCAGAATATTTAGTGTTAGAAAATCTGAAACAAGTTCATCCTTACTTAGATGAACACATGACTGTTCTTAGTGTTCAGTATCCATTGAAGAATAAATGTGAGTTGGTGATTGAGCATAATCGTTCGTTCCTTGATTGGTTTAAAGAACGAGTTCTGAACCAATTATCTGACCCAAAAAATGATGTATCGGATACATTGAGATGGTTGGCATATGGGTCAAAGATGCAAGTTCTTTCTTATGAAGGGTATGACATCAATGGTTATTCATTTTACAAGAAGCGGCAAGATGACAAATCCACGATGCAAAACAGTGGTGTTACGTTGGGGGCTTTGTCATCATAGTATACAAGTAGAAGGGATAGAACAATTGTTGAGACAATGAAGTCTTACTACGGGTTCATTGAAGAGATATTAGAACTTGACTACGTTGACTTCAAAATTCCGCTTTTTCGATGCAAGTGGGTTGATATTCGTCGTGGTTTAAAGAAGGATGAACATGGCTTTTTTACATTAGTCAATTTCAGCCGGTTATGGCATCATGAAGATAGTTTCATATTGGCATCATAAGCAAAACAAGTTTTCTACATGGTTGACCCTGTCGATTCGAAATGGTCTGTTGTCATTGAAGGAAAAAGGAGAATACTTGGAATTGATGATGTACACGATGAAGAAGAATACGATGCACAATTTAATGAAGTTATTACTTCGTCGATAGTCATTCCAAGTACATTAGGGGAAGATTTGGACCTAATTGACATTCGTCAAGACCATAATGAGGGATTTTACGTTGTCAAAGAAAAAATTGATTAATAGGTAAATTATGTAATATTATTGCAACTACTATTGTTTATAATCTTCAATTTTATATACTTTATGCATAGTTAACATAATTTTGTAGTACTTCATTTATGAATGTAACATGTCTTTGGTTGGTATTTGTATTTGGTTTCAGGTGTAGTGATGGAAGATGAGATAATGCATGATGCATCAGATGATCGGCAGCCACGTTCTTAGGCCGAGATTACTGATGGAGGTAGTAGGAAAAAAAGAGTGAGTAAGGCTAGAAGTCCTACAAAAGGGATTCGTTCCATGCCCGGGGTTCAAAGAGTACTTCAGTGGGATGAGTTGATGCGTCCGATTGGGGAGCATGTTGGTGCGTACAAGACACATTGCGGTGAAATCAGTAGAAGCAAAGTGTCTATCTTGTACGATAGTTGGGATGATGTTCCACTAGGCCTTAAAAATAGTTTATGGGAAGATGCTAAAGTAAGTAACCCATGTATTTTAAAAGTCATTTTTTTAATTTAATTGAGATCTTGTTTATTACTTACTAATCGTGTATTATTTTTTAAATTGAAGAGAGAGTTTGGAATACAAGAGGATGAGAGGAAGAAACGAGATGTGTTGACTACTTGTGATAAGCGGTGAAGGGATTTCAAGTCAAAATTGGTGAGTCGATGGATCACAAAAAAGAGGAAGGGGCCTAACAATGATAAGCAACCGTATGTGCTCTATCCTTTCATTACGGAAGAGATTTGGAAGCAATTTGTGACAAAGTGTAGCTCTGATGAGTTTAAGGAATATTATATGTACGTTACAATCACATAATATGTTATAATCAATTTTTTATGTTGTGAAAATTGACTATTTACTTGTTTTTATATTAGGCTAAAATTGAAAAAGCAAGAAAGTCTCAAGCTGCCAACATTCATCCTCATTTTCTGGGTCAAAAGTCATATGCAGAGATGATTCATGTTTGGAAAAGAAAAGGGTATATCCCCTCATCATCTACAGCATCATCTGTTGACTCATCCACATCTTCAGTTTTTTCCTCCTTGCCGGATCGAACTTTGCCATGGCTTGTCGCGAGATCGAAAAAAGATAAGGAAGGAAATCTTTTCTTCCCTAATGAAGAAACACAAAAGATAAAAGAGTGCATTGTAAGCATTTTTCAAATTTTATGATATTTTCTTGTCTAATTACTCGTATTCTACTAATCATATGAATTTTTTTAATTGGACGTAGGATGATTGGAAAAGGAAAGAAAAGGAAGGAGAGTTTGTTCTAGGTCGGATGGATGATGCTCTATCACGTGCTTTACAGAGGAAAGACCGTCCTGGGCGTGTGTTAACAGCAGGGCGTAGCATTGGGATTACATCTGTTTAGGGAGATCCTGATCGGAGTAGTACTGCTAGAAAGGGTAGGGGCATGGATGATGTGGAGATGCAGGAGTTCGAGGCTAGAGTGAGCCAAAGAGTTAGAAAACAGACGATGCAAGAGATGAACTCGAAGATAGATGCAATAGTTCAAGAAAGGTTCATGGCTTTTGCGGCGCAATTAGGTCTTCAAGCACCAAATCAAACAAGGGAAGATGCGCCAGTCCGAAGTCCTCACACTCCAGTTGATCCTAGTAGCTGTCACTCGGGGGGCAATGATCCATTTGTGAACTTGCATGTATAAGTTTATTTTATATCTTCTAAATTTATGATATTATGCTTCTAAAACACTTAATTAATGACATTGTGTTCTCATTGGATGTTAAGAGTCAAGTTCCATGTCGTTTGGCATTAGCGGATGTCTCGGGGCCGATCATTGTAGCTGAGGGTACCGTTCATCCACAACTGGGGTCATCATCACATCCTACGGCCATGAAAGTGAGTGTTGATAATTTATTTCCGGACTACGCAGATGTTCCAGTCCCACTACCTACTCCATACATCGTGAAACTTAGTCAAGCTGAGGGTTCACTCATGGAATGGCCGAAAGAGTTGGTATTCATAGTCTCAGATAATCAGGTAACTTATGTTTAATATCTTGATTTATATACTACGTAAGCTTGATTGATATTGAAATAATCTATATACATATATAGTATGAATTAAAAAGAAGTCGAATTGAATTAGGAACATTTGCCTGAGGGAGGTGCGATGAAGAAGAAGAAAAAAAAATTAGTCGGTAGTGATCTTTGCACCGATGAGTCTGCACATAGGTACATAGATCCTTTTATTGACTTATCACTGGAGGAGATGGATAATATTGTCAAGGATATGCACCGATTATTTTGCAACCGGCCCACAGATGAGCCTTTTAATATGCAAGTTATGAAGGGTACCGTCTTCAACTATGATAGTGATCAGATGATCATTCTCTCGCGACAAGATGTTTTTCATTTTCTCACTGGAGCATGCCTTAATGTATCCATTTCGCAAATATTTATGATGTGAGAATTCTCAAACTCTAAACTAATTAACATTGATATTTATTTTCATTGTTTCTTCTAAGTATAAGTATTTGGAGTGTAGGTTTTTGGAAGAGGAGTATGAACCAGAGGGTACTATTGGATTCATGTGTCCAAGTATGATTTCGGCGACCATGATACGCAATGAACCAGATGCCGTGATCAACTACATGGCAAGTACAATGAAAGCGAATCAAAATATGCGTTTCATCCTATGTCCATATATTCAAAAGTATGTTAGTTAAACTAATCTTTTCTTTGTTTTATCTATATCAACTTGTGGTTATATGAACATCACATTTTGTTTCATGCCTTAGGGAACATTGGATTCTTCTTGTCATTTGTATATCTAAGAAAGCGGTATATATATTTGATTCGCTACAGAGAGAAAGAAAATTGGCTATCAAGATACCGCTGAATACGTAAGTTCATATTTGTTATACCTGTTAATTAATTTACATGTATTTTATGATATTTTAAATAATTTACAACTGTTTATAGTAATTAATTGTTACAAAATTTCTATACTTAGTGCATATACAAGTTTCACGCGCCTTGAAGGATCCAATAAAGGAACTAAATTGTCTTGGATAACGATCCCGGTAAAACTCTTATGTTTTGTATTTTGTACACATTTTATAATTCTATTTAGGATTTTATTTCCGATTCTAATATAAATCTTAAATTTGGTGTAGTGTGCTCAACAATCGGGGGGAGCGGAATGCGGCTATTTCATGATGAGAATCATGCTTGAAATCGTCCGCATGCACTATGATTCAGATAATTTATAGGAGGTATATGTATGTCGTAAATTCGTTATTTGTACTTATAGAATTTTCAAGTATATTAACTAATTTAATATATTTCTAGGATTTTCCACCAAGTCCTCAGCCATACTCCGCAACTGAAATCGACGAACTTAGATAACTTTTTGCAAAATACATTGTAGAGGTTGTCAAAGCTGCAAACTAACTAGTTAGTATATGTATTTATAGGTTGAACAATATATTGAACCTTGTTGGTTGGCTGATTGCAATTGATTGCAATATTGGTTGCTTTGAGATGTACTGGAACAGGTTTAGGTTATATATGCAAAATTCTCCCAACGATTTCTTGGGTTGTCCAAATTACAAAGGAGACTCTGCCGAATTTTCTGCTCATAATTATTAATATAATGTTCGTTTAGTTTGAATTTTCTACAAAATTCCCCACTTAACCGCAGCCCTTAACCCACCAAGGCTGCGGTTTTTGCCCTGACCGCAGCCCTTAACGCGATAACGGTTGCGGTTAAAAACCGTAGCCCTTCCTAAATGCCAAGGGCCGCTAGTCCAATGGCTGCAGTCAAAATACGCAGCCCTTGGGCCCCTGTTGACCGCAGACCTTGGGCTTTTTTCCTCTACTGATTGACTTCAGTTTTGGGCCCCCATTGTCCCTTCTTTTATTAAAAAGCCCAAATTAACCCCATATCATATGCTTTTAGGTAATTACCAAACATGTTTTGGATATGACTAAACCTACTAAGTGGAGGATGTTCTCCCAATCACAATCCATTCCCATTACTCATCAAAGCAATCCTTTGGGGATTGGACAATCATGACACTGGGTTAATTAGGCCCAATACCTCACCAAACCCCATTGACTTTAGTTTTGGGCCCCCATTGTCACTTCTTGTACTAAAAAGCCCAAATAAACCTCATATCATATGCTTTTAGGTTATTACCAAACATGTTTTGGCCATGACCAAACCGACTAAGTCACAAAAGAGTTGAATTTTTTAGTCGTAAATTACATCTAGCATTGTTGAGTACTTTGTTTTATTTCATTTTATCTTATCCGTACCCCCATTTCGAAATTCCTGGATACGCAGGTTGCACCCAATTCCATATACGATTTGACATCTGGTTGTTGCAAGTGCATAGTAGAAAAAGCATTCACACGCTTAGTTGGAGTCATAAGTAGACCATATGGGGCTGCATACGTAGCGTAGACTTGTTAGTGGGCCTGGGAAGCACGTGGGTGCTGCTTCTAGGTGGCAGGCCTTGCTGGTAGGCCATGCATTCCTATGGGAAAGGTGTTGCGGCCTGAGCCTGATGATGCGGCTGCTTGCAATTGGGGGATGACGACTAAATGAGTTGGTTGGAGGGAGAGGCCCGATAAGACTGGTTGGACCTAGTAGGGGCCTGCTGAGGCTATTGGATGGGTTTCCCTCGCTCACGCCCGTGATCCTTGCTGCCGTTTTGTCTGCCACCATTACCGTGTCCACCCTGGCAACCACCACCATCACCACCACGAGGTTGCTGTTGTTGAGAGTGTGGTTGTTGTGGGGTTAGTGTCATGGATTCTTTTGGGCCACAAAAGATGGGGTTGTGGAGGGTGATTCTTGTGCGCGACGTGATTCTTAAAGAAGAAGGCGTGATTGGTCGTCTCAATAGAAGGTAAGGGATCAGTTTGTTTGAGAATGGATGATACTATGCCTAAACCTGTGTTAATAAGATCAGAGACCAGATGTAGAACCAGTTTTTGTTTTTGTTCAAAAACAATATGATCAACATTAGCTAATTGATCCTCTTGACTTTTCAGTTGTTGACAATAATATGCAAAGATATCCGTAAAATTAGAAATATGCAAAGCGTTAAATTGATTTTCCAGGTACATAGTCCGGGTGTGTTTGTTGTATTGGAATACACCTTGAGATGATACCATGTCTCTTGCTAAGGCGCCTCGATAAAGAACTGTTCGAAGGAGATGCGGCGAGATAATACCATAAATCCACTTTTTTACAATCGAGACAAGACGATTCTAGTAGTTCATCTGGGATTTTGAAGCAAGGAGTTTTGGGATTAATATGGTCTAACATCGCAAGCATGGCAATGGATCTCAAATGGCTCGACCCAATTAGAATAGTTTTTTCATGGTCAAGAATAATGGCGACTTCATTCTTGATATTACTCGTGACTTGGGTAGGATGAAACGTGGATGGAACAGAGTTAGTGGCTTGGCCTATGTCAATTTCCTTTGTCATGGCAACAGGTGGTTTACGAGATTTAAGAGAATTTAATCTCGAAAAGTGAATGGAAGGAAGTTAGACAATTAAAAGTTAAGCAAATTTGGTAGGAAGTTAAAGGTGGGAGATTTAGCTTCAAAGGAAGTGAGGTCCTGTTGAAGAAATAAGAAGAAAAAAACTTCCACTTTGCAAGTGGACGTGAGGTCCAGTGGAAGGGAAGAATTTTTTTTTTTCTTTGCTAGATGTAGATCAGTAATCTTACGCTCTTGATACCATGTAAGATTGTGATCACCTTCGTAATCTTGAAGTGATTCCATTAATCAATATATATATGTATAATGGTTATAAAAGACTAGTCCTAACGATGTTAGAAATACGAATGATAGGGGTTTACTAAATACCGCCCGTATTTACTTGAAATCGTCCGTTTTTTTTTTAAATACTCCTAAACTACCCCTACAAATACTACCCCATACCCCCCATACTCTCACACTCTCTCACTCTAACACTCTCTCACTCTCTCTCCTCACTCCTCACTCCTCACTCCTCACTCCTCACTCACTCCCACCATAGCCACCACCACCACCACTGCAACCACCACCGCACGGCAACCACCACCACCAGGCGAGCACGACCTTACCGGCGACCACCACAGCGGGGACGAAGAAGACACCGACGCCCACCACCACCACAACTCGCCGGAAAAAGAATGGGCCCAAGGAAGAAGGCAAAGGAAATCGGGGAATCTTCAAATCAGGTTAGTTTTGTAGTTATTTGTGGTGAAAACCAACCCATATGCCGGAAAATCCCCCACTCCTCGCAGGAAAACACGAGGGTTTCTTGAAATTTTTTTTTTTCGAAAACGCGGGGCAACGGATAGGAAATCCGTTACCACCATGTGGTGGTAACGGATGACTAATCCGTTACCACCGCAGAGGTAACGGATCAGATCCACGTTACCTCTGCGGTGGTACTGGAAAAGTGATCCACAGGCTTTTGTCTTTGTAGCTACCCGTTCTGCTACACTAAGATCTCTACCTTCACCCCTATATGGTGCGCCCCGGTTACATTTCATATATACATATGGTCATCCACTAGGATCGTGTTTATGATTTGACATAATAACCATCACAAACCCGATTTCATGTGCCCTTTTCTTAACCCAATCTTGTAGTTCCTTTTTCTCAGCCCATAGTGTTTCATTATAAAACATGTGATTATAATCTATATAATCACCCCCAAAGTCCGGCAAATAAACCTATAATGTTTAGCATTTTTTCAATTAGACAACATATAATCAATAATATTATTCACTATTATTTACTTACTTATCGTAACTAATAATCATTATTATTTATTTACCAATCACAAAATTTATTAACTACATAGTGCACGTGTTCTCAACTTAATATAATCCATTCATTAACTTAATATTATTTAGTTACCAATCACAAAAATTACTACTTATTATGAAAATAATTATAATAATATGCATACATATTTGAAAACAATATCAAAAAATATTAACTACATATTCATTAATAAAATTAACATAAACGGATGTACTATTATTCGCTAATTACAAAATCAATACTAATTATGACGGAAAATCAAATATTAACTAAATTGAATTTTTTAAAATACTAATACTAATTATTTGAATATAATATCAACAAATATTAATACTAATTTTTGTTTACATGCTAATAATAACTACAAATTTTCTTTTAAATGCTAATATTAACATACTAATAAAAACAATTAATAATATTAACATCCTAATAAAAACAATTAATAATATTAACATGCTTAAATCATTAAATCAAACAAATTAAATAATACTAACATGTTACTAACATGCATTAAAATAATAAAATCCTAATTACAACATAATCACACAAATTAACATAATAATTATTAATATTCAAATGCCTATAAATTAAAATAACAAAAAATTATAACTACCCAAATACACACAAATTTATTTTATTAAAACGTAAATTATTAAAACATAAATTATAAAAAACGTAAATTATTTTAAATAAATAAGAAATATATTATTAAAACATAAATTATACAGAAATTATTAAAAAGAAACCAAAAAAAAAAATTGCGCACCGGAGCAGGGTAACGGATCTAAAATCCGTTACCCCAGTGGAAGCAACGGATCACTTTTCCGGTGCTTCCACAGAGGCACCGGATAAAAAATCTGTTGCCTCTGTGGAAGCACCGGATTTTGCATCCGTTGCTTATACTGGGGTAACGGATTTTCGATCCGTTACCCTGCTCCGGTGGCGCAAACAAAAATTTCCGGCGACTTTAAAAAAAAAAATTTCAACTTACCACATTTCGTTCCGGCGGCGTTGACGGTCCTTCATCGGACATTTTCGGTACTCCTCAGTTGCTCCGGTGGTGGTGCTCCGGTGGTGGTCGTCCGGCGGTGGTGTTCGGAAGGTGGTGGTGGTGTTAGTGCTTGATGGTAGAGAGAGAGCTTAAGTTTGGTGAGAGTGGAGAGGGTAAAGTGAGGTGAAAGGGGGAGGGGCATGGGGGGTATATAATGAAAAAAATACAGACGATTTCAAGTAAATACGGACGGTAAATAGCGATTCGGATATAATAATACATCTATACAAATTATACTCTAAATATGTGAGAAAATGTTATCTTATATATATTCTCTATCAATTTTATTACTTTGTTGTAAGTAAATCTGAGCTAGAAGAATTTTCTGGGGAAGAAGAGAGTTATTAAAATTTAATTGAGATTTTGAATTTCCTTCACTTGATAGCAATAAAAGTTGAAGTAGACGATGTTCGGCCAATTCTATTTCTGCTCTTGGTGTCATCTCCACAAGCTCCGCTTCCTAAGCCCCTCCTTTTTCTTTCGCAACAGGCTTCCTCACCCGCACTAGTGTCACCTCCACTTTGTAAGATGACGTATCTATGACGTTCAACAATCATTCCTTCTCTTAGTGTCATCGCAAAGCTTGATGAGACTACACTTAGTTCATCAACACCTACGTAGAAGAAGAAATGAGGAGTTTAGCCTTTTCACCATGTGTTTGCTTAGTTTGCTAGGTGATTATTCATTTGCTATATTTGTATCATGTTATTTAGAGTGTTGGAATTATTTGAAACTTTATGTCATTTCGTTGTTTTGCTATATGATAATGTAATTGTTGGCTCTTAGAGTTGGAGATTGTATTAATTTGATGCTCATGACACTAGTGGAAAAAATGCTAAATGACACAAAAGAACAGATCTGGTTTTCCGAAACTGGATCCGTAATTAGAAATTTTTCTTGCAATTTGTAAGAACCAAACTGATCCATTTGGGAAGTGTTTACTAGATCAGTTAGGCCCAATTTCCTAATAAAACGCGCGGCCTATGACTCGAAGCCCCCCCCTCACAATCTCACTTTCCCTCACTTGGCCCCCATTTCCTCTTTCACGCCTCTCTTCTTAGGTTTTCAAATCCCTCTCCTCACTCCTCCTCTCTCACCCCTCTCACAAGCCATCAACCCTCTCACCAAACACCAACCTTCTCTCACGCCGTCTTTGGACGTCCTCTTCACTCGTTTCTTGTCTTCCTCTCTCCGAGTGCTCGCTTATCACCTCTCTCTCTCAGTGCTCGTCCTTGCTCATATGGGTTTTGTTCGCCGTCGGTCGCCGTTTCTTCTCTCCTAGTTAATTCTTGTACTTTAATTTATTTGTAGTTTTGTTTTTTGTTTTATTTTTGTTTATTTGTTAATTTTCGTTTATATTTAAGGTTATTTCAATTAAAATTCATATATTGTTTTTTAAGGGAAAAATCATATATTGTAAATGCTGAATGTTATTGTTTTTTTTGGAGTTTTTACTAATTTACTGCCATTTATATCTTATTAATTTATTTTTTGATTTATTTGTGCTATTGTTAATGTTGAGTGTTTTTTTTTTTTTTGTAGGTTTTGCTTATTTACTGCCATTTTTGTTCTTTGTTTCTATTTTTGTTTTGTTGATTTGTGAATTGTATCACACATTACTTATATAAATTATTACACTTGTTGATTTTAATGCAAAACCTATTTTGATTACTGGTTACGAATACAAATTGTGTTCCTTGAGTTTGCTTCAGTTCATGGAAATTTGAACGAGAAAATTACGTGGACGTGGTTGAAATATAAAGCGCAAAATTTTGTCATATCACACTTCCCACAACTGATATGATTTGGGCTGAAAACCAGATCTGTTAACTACACTAACTGTTATGGTTTTATGCCCAAACCGGATCAGTTGTCTTCTTATTGCAGCTTCAGCCTCAACCGCTCCGGCCCATTTTCGGATCAATAAGTCCTATTTGACCGGATCAATTGAGTTTTTTTCCACTAGTGTGAAATTGGTGTTTGGATCATATTGGTGTTTGCATGAATTTGGTGTTTGAATGCATTTGGTGTTTGAAGATGGATTTTCTACAGGTTTCCGACATTTTAGCTAGTAATGAAGTTGCATATTGACCTAAGAATTTCAGCTTACAAATCGTTACTCTGAGAAGCAGTTTGGGCAGCAAAGCCTAGCAAATAACCGCTGCATGGAATAACTGTTATCCTAGGTAAACCGCTACTCAGAGTAGTGGTTCTGCTTATTGATCGCTAAGCAAAATTACAATTTATTAAATAAGTTAACCGCTATTGGTAATAACGGTCTTATGGCGAATATATTTTTCTCGCGCCCAGTGTTACGTTGATGGTACGCTGGGAATTATTTCACACTTTGACATAAAGTGGAAATTTTTTTTGCTTTAGTTATCTTGGGAAAAATGCTTACTATCTTCAAACTATTTCACGTTTGCTTAATCACTACAAGAAAATGCATTTTTTGCAATGGCAAAAATTTTGTTGTTGCAATACATTGAATTAACAACAAGAGAAATATTAGCGTTGCTAATATTGTAGCAATAAATAAAAATTTCGTTTCCCTCCTCCAGAGTTGTGCGCGGGTAGTTTATGAAAAAAAGACTCATTTTTTGCAACAACAAGATTTTGTTGTAGTTAAAGACAGATACATATGGCAACAAAATTACTTGATCGAATAAGAAGGAAAAGGAAAGTTTATATATCAAATGAAATGCCATTCTATTCTTATAGATACATTATTACTTTTGTCTTTATAACAGCACACAAGTTATTCATTAGATACCCCCTTAAAAAAAGTTATTCACTAAATAAGAAAACAGTCTATTGGGCAACGAGTACACCTTTTTGTGTCGGATAAGTGGTAGTCTAGTAGAACATCCTGGAAACACACATGAAGGTTTGCTATTCACCGATTGTCATCACTGCAGTCGCAAAAATAATAACATTAGTAAATAAAGTAAAAGTAATCCCATATTTCTGCAATAAAAAAAAATGTTGAGGATTTTTCAATTGTGTGCAAAGGATTGTTCAACTATAAGTCGAGTAAGCTACAATTTCTATTAATAATTGGTTTTAGAATAGAGTCTTACTATATTTATGATTACTCTGTTTCACTTGAATAACTTTTAATATCAAAACCACCCCTATGTAGGAGAGGGTTAGGGTTAGGGTTAGGGTTGGGGTTGGGGTTGGATCAGAGGTATTTTATTTTTAATTTTACTTTTATTAATTTGGATAGATGTTATATAAAGCCCTATTCGCTCTACTCTAAGATTTATACATCCGTTTAAGTCCATATAAAAAATACCCTTGTATTCTTAGTTTATTTGTATTTGGTAAATACTTGATCCCGTTTCACACTACTTTACTCCACATGTTTAACCCACATATACTACACTCTTTCAGAATCACAATCTTTGTTTTATTTATATAAATAAAAAGCACTCACTTTCACTCTTTCTCTCTTCTTTGTCTTGGTTTTAGTTGGGAATGAAGGAAGTATATATGAAAATATATGTCAATTAAATAGTTAATTGGCTGATTAATTGCTTAGGTGAGTGTGGAGTATGAGATGAAACTAAAAAGAGGTAGTTGGGTATTTTTGAGGCTCTCTTTAAGGGTGGTTGTTCAAAGCTCCTTCTTAAGGGTGATTTTAAATAAAAATCCTAATTAACTTATATATTTATGATCAAAATTTTAGTTTAATCGTCCATGCATCATTGAGAAAACATGCAAAAATGAAGGTAATCTAGAGCTTAACACATCTAAATATTGTGTACACTAAAGGAAATAAATTACGTGGACAAACAAATCTCACCTTTCTTACATGAATTCCAATAGAACCAAGATAAGTGTGGTACGTTCCATAAATTTTAACAACAGTGTCACTTGTTTGAAGTGGTGTTGAGAAACTCTTAATATTGTCGACCGATTTTGCCTCGCCATATGGTCCATATCCACTAGGCCATAAATTAGTTTGTATTCTTAACGATCCAATACTTATTTCTGAACGAGCATCAGAATAACGTCCATATTTCCCACTAATTCGTGTTATATATTCGTTACTCTGCATGGTAATCTGTGAAGATAATTGAAACTTATAATTGGTTCAAAAACACGGAAAAGAAATAATGTAGTTGAGCGCATTTTCTTGACCTTCCAAAATTAAGGTATAATTTTTCATGAGCTTTAATAACATTTGATAAGTTCCAGTAAGTATAATGATTCCAATAAGTTCTAACGCCTAATAGCACCTTGTACTTTAAGATTCAATAAGCTACAATAAGTTTCGAGTCCAAATAAATTCATATTAGTTTTAATAAGTTCCTATAAATTCAATTAAATCCATGTTTACTTCACTAATTTTACCGAACTGAACTTATATATACAAATCCAAACATACCTTTACTAAACAAAACTTATATTTCTTGAAATAAACTTAATTTTACCTGTAGCTTTATTGCTTTCTCTTGTTTAATTTACTTATTTTAATTTAGATGAACTAATTGTTATTGAACTGTACTTACATTTACCAAATTTTTTGTAGGGAACCAAATATTATTATATGAAGGTGAAGTAAATAGGTTTTAAGTTCAAATAAATTTCATTTAGATATTTTAAGAGAAAATATTGCAAGAAATAACACCTAAAGGTCTTTGTTCCCACAAAATAAAAGTATAAGACCTATATGTAGTAAATATTATTTGAAAATACTATTAGGACACAACGGTCAGTGTAATCCAATTAATCAATTGAACCATCTAAATATTTTCTTCTGATGTCTTTCGCATGGAAGCTTATGTGTTTTATAAACATAGCAATTTCATTAAAAGCACCACAACAAAAAGGAAAACAGTACTATGGATCATACATAACTGGTTACACTTATTTAGGAAATTTCGTATTTATAATCCTTAGATTTGGAAATTGCTTACGGGTAATCATTTCTTTATTGTACAAAAAGACCCTATACTTTTTCTTAATTGACAAAGTGACCGTAATGAAGATTTTCGCTAATCCGACTATTAGCTCAATAGTCAATTGACCATAATACCCTCCCACTAACTCCTTTCCTTCATCTCTTTCGCCTCCTAGGCCTAAATCCCTTTCTTCTGGTTCTTTTTGCTTTGTTTTTTTTCCAAGAGGTGGATGGATGGGATACTAGCTAGTGAAATCCCTATCTTAGAGAGAAGCTTCTAGAAAAGAAAAGAACAAGGAAACGAAAAGAATCAGAAAACAAATAAAAGTAAAAGAAAAACTAGATGTAACATAACAAGGAAGTTGCACATATAAGCTTTTCAAGAAGCTAACAAAACGAGGGTAGTAAAACAAGACCTAGCACCTAGTTCCTCAAAGGAACAAATCGAAGCTTCTTGAAGAAGCAGGTAGCATCTAGGCGACCACAACCACAAGGTGGCAAGAATTGGGGATGACTGCGGCGAAAAGCCATTGTCTAGAATATCGGTCAAAGAGTAGGACAGAAATGCCTCGATCTCTTAACTCAGCAGATTCATGAAAGTTGGAACCTTATGAAGGCAGTAAGATCTCATTGCCACCGTAAGGGAAGCACCTTCGTGGGACGATGAGGTCCTATGAGGCGGCTTAGCACGATGGTGGCGGGATTAGCTAAGTGGACGTCTGGCGATGAAGGGCTAAGAAAGAGGGTGGTGGAGATGCAAAGAAATATGGCTGTGGAGGGTCGTAGAATGATGGCGGCGGAGGGATCTGGGGTTTTCTAGAGACAGGGGACCCCCTTCTCTCTATAAACCCATTAATTCTCTGCCTTGGTTTTAATCTGCCATAAATATTCTCATTTGCTAAATGCCGCTATTTTTTTTCTTATTAACGCCCTATGTACATGTATAATACATGTATTTCACTATTCATTTATACTCTCTTTCACTCTCCTTCCCACTCTCCCTCACTCTCTCTTCACTCTCCCTCACTCTCACACTACATCATCAACAAGATCTCCCTTCAAGAAATTACACCGGCGACCGAAATTAGCCGGCGGCTGGAAATAACCGGCGAGAAGTTCGCGACCGCCGGTGACTGGAATTTCCCGGCGAGAAGTTCGTGAAAGTACTCCGGCGAGAAGACAAGAGCTGAAGTCTGGCAAGTCCAGTGGAAGATTTTTCGGCGACAAGACAACACCTCAACAACGATCTCCGGCGACAAGGTTAGTGTTGAATTCTATGCAGGCGTCTAAAATAGACGCTTCACCACATGTATAGGCGCCAAACTTAGGCGGCTACACCAGTGGTGCGAGCGCCTATTTCAGACGCCCACCTAAAATTTTTAATTTTTTTATTTTAAAAATTGCATGTTGTAGATCTGCATATTTGATTCGGATATTGTAAATTTTTTGTTAGAATTGCATATGTTAGACTAGGATATTGATGAAAAAGAGAAAATTGAAATGGAATTTGAATGGGGAGGTAGGCGCCTAATTTAGGCGCTTCCACCAATGGTGGGGCGCCTAAAATAGGCGCTTCCACCATTGGTTGGGCGCCTAATTTAGGCGCCCAACCAATGGTGGAAGCGCCTATTTTAGGCGCCCCACCATTGGTGGAAGCGCCTAAATTAGGCGCCCGACTGTGTGGTCAACCGCCTAATTTAGGCGCCTGACCACTTTTAACGACGAAAAATAACTTACATTGTATGCCATGAAGCCGGAGTTTATTTTTCCATACTGGTCAACGCCGGTCAAAGTTGGTGTGGTGGTGACGCCGGAGGTGGTGTGGTGGCGTGCGCCGGAGGTGTTGTGGTGGCTCCTGTAATGAAGTTGAGGTGGGAGGAATGAAATAAAGATTGGGAAAGCAAAGGAGGGATGGAGGAAAGAAATGGTGTATAATGTACAAAAAATACATGTATTTATGGCGTTAGTAAGCAAAAAAATGGCGTCGTTTAGCAATTCCCTAAAAAGGAACTAGGGAAAATCCAAGGAAAATACTGAGTAAAACTGGAAATAAAGGAAAACAAATAAGAGTTATGTTTCAAACACGCAAAAAGCTTAATAGAATAACAATGTAGCCTAGGCCCTTGAAGTCCGATATTCTTACTTTATGTGTTAAATGTTGCAAGTTCAACTCCTCAAAGGACGTTGTTTTTAACTATTTTTTCCCTCCCTTCGTGTTATATTATTACTGCTTATGCTTTAATTCATGGTAATCTTTGTCTTTTTTTTTATCCTCCCTTAAATTTTTTGCTTTACTTTTTTTAATTCTTATGAATCTCTCCCTATCACCAAGTACTGATGGAATATTCGTAGGTAAGAATCCAGTTTATTTATCATTTTTCTTGCTTAAGCAATCAATTTATCATTCCCTAAGTAAAATTAGTTACCAAAAGTTCACTATATTGGTTACTTGATTTAGTGTTCATATGTTTATTTAATATACAACTAGTCTTATATGCACGCTATGCGTGCGAAATTAAATTTTAGTTAGAAAATCACAGTAGATTTTCCACAAAGGGAGATGAAATCTATTTCTTCGTTTTTTTTTTCTTCGGCATTCATTCCAAATGGTACAGTCGTAACACATAATACCCTGGCACCCGTTAAGTTATTTCATCTTTTCTCAGCCTATATATTTGTAATTTGTGACATCATTGGAAATCGAATTCCTCTCTCTGCTACTGTGGTCCCTTATTTCTCTCCGTTGCCAAAAAGACCACAAATCTCTTCTTTGTTACTAAATGCATTAACAGTAGTATTACAAAAACAAATTCTCTTCCAAAATATAAGAAACAAATTAATGTCATAGATACTAAAAACATGCAGCAGCAAGAGCATAATTAGCACCCGCATATACCATAAAACATGCTGGACAACAGCATCAACACCATCAGCATCGGAGGTGTGAGCAAAATTAATGGGATTTTGCATTTTCCAATTTGTTGAGGGTAAAATTGGACTTGTTATAGTTTGGTGTCCTACCCCTCTTCACATATATAATAGAGATATATAATTATGCATTTAAACTAACTTTTAAAATAGTTTCGCACGCATAGCATTCATATAAAGCTAGTATGAGTTTAAATGAACTTACCCAAAATTTGTTAGACCTTATTAGATCTCATCTAAAATTATTAGACTGTCGATAAAAATAAGTAAGATTATATTGTTTTATACTACTGTAATTATATTATTGGTACATTACCTTTTTAAATAAGTATGAATTTGACCAATATAGTAAACTATAAATCAGATTGCTTATATAGTACTTAAATATATATGTATTTGACCAATATAAGTAAAATAGACAATTCTATTATAGTATTATGTACACCTTTTTAAGACTCTGGATAAAAGCTGTTCTATGCCCTTAGAAGCATACACTAACACTAACACTAACACTAACACTAACACACTCATAAGAGTAAGGAACCTAGTTTCCCAATATCTCTCTATACCTCATCTTATTCATACCCAACTTCCCAATCTCTCTCTAAATTTCATCTTATTTTCTCACCAATCTCTCTCTAAATCTTATCTTATTCATACTCAATTTATAAACCTCATCTTATTTTGGTATTTTTTTCCAACTTTTTTATATTGATTCTCCTCCTTGTCTCTCTCTATATTTTGGGGTTTGTGAAAGGTGATTTCGGGGAGTGGTCGGTATTGGTATTGGTCGGTTTCAGAACTGATGGTACTGATCGGCGAAGATGGAAAGAGCGTTGGTGGTGTAGGTGGTAGTTGACGGCGGCGATGGAGGTGGAGGTGGTATCATAAAATCTGTTCTTTTGAAGATCAATTTGAAGATCACAAGTTGTAGGTGAGTGTTAAATCTGTTCAATTTCCTTTTGCATGTGTATATTCTGAAATTAACGTTTTTAAATAATTTTGCTGGGTAGCTGTATTTATTGAAGAAATCGTGAAAAATAGATCGAAAGTTTGAAGAAACCAAATTCAGGCTAAGTTAATTTGGGAAAAAAAAAATTAGCAGGAAGTAGAATTTTTTTTTTCTTTTTATGGTTCATCTGCTCTTAAAAATCACCAATTTAGCTTTTCAATTATGGTTTACATGGTTCATTTATGTTGTTTTTTCTCAAATTTGTGTGAGTTCGAATTTTTTTGCTTATTTAAGAATTTGTTTTCTGTTTCTTAGTAAGTGAGTTTGCCATAATGCAAAAATGACAGTTCTTTTTGGCTTGATTCGAATTGATAGAATTTTGGCTAATCATAACACAATCAAATTGTAAGATAAATGTGGCTCAACTTATGTTAAGAAGAAATACCTTTTTTGAAAGTTGAACTTGAGTTTGTCCTTTGGAGGTTGAACTTGAGATTGCCCTTAGAACTTGAAATTGTCCTTTCGAGTACTTATAAAATCAAACCAAAATTTAATTGTATTAGTTATAAAATATCTGTTGAATAACATTTGAGAACAGCACACCAAGTATTATGATCTGTAATTACCTGCTATTGGTCTCATATAATGCTTTTGCAGATAATAGGTGGGAGATTCTACATAGAATGATCGGCAGTAGAGGAAGAAGGGAGAAGAGGAAGAAGTGTGAAGGAAACTGCCGAGTTTTTGTAACTTCTAATGGAGTGGATTAGTTTTTTTTTTTTTGAGTGATTTTATCCTGTTTTGTTTTCTTTTTTCTAATTAATTTGTTATAGTTTATTATTGTGACTGTAATTTGTGTAATTTAGGAAGGATAAAATGGGGCTTTTATCATTTTGGTGTCTCCCCTCTCTTCCCTTATATAATAGAGATGATAATCTTAAAATGCTAAGGGTTGATGTTCATATACTGGGTATGAAATTTTTATATTATTCCATAAACTAAATGTGTGATATGACTTTTTGACATGGAAGAACTTTACACATCACTTTCTAAACAAAATTCTTAACAGAGCTCATTATCACCAAAACTAAAGTACAAATAGCATTTAAAAAGTATTGATTAGTTAATTAATCATTTTAGATTTCATATTTGTGCTATCGTTGCTAACATTTACTTTGTTTTTCATGGTTGCATATGGTAGATAGTTTTAAACTTTCAACACTTAATTGATGGATTGGTTTGGAAAACATGTTGGTGGTGGTATTGGTAGTGTTCATAATGAAGCTCAAGAGAAGTTTAATTATTTTCACAAAGCCTAAATCATTAATCATTGAGTATGAAAACTCGTAGAATGATGCTTTTAGTTATATTTTTCCTTGTAATTTAAGAAGTTATTCCCGTAGTTATCAGTTCTATTTCCAAACTTGAATTGATGTATTTTTTAATCAATTTAATTTGTTTTTTTTGTAACGTCTCATCGATTTCGAACCCACATGGGTGGAATCCTGGATCCGCCACTGGCCATAAAGCAACAATTCATTTAGAGAAAGAACAATCATGATTAATATTTTATTTACTAGTTGATCAATTCCATAAGTTGCAAGCCAATATTTATGAAATAATATGACATTATAAGCCTATATCACAATCAATTCTTAGTAATATTTTACGGAAACTATTACCCCAATCACCAAGATATAGGAAATTCCAATGCATGTTAAGAGAAAAGAAATTTCGGCAGTCGAAGATCTCCTCCAGTTTTAAAGAAGGGGATGGATGTAGAAGCACTTTCCTAATATATCCTTATTGCTTTATTAGGCGAGTTACATGATTTAAGTTTCTCCTTAAGGGTTAGGTTTTTTATGCAACCAAAAAATGCCTTAATTTTAGTAGGATTAGTTTTACGAAAACTCTCCACTTAATCCTTAGCCGGCCTTCATCTCCAATTCTTTCAATTCCAAACCCTTTACCCTCTATCACCCCATTTCGATTCTAAGTCTTCTCCAAGGTATGTCCAAGATTTTCCAAGCCCGCAACAACGACCTATGCAAAAATTACACTAGTAGAATAAATGCTTATTGCTGCGGTGGTATTGCTACGATTTTACCCATACGCAGCAATATATAACGACAAAAGAAAAGGTAAAATATAAAATAACCATATTGCTGCGGTTTTTGTAAAAAACCGCAGAAATACGGTTCCAACGGAAACTTTTTACAAATAGTTGACCATTTGACCAACCATATTGCTGCGTTTTCTACAAAAAACAGCAGCAATATAATTTAAACGGATTTTTTTGAAAAAAGTGAAATATTTTTTTCCAAATCTGGCAAAGATATTGCTGCGGTTTCTGTCAGAAACCGCAGCAATATATTAATTCCAACGGATTTTTTTTGATAAAAGTGAAATATTTTTTTCCAAATCTGGCAAAGATATTGCTGCAGTTTCTGTCAGAAACCGCAGCAATATATTAAAATAATATTAAAAAAATGTTATTTTAATATATTGCTGCGGTTATTGACAGAAACCGCAGCAATATCTTTGCCAGATCTGGAAAAAAAACACGGGTTTGTTTTGTTTTGCTTCACTGTTTCTCTCGACTCTCTCACTCTCTACTCTCACACTCTCTCTCTCTCTACTCTCACACTCTCTCACTCTCTTACAATTTCCGGCGAAAAGGTTCCATTTTCTGGCAAAAAGGTTTCGGTTTCTGGCGACAAGGGTCACATTACTCGCGTTTTTCCGGCGAGAAGGGTTTTCGCCCCACTTTGGTGCGGTCAACTCCGACGGGTTTTCGCCCTCTTTTCCACCGACGGGTTTTCGCCCTCTCCTCTACTCCGTTCACAGCCGCCACTACCATTCTTCACCGCCAGCGCCACCGTCCCCTTGTCATCGAAGGTTAGTTTTTCATAAATTCTTATTAATTTTCAATTTTCTTATTTAATAGTGCTTTAATAAAAAATTTGGCTTAAATAGTAGTTAAAAATGCTCAATATAATGTATATATATGATTAGTTATAAGATTTAAGGATTAAAAACTAATTTTGTGATGATTTTGCTTAAGTTTTTGTATGCCCTAGAATGTTATACAAGATTGTTTTTGCATAAGTTTGGTGAATTATTTGAAGTGATATGTATAATGGGATTATTTTGCAATGCCTTCATATTGATAGACTTACCAATGGGAAGGGGAAGGGAAATCTTAGGCATGGTTTGGTATTTGTTGTTTGGTGATGACTTGAAATCGCTTAAATGCGATTGTTTGTATGTATAATGCGATTGTTTTTTGCAATGCATTCATATTGATAGACTCACCAATGGGAGGGGAAGGGAAATCTAAGGAATGGTTTGGTAATTGTTGTTTGGTGATGACTTGGAATTGCTTGAATGCGATTGTTTTTATGTACATCATAATGCCTAGATACCCGTTCAAGACTTACTCATTAGGAGTAAGTCTTGAATAGTCCCCGTTTTGGGACTGTTCTTAAACGTCACATCTCACTTAGGTAGTGAATGTGTGTTGATTCTTTGATTCTAAGTGAAATACGGTTAATCATTTCCCTAATTTGTTCTCCGGGTGCATATAAGATAAGCAATTATCTTCATCGTGTACTTGGAGAACTGAAGGGAAATGCTGCCGAATTTTACTGAGAATCAAAGATGATACATGCATTCACTAGTGGGATTGGACGTTTAAGGATGGGTTAGGTTGGAGTGATAAGGACCCAATGGAAGCATGCATTGAATATTAGCTTAGCTTGTTGTGTTATATTTATGTGAATTTTTTAATTGATAATAATTTTTTATGTATGTATGTATGTATGTATGTATGTATGTATGTATGTATGTATGTATGTATGTATGTATGTATGTATGTATGTATGTGTGGGAGTTTTTAGAAATGGATCGAAGTTGGATGTATGGAAAGCGGAATACGTTGGAGTTCGTACAAGGTGTGAATGAGTTTTGTAAACGTGCTGTAGAGCATCAACAACTTACTTGCGAGGATGAGATTTATTGTCCATGTGTTGATTGCTACAATGTGAATACGATTTTTGATATTAGGTTCATAAGATATCATATTATTTGTCGAGGATTTAGGGCTGAGTATTATATTTGGTTATGGCATGGTGAGAAGGGAAAATATACTCAGAATAGGGTTATTGTTGATGTTGGCACTAGTAACTCATTAGAGATTGATATGTCGAATGTTGGGGCTGAGAATGAAGTTGTGATTGAAGATCATGTTAGGATTGAAGGTGATGATGTAGTAGGTAATGAAAATGACCACGGAGATAATAGTGACACTGAAGATGAAGAGTTTGGTGATGATCGATTAGGTGAGATGTTGGAAGGGGCCCGTGACCATTTTAATGAGCGGCCACGAGTGTTTGACAGTTTGTCTGAAGCTGCTGGGAAACCCCTTTATCCAGGGTGTACAAAATACACTCAATTGAGTGGGGTTTTAACCCTTTTCAACATCAAAGCGAAACATAATTTGACTGATGTAGGCTTCACATAACTCTTAGAAACTTTACAAGATATGTTTCCTGAGGGTAATTTATTACCAAAATCCACCTACTATGCCAAAAAATTAATGTATCCTTTGGGTTTAGAATATGAGCGATTTGATGCATGTCCGAATGATTGCGTGTTGTATCGAAATGAGTATGCGGACCTTTATGAATGCCCGAGGTGTGGTAAGTCCCACTATAAATTGCCGGATGGGGTTGAACCTAGGCCGGGCAATACGAGTCCTTCTGCGAAAGTGTTGTGGTATCTTCCAATTGTGCCAAGGTTTAGGAGGCTCTTTTCTATCAAAGAAGATGCAAATAACCTAAGATGGCATGCTGATCGGAGAAAGAAAGATGGAATGCTTAGGTATCCAGCAGATTCTCCTCAATGGAAGGCTATAGATTCCATATATAGGGAATTTGGTCAGAAAGCTAGGAACTTGAGACTTGCATTGTGTACGGACGGAATGAACCCTTACGGTACTTTGAGTAGTCAACATAGTACTTGGCCTGTTCTTTTAGTGATATACAATCTTCCTTCATGGTTGTGCATGAAGCGGAAGTATATTATGTTGTCTCTCTTAATTTCTGGGCCTAAGCAGCCGGGAAATGATATAGACATCTATCTTGCACCTCTCATCGAAGATCTCAAAAAGATGTGGGACGAAGGTGTTATGGTGTTTGATGCGTATTCCAATGAAGATTTCAGGCTTCGTGCTATGCTATTCTGTACTATAAATGATTATCCTGCTTATGGCAATTTGTCGGGATATAAGGTCAAAGGAAAAAAAGCATGTCCCATTTGTGAGAATGGTATGGAGGCTACACATTTGCCACATTGTGGGAAACATGTTTATATCATTAATAGACAATTCCTACATACTTCTCATCCATATCGAAAGAAAAAAGTACCATTTAACGGGTTAGTTGAAAATGCTTCAGCTCCTAGATCGTTGACCAAAAAAGAAGTTTATAATCGTGTTAAGGGGATGGGGACAATATTTGGTAAGGGGGTTAAACCTTCGGAAGACGATGGTGTCATTTGGAAAAAAGAGTCTATATTCTGGACACTTCCTTATTGGAAATACTTACCAGTTAGACATTGTCTCGATGTAATGCATATTGAAAAAAATGTTTGTGATGCAATTATTGGTACTCTGTTGAATATGCCGGGAAAGACTAAGGATGGTCTGAAGGTTCGTAGAGATATGGAGAAATTGAAGATTCGGCCTAATTTATGGCCAAAGGTTAAGGAAAAAAATATAAGAAAGGAAAGGGAACAACAACATTTTTGCCTCCAGCTTGTTATACATTGTCTAGGCAAGAGAAACAATTGTTCCTGAGTGTTTATACGGTATTAAGGTTCCCACTGGATACTCATCTAACATGAGAAGACTTGTTTCTATGACTGATCTGAAATTAATTGGGCTAAAGTCCCATGACTGTCATGTGTTGATGCAAGTGTTTTTGCCGATTGCAATATGCGGGATTCTTCCTAAACATGTCAGGCTTGCCATCACGAGGTTGTGTTCATTTTTCAATACCATATGCAACAAGGTACTTGACCCTGATAAGTTGGATGCTTTGCAAATTGTGGAGGTGATAACACTTTGTCGATTTAAAATGTATTTTCCACCTTCTTTTTTTGACATTATGGTTCACTTAGTCCTTCATTTGGTAAGAGAGATTAAATTGTGTGGCCCTGTGTTTTTAAGATGGGCATACCCTTTTGAGAGACATATGGGTTCTTTGAAAAACAAAGTGAGGAACCCAGCAAGACAAGAGGCGAGTGTTATTCAAGGAACAATTGCCGAAGAGGTTGGAGGATATTGTTCTTCTCATTTTGCTAAGGCTGTTACGATAGGTCTTCCAAAGTCCAGACACGAGGGAAGGTTAGAAGGCAAGGGTGGTGTCGGAATGCGACATATATCGCCTTCATTGAGTGAGTTGAATAAAGCTCATCTTTTCGTGTTGCACCATGTTACTGAAGTTAATCCATACTTAGAGAGACATATGCGTGAATTGCGCCACAAAAACCGTCAAAAAGGGAGAGGGCGTTGATGAATGAGCATAACAGGTCTTTCATTGATTGGTTTCACAATAAAGTAATTGGTGAATTGTCTGCAAACAATTACATGTACCCGATACAATTAAGTGGTTGGCATACGGTCCACATGACAGTTTTAAATCGTATGAGGGGTATGATTTCAATGGATATACCTTTTACACTGAACGTCAGGACAATAAATCAAAGGTGGTACAGAATTGTGGGGTTTCAATGGTTGCATCATCTAGGGAGTATGTGAGTGCAAAGGTTAAAACTCCGATTGATGCTAAACAATCATATTATGGGATCATTCAGGAAATATGGGAGCTCGATTATTGTGACTTCACTATGCCTATTTTTCAATGCAAGTGGGCGGATAATAGACGTGGTTTGCGAACGGATGAGTGTGGTTTTACTCTAGTAGATATGAGTCGTCTGCGAGACACTGAAGAACCTTTTATCCTCGCATCACAAGCAAAACAAGTGTTTTATGTATCTGATCCTGTAGACACTCAGTGGTGCGTTGTTGTTAATGGTAAAAGGAGAATTTTAGGAGTAGGTGATGTTGACGATGAAGAAGAATATGATAAGTTTGATTATATCCCTCCTTTCTCAATCCCAAGTGATGATATGATGGATGTGTCTGATACTGAAAATAGCTACATGCGAATGGATCACCAAGAAGGTATAACGGTCATCAAGATGGAGGATTGGCATACCTTCAAAGAGGCTATGACGTCAGATGAGGCTGTAGTAAGTTTATAATCAAATTAACTTGGTTTTATTAACTTAAATTATATTCTACTAACTTAATGTATTTTTTATTGCAGAAAAAGCAAGAAAAGGCGCTCGAGAGTGCAAAAAAGAATACACATCATCACCACTTAGGTCAAAGGAACTATGGGGATGCTAGAGAGTTGTGGAAGCAGGAGAACTTATGTCCACCTAATTTTGATTCTGGATCGTCATCTAGTACACCATCCTCCTCGGTGTCCTCTCATGTTAATCGGGGTGATGACTGGTGGTGCGCGATGCATAAGGATCCAGTCACTAAACAACGATTTATTCCAGTTGAATTGCAGCTGACAAATACATATGTTTATCACTATAACTTTTAGTTTGACATATTTTGTTTTTTGTAACTTATTTTTTGGGCAGTTGGAGTACAAGAAGAAGCAAGCCAAGGGTGAGTTCACTCCGGTACGTAACAAATACGCCCTTTTTATGGCTCTTGGAGAGAAGCTAGATCACTCCGGTCGTTGTTATGGTTTTGGAGGCTATAATGTTGGCTATAGGAAGGCTTTTGGTCCTCCACCTCCTAGGAACTATTGGAGCTCGAGTCAGGAACAAGAGGAAGCATTCATGCAGAAAATGACTGAAAGGTGGAGAAATGACATTGCAACATATATGCAGAATGTGGCGCTTTCACAGCCTTCTCAGCTACATACTCCACCATTTGTTGCACCATTTGTTCCATCATCTGCTTCACCATCTACTAGGCCAGCTACTTTTCAGCCCACTCAGCTACCTTTTCCGCCATTTGGTCAATTCTGACTTGTAATGTCATCTTCGGTAATTGATATAGTGTTGATGGAGTACGGCCAAACTAGTACAACGATTGATTGTGGTTGATTTACCCATCAAAAGAAGAATTTGATATTTGGTAAAATGCAGCATTCTAAGCTTGTAAAATCATACTTTGGCTTAGTTATAATGTTTCAAATATAAAACAAAACCCTCCATCCCCGGCGTCTTTACAGGCTCGCTGGTGGCTGGTTATGCTCCACCGGTTGTCGGCGAGCTAGTCCTCTAGTTTCGTTGCGTCTCCTCTATAGCCAGTTCCTCCCCTTCCCCCTCCCCTGTTCCCGGTCACACGGCTCTCCCTCCTCCATCCCCTGTTCGTTGCGTCACCGCCCTAGTTAACTTGTTCCGATCCCCTTCCCCTGCTCTGTCCCCAGTCCTTGCGTCTCCCCTTCCCTTCCCCGATTGTGTGGTCGAGTCTCCCCCTCCCCCCTGTTTAGTTTCGAGTCTCCGCTTCCCTTCCCCTATTTTGTGGCGTGTCTCCCCATCCCCTCCCCAGTTTCTGGTAGTGTTTTCCTATCCCCCTCCCCTGGTTTGGTCAAGTTTCCCCTTCCCTCTCCCCTGTTAGTATCTTTGTCTTAGTGCTAGTATGAATCTAGTACTTGGTTTTGTCCTTTGGTCAATGTTTATTTTATGTTTTAGCATTAGTTCTGATTCTTCTAGATCCAATAACCCTTGCCTTTTGGCATGGTTGTGCTTGGGTGTTCGTTAGTGGTGATCGGTGGGCAGTACAAGGTTCTTTGGTTTCCTATGACAAAGATCTAGGAAACTTGGTTAATGGAGTCAATGATCCTGGAGTTGGACATGGGGTTTATGCCGCTTTAGGAATTCCAGTGTTGGGTAAGATGAAAGGAGGTTCTCAATTTACAATTATTGTGCATCGTTCTTCTAGTTTTGGGATTGCGAGGTTGGATCTTCGGATCCGTAAGTTGGGCAAATTCCATCAATCTAATTCGCCCCAAGTTCTCGTGAAGGCTTCAAGCGTCATCACATTTAAAAAATGCATCTTGGGGTAAGTTTCGACCTTCAAGCATTTCGAGTTTTAGTCCAGTGAGACTAAGCACTGGGGTTCCCTCACAGTAGGGTTAGAAGTCACCAACGGACGTGACTTCATTATTAGTTGAATCAGTATAATCCCAAGAACATGTTTCTCTTCAAGGACATTGGGATTTAGCATCTACTAGATGTCATGCGGCAATCTCTTTTTCAAGATCGTCAGGGCTTTGTATCTCAACATGTTCCCTCACATATCAGGTCATTTTCATCAAGACATATAACCCAACCCCGCCGACAATCGCTCAAGACATGCATGCTGCTTTTGGACTGGACACGTAATAGTTAGTTTTTTCTTCAAAGAGTATGTACGAGCAATCGAAGCTCATGTTAGTTTAAGTTTGTTTTTTGTTTGGTTGTATTAGCATTAGGCTGTACTTCCGGTTTTAATTAATGCAAATTTTCTCGATGTAAAAAAAAGTTTCAAATATTTTTGTTCTTTAAAATTAGATCTTGGAAGTAGGAT
This sequence comes from Beta lomatogona, assembly GCA_947646795.1. Lineage (NCBI taxonomy): Eukaryota > Viridiplantae > Streptophyta > Magnoliopsida > Caryophyllales > Amaranthaceae > Beta > Beta lomatogona. The sequence continues at coordinate 273,637 of CANSNZ010000281.1, forward strand.
TATGTTGTTAATTAATTTGTTCAAAATAGCTTAGTGTTGTGATTTTGATTAAGTCCAAACTTCTAATGTTTTATTTGGTTTTGTTATCTCACTTCATGTTGACTGCTAATTATAGTTTATGAGACATAGGGCTTTGTGATTAAATTTGATTGAAGCTTTAGTTGTAAAAGGCATAAGGTGCTACGAGACGCAAAGCGCAAAGCGAAGGGAGGCGCAAGGCACAAGATGAAGGCGTGCGCATCCCATGGACGAGGCGCACCTTTGATGCCAAAAATAGTTTAAAATTAATTGTAGAACATATTTATACTCCAAAATATATGATAATTACAATAAAAATGCTTGAAAGAACATATTAATTGTAAATTATATTTTTCTAAAAAAATTAAAAACAAATTTTAAAATCAATTGTAGAACATATTTTACTCAAAACAATATGATAATTACAGTATATATGCATAAAAAGAACATGTTAATTGTAAATTATATTTTTCTCAAAAAACTAAATATTATTTCAAAATAAAATTTGATCAGAGTAACTTGGCCATGGCCCAGAGCTAGCCGCACAAAACATTCATCAAAAAAATGAATTACAAAAATAGAAATGAGGGCTCTCAATCTTTTACTTTCACACCAGTGGGGACCACAAGAAGCAAAGAAGAGAAAAGTGATAAGATAAGGCAAAAACCAGTGTTAGAATAGTTTGGTTTATGTAGGTCCAAACATGGAAATTAGTTAACTTCTTTTGTTGTTGTCCCACATTAGTGGTGAATGAAGTTGTACCCCAATTTATATAGAGAAGTTTTCTATAATGTGTTAAACATGTTATGGAAGAGATAATGGACAATCTTCCACTCACCGCAGTTGTCGTCTATTAGTCAATCGTAGCACGCGCACCGGCTCGGTATGGTACAGTACGCGCGTGTGTGACTGTTGTTTTTGGGGACCACTTGCTTTAATATTTTGCCTTAGGATCGGAATCCCAGTTTGGATCGGTAAGGGGGGTAGGATCGAATCGGTAGAATCAAATCGTAGGATGTTAAATATGCTTCCAAATTGCAAAAAAGAGTAACAAATATGCTTCCAAATGAATAAATACACATCTTTCAAACAATATGGATGTTAAATACCTAGATTTTCTCACATAATATTGATATTTCAAAGTTAATATGGCTTCGTAGAAGTCACAAAAGATTAGAGAAGAGAAATATTTGCGTGTATGAAGTTCGGTTATCATTTATTGGGCTTAAAGGAAAAGTTAGTTGCTTTACGGATCATTTTAATAAGTAAAGAAGTAGGATCTTCCGATCTTGACCGATCCGAACCGATCCTACTCCAATCCTGACCGATGCTACTCCGATCCTGACCGATCCTGCAACAATCTAAGTGAAAAACAGGATCGTTCGAACCTACTCCGATCCTACCGATCCTGCTACGATCTTGACCGATCCTGCTGCGATTCTACCAGCCTTGCGATTCTGCTTACGATCTGGATCGTTTTGCTAAAATTGGATTGTAGGATCGTACGATCCTACGATCCGGATCGCGATTCTAACACCAATGTTGTCTGTTTAAATTCTCTTGGATGTTACACTTTTGTAACGTTTTATTAATTGCCATTATTTGTTGAATTATTTCTTATGGCTGTTGGAGGTTTTCTCATTAACTCATCAGTTTCATTTGCCTCATTTTGCTCCTATAAATAGCCCATTTTCTCTTCACAAAATATATTCTCTTATTATTATGCCCCAAAAGATTGTCCCTGATTTGTCCGAATCTGAACCTTTGAATGGAAAGAACTTCAAATGCTAGACTGAAAAAAATACCCTTCTATTTCCAATAGTATGATATTGATTATGTGTTACATGAGAAGATTGTTCTTGATCATTCTGTCACTAGTTATGATTCTAAGAAAGCTAAGGACAATCGTACTTTTAGAGGAATTATGTTGCATTACATGGACAATTCTTTGTTTGATATTTACTGTAAATGCACGACTGCTCTTGATGCTAAGTATGGTTTTGATGATGCTGGTACTAAGAAATATGTTGTTGCTAAGTGGCTTAAGTTTGAGGTCGTTAATGACAAGCCTATTATGGACTAGATTCACGAATATGAGAATCTGGTTTCTTTCATCATTACTGAAGGCATCTCAATCTGTGAACACTTTCAAGCTAATGCACTCATAGAGAACTTGTTCTAGGGGAGAGTACAAGAAGAATCTGAGGTACAAGAAAATGGATATGCAGGAACGTGTCAAGACTAATACTTCTTACTCTGTCGTTATTGCTGAATATAAGAATGCAAGTACATACAAGAGTGGTGACCAGAACAACAAGCACAAAAGGTTTGATGGAGAATGCTTCTATTGCACCAAGAAAAGAGACATTTCTGCCCTTAGTCATGCTAGGATTTCAAGTGAGAAGAATGGAAACAAAGGTAACAAAGGCAAATAGCTACAAGACTCATAGAAACAATTATGGTCAAAGAAAGCCTCAAGCCAATCCCCATGAGACTTGTGAGAATGTCGTTGTTGTTGTTCTCTCTGAAGTCAACATGACTGAAAATCGAGTTGAGTGGATAGTTGATACTAGAGTTACGTGCCATATCAGCACCAACAAGGATTTCTTCAAGGAGCTCAAAGATTCTGGTGATAGTGAGTAGGGGTGATAATGTGCTCGGCCTGTTCGCGAACAGTTCGGGCTCGGCTCGATCAAAGCTCGGCTTGTGGTGGCTCTGCTCGGATTCGGGATCGGCCCAAGACCTTAACGAGCCGAGCCGAACTAGGACAAGCTCCACTCAAAAAGCTCGTGAATAGGCTCGATTATTATTTTAAAGATGTCCATGTCTGAAATGTAAAAATGTCAAGTGTGTGTTGTGGCCAAGTATCATAAGAAACCTTTTAATGAAGTAACCAAGAGACAAACCCAATTGTTAGAGTTGATCCATACTGATCTTGCAGACTATAAGAATATTGTGAGCAAATCTGGCCATAGGTATTATATAACCTTTGTTGATGATTTTTCAAGGTTCACTAGAGTTTATTTGCTCAAAAAGCAAAGATGAGGTTGAGGACATATTTTTGATTTATAAGACCAAGGTTGAGAACCAACAAGATAGGAAAATCAAGAGACTTAGGTATGATTGTGATGGTGAATATAGTTCTGACTTTCTTGTTGATTTTGACAAAAAAATGGTATTGTTCATGAGTTTTATGCCCCTTATACTCTTCAACAGAATGAGATAGCTAAGAGTAAAAATAGAACTTTGAAAGATATGATGAATGCAATGTTGATTTCTTCAATTTTATCTGACTCTATGTTGGGGGAAGCCATTTTATCTGCTTTTTATGTTTTAAATAGAGTACCTCACAAGAAAGTAGACCAAACCCCTTATGAGTTGTGGAAAGGTTATCCTCCTAACCTGAATTTTGTGAAAGTGTGGGAGTGTTTGGCTAAGGTTCATGTACCTGAATTCAAGACAGATAAGATTGGACCTAAAACACTTGATACTAATTTTTGTTGGTTATTCCCCGAATAGTGCAGCTTATAGGTTTATGGCTAAGGATGCTAAATCTAGTTTTCATTGTCATATTTTTGTGTCGAGAGAAGTTGAGTTTTTTGAGGATATATTTCCTCTGAAGTCTTCTAGACTTGTGGGTGTTTCTTTGGAGTCTTTACCTTCTTCATCTTCCTCACCTAATAATGTGCTTGATGTTCCTGAAAATTTTGTTGAACCCTATTTTGAACCAAGAAGAAGCAAGAAACCTAGAGTTGAGACCAGTTTTGGACCTGATTTTATTACTACCTTTATTTTAGGGTATAGTGATGATTTAGATGAATCTTTTATATCTGCTTTTATTGTTGAGGATGATCCTAGGACCTATGATGAGGCCATGAGATCTGTTGATGCTATGTTATGGAAAGAAGCCATTGATAGTGAGATAGAGTCCATTATGGCTAACCATATTTAGGAGGTTGTGGATTTACCTCATGGATGTAAACCTATAGGTTGTAAGTGGGTTTTCACGAAGAAACTCAAATCTGGTAGGTCCATTGATAAGTGTAAGGCCAAACTCGTTGCTAAGTGTTTTACTTAGAAGAAAGATTTTGATTACTTTGATACGTATTCTCTGGTTACTAAGATTGACACTATTAGGGTGTTGTTTGATATTGCATCTATTAATGGTCTTTATGTGCATCAAATGGATGTCAAAACTGCATTTCTGAATGATGATCTTGATGAGGAAATTTATATGGAGCAACTTGATGGTTTTAGGAATCTTGGTCAAGAACTTAAAGTATGTAGACTTGAAAAGTCTTTTTATGGTCTGAAACAACATCCTAAGCAGCGGCATGAGAAGTTTGACAGTGTTGTTTTATCTCTTGGTTTTAGAACTTGTGATGCTAATTCATGTATTTATATGAGAATTGATTCTGATTCTGTGATTATTGCGCTTTATGTTGATGATATGCTCATTTTTTGTACTAGTATGTGCGTTGTTAACTCAACCATATCCTTGCTGAAATCTTCCTTTGACATGAAAAATATGGGTGAGGTAGATGTGATTTTGAGAGTTAAAATTGAGAAGTCTACTTCTAGTTTTAGACTTGGTCAAGCTCACTATGTTTAAAAGGTTCTTAAAAATTTTGGTTATTTTGATGTGGAACCCGTTCGAACTCCATATAATGCTAGTATGTCTTTAAAGAATAATACTTCTTATAGTGTCAAACAGGTTGAGTATGCTAAGGTTATTGGGAGTCTTACGTTTTTAATGAATTATTCTCTTCCATTATAGCTTATGCAGTCAGCAGATTGAGCAGGTACACTCATAACGTTAGTCATGATCATTGGGATGCTTTGATTCGTTTGCTTAAGTATCTTAAAGGGTCTATGAGTCTTGGATTGTGTTATAGTGGTTATCCTCCGATTTTGGAGGGATATTGTGATGCTAACTGAATATCGAAGAGTGATTATATACACTCTACCAGTGGTTTTGTGTTTACTTTAGCAGGAGCAGCATTGTCTTGGAAATCCTCCAAGCAGACATGCATTGCAAAGTTTATAATGGAGTTTGAGTTTATTGCTTTGGAGATGGCTGGTTGGGAAGCAGAGTGGTTTGAGAAATCTTGTGGCTGATGTTCCTTTGTGGGAGAAGCCAGTGCCATCTATTTTACTTCATTGTGACTCAAAAGCTGCTATTCATATTTCCAAGAATAAGGCGTATAATGGCAAGAGTAGGCATATACGTCTACGACATCGTGTTGTTTGTAATTTGATCAAATTTGTTGTAATCTCTCTTAACTATGTGAGGTCCGAGAGAAATTTAGCAGATTCGTTGACTAAAGGTCTAAACAGAAAACTAGTTTTAGAAACTGCTAAAGGAATGGGATTGAACCTGCCTATGTAGTAGCCCATGAAGGATCCCCAATCTGGTTTACCAGATTTAATGTGGTCAAACGAAGTTGTAAAGCTATTGCTTGCAATCATGTTGATAATAAAAAACCTTGAGGTATTACTCAAGTATCGTTGTATGTTGTACCCTTTAGCATGTTTATACTTCATGGTTGAAGATGAAATCCATAACCCTTGTTGGGATAGTGTGAGAAGTACACACTTGATGGACTCACCTACGTGATTGTGGGGGTTAGCCACCTCCTATATAGGAGCATAGACGCGGGATGTTCTCTAAAGCCATCATGAGACAGGGTTGTTATGGCTTAATGTTGTACATGCGGGAACTAATACACGATTTCACTTAGTTGCAGGTTCAAGACTTTGTACACCTAGCAACCTTATTCCCAATTTCCCTTTTCTTTGAAATCGGCACAAGTTTGAACCAAGTGGGGGATTGCTAGAATAGTTTGGTTTATGTTGGTTCAAACTTCGAAGTTAGTTAACTTCTTTTGTTTTTGTCCCACATTAGTGGTGAATGAAGTTATACCCCAATTTATATAGAAGTGTTATCTTCAGAAAATAGCCCATTTTCTCTTCAGAAAATATTACACAATACTTTCTCACTCTTGTCACTAGAATATCTATTCCACTAAATTCCTTGTGTTCGATTTCCGTTCCCGTTACAGGAGTGCTCCTGTCCGTGGAGGAGATGTTAACCATGAAGTCGGTGCCTGCTGTCCAATTGCACCTGTTGTGGAAGTCTATCGACTTAGGGCATTGATAATATCACTGCGTCTCAATTTTCAGATAAGTTGTTAACTATTGCTTTTACGAAGAAGAAGAAGAAGAACACAAGAGAAAAAGAGTAAATCGAAGTCACCTACAAACTCATTTTTACCAGATCTTGGAAATTAGGGTTTCGCCAAATTCAGGCTTTTTGATTTTCGATTTAAATTGAAGTAATTTGGTGCAATTAAACGAGGGATCTTCGTCGAATTCATAACGTAAAGCTTGGGTGAGTTTTAATTTACAAGAATTTTTTTTTACCAGTTCGACCTCAAATCTCCTCATCTCTCACGTTTCCACAGTAAGCAGCAGCGGTGGTGCGCCAGGCGCCTCGTTGGAGGTGGTTGGAGGCGTGCACCTCCTTGCGTTCCTCGTAGGTTGCTTCGCCTTGGTCTTAGATGCGATTTTACTCGCGCTTGGACTCGCCCCTCGCCAGCTTTTTAAAACTAAGATGGAGGCTCAGATTCTTAATTTCATTGCTCATACAAAATCAAACATAAGACCACAAAGATAAGTAATTTTTTGTGGTTAAGAAATGTTTGTGAAAATTATTCAAAAAATACATCAAAATTGGAATTAGGGTTGCATCTATAAACTGGGTTTAAGCAATTGACTTTTTGAAATATTATTAGGTGTAAATTGTAGTTGGGGATACTTTTTTTGACTGAGAAAAAAAAACACTTAAAGGGAAATGACAATTAATCAAGTGGGGCTGCAAGAATAGGGAAGAAGATTAACGAGGATTTGCAGAATAGTGAAACATTTAGACAAGAGAGTTAAAACAAGGATAGGAGAGCCGGAGAAGGTATATTTGTGAAAAGAATAAAGTTAAATTTAAAAACACATTCAGTCGGTCACTAGTTATATGGGACTATTAGCGTAAACTAAACATCATTTTTTGATCTGCTGTGGAATGATCTATAGTTGAGACATTTTATGGAAGGATAGTCACAGTTGGTAGTTGGGACTAACCTTATCAATTTTTCCAAATTAAAATACAAGGTCAAGGTGATGTTGGTAAATACTCCCTCCGTTTCATTCTAATCTACACACTTCCTTTTTGGTCTGTTTCTTTTTAATATACACACTTTTTCTTTTTCTATTCTTGGTAACACGTCTCGATCATCTACTTTCTGCTCTTATCTTTCTACCCATGTCATTCACTTTTTAATATTTAAACCCACTTTTCACTGTCCCTCTACACCTTTTCTGTTTCTCTCTCATACTTTGGTACTTCATCCTTGGTACTATTTGAAATACTAAAACATACGAGAGTACTGCATAGAAAAGTAAAAAACATAGGAGCACCATATAGAATTACCCCAAAATAATGGGGCTCAATAATATCTTATAAACATATATGTACTCCATAAACACAACCAAAATGTATTCACATGTCATAATATATTCAAATATCAACAAAGTATCATATCATCATCAACCAAAAACAAATAAACTCAAATCTATATTCATATTCATATCCATATCCAAAAAAAAAAAAAGTATGCTACCATAAAAGGGACGATTTAAAAAGAGCATAGATGCTAAAAATCATTCACTAACTCTTTGTTGAATTGATCCGACATCATGTTATCCACAAGTCTTTGAGTTCATCAATTTGATCCTAAGAATAGCTAGAGAGAATGACAGGATAATACTACAAGAAGATTATTAATAAAAGGGAGTCATCAATCTTTGTTTGCACTGTTTTCAAAATTAATTTAATTTATATATTAATGTCAGTGATGATGTCTTTTTCTTTTTACTTAGACACTGTAGGCATTTGATTAATGTGTTTTAGCCCATACAATTTTAGTGATGTTTTGGTTTGAAGATAGTCGTCAATTGATTTTCAGAAAAAATTCAACAACACCAAAAGGAAGAAATTATGAGCTCGGGGGGATTTCCATATTCAATGAAATATTCAATATACATGCACATATTGAGTAACAGCATAAAAAGAAAAATATGTTAAAGGTTGATTTTTTTAACATATAATATCTAATTTTGGTAATCACTTAGTTAAATTACAAGATTAATAGGTACGTAGACCGGTTATCCAATTTATCTTATTAGGCATGATTTAACTAATTTGCAGGTCTATTTTAGCAAATAATAATATTCAAAACACATAATTATTCATGAAAATATTTACAAGAAGGTTAGAAAGAATATACAAATATATACAGATTTGTGCCTTTATGAATATAAAGATCTACATCATGTAAAGTATATTCTTACTATAATAAGAAATAAATTGGAATTGACCCTCGGGATTTATATCTTTGTCGCCGAGGTTTGACTATATAGACATTGGAGGAATCAATCATTATCCTTAAGAAAGTGAATTTTTGAATGAAGATTCGAAGAAGGAAGAATGACAATTTTTGAGACTGAATGTGTTTGAATATGTTTTTTTAGAGAGGTTTTGAGTGTTTTAATGTGTTGAAGTATATATCTAAAAGTACGTGAGAAAATACAAGTGAAAATAGGGTATTTTATAGGGAAAAATACAATTAGAATCCGAAAAACAAAAGTTGCGGATAAAAAAAGAAGCTTGCGCTCCGTACAGAATCGATGCACCTAGTGCATTAGTGTCATGCACTATGCAATAGCCACACGCGCCATGCTTTTTAATATGTCGAAGTTCATTTTTATCTAAAGTAAGCGTTTTGACTTATCTTTCATTGAATGTTATAATTCATTAACATATTCAAATCCTAAAACCTGATTTTATGAAAATTATTTTAATAATATATTTATTTTGAAATGCAATAAATTATCATGAATAATAAGTTGGGCTTTAATATTGGATTTCCTTTTGAATGGACTTTAAAACATATTTGGACTCAAAAAAGAGTTTAAGGTAAGGCTTTTTGTTGCTCCTCTTCAGTCCAGACTAAGTAGGACGTCGGTATGTTTCATCATTCGGAGCTAAAAAGGGGAGATAAATCTATGTGTCTACAGAAGCCGCCACTTTGACAGAAGTTGAAAAACTGAAAGTCTAAGTATTTATTGTTAGGATGGAGAACAATTCTAGACGTTCTATACTCTAGAATCAGTCTATATATCGCCTATTCTTGCAAAAAAATGTCAGTATGAAAGACAATAGGCACAAGTGTAGACGTGTTTTTTATTGCCTACGCGATATGAGCGTGCATTTGACTATCTAATTGTAAAGAATTTTTTATTTGAAAATATTTTAAAAAAGAGAAGTCGCCATCAAGTCTTTAAAAGAAGAATCATAAATCTAATTGGATATTAAGAAACCATATGGACAACTTATGGACTTATCCAATGTAGATTTTTCTGTCTTGACTCCATAATTGGTCAATGAACCAAAATTGAGTTCTGGAGTGAGGGTACATACATGATCGGGAATCAAATTCGCCCATTCATGACCTCTACTTAATACGATTCATGTTCGAGATTTATTCAATTAAATAACCACGCAATATGTTCATACAATATAAAAATTAATCTATGTAGGTTCATTAAACACGCCAAAGACTAATTTTTGCTGACATATTACTATGCAATCCAATTACAAGGAACATAATCCAAATGTCCAAATTATCTGAATTTTGTATTAGAACACTTATTTAGATATTTTATTAGCATGAATAAGCATATGCGGTGATGAAAACATTAAAGCATACAACATGCATACGATATAATAATGATATTGAAATATAAAAGAGAGATTTAGGAAGAATATACAAGAAAGCGTGAATTCCTTTAAGATGTACATTATGACAAGTAAATTGTTAGTAACAAAAAGAATTAGATTGGAATTAACCCCCAGGAATAATACCTTTGTCACCCTGATAATAGCATTCTTGTGAACAGAGAAAAGGCTGCTAATGATTTGCTTCAAGTGGCTAACCAGAATTCAAGTCTCCTTGTTGAAGCAAAAGTGTAAAATAGCTTGGTTAAAAGATGGTGATGACAATTCTAGAATCTTTTACCAAGCTATTAAGGCTAGGAGGTATAAGAATAAAATCTTATCTATTCATACTTCCACTGGAGAATGGGTGAATGAAAAAGAGAAAGTTGATGCAGCCTTCCTTAATTTTTACCAGAACTTGTTTGCTAGTCAAAGACAAGAGCAAGTTGTTTTGAGTGCTTTGTTAGATAAGGGTAAAAAACTCTGTCAGGATCATCTCAACATCATTAACTCTGAGTTTACAGAGGAGGATGTCAAAAGAATGTTGTTCAGTATTCCTGATGACAAAGCCCCAGGGGCTGATGGGTTCAATAGTAAATTTTTCAAGCATTACTAGTCTATTGTGAGTGTAGAGGTGATAGAGGCTGTGTTGGACTTTTTCAGAACAGGAAAGCTCTTGAATGATATGAATGTCACCACCCTAACCCTGGTTCCTAAGGCTGGTTACTCTGGCACTGTCTCAGACATCAGGCCCATTGCCTGTTGCACCATACTATATAAGTGTATCACTAAGTTAATTAGTGAAAAACTTAATAGGGTGCTACTTGATATCATCTCATCTAGCTAGGGAGCTTTTGTGGCTGGTAGGAGCATACTGAACAATGTCATGATCTGCCAGGATCTAACTAAGGCTTACAACAAGAAGTCAACTAGAGCTAGCTTCATGATGAAGCTAGATCTTAGGAAGGCGTGTGACACGGTGAATTGGGAGTTTATTCAACAGATGCTTGAAGGGGTTGGCTTTCCTAGGTTTTTTGTGGATCAAATTATGATTTGTGTGAGGACTCCTACATTTTCACTCATGATAAATGGCTCTCTCACAGGCTTCTTTCAGTCTCATAGAGGGCTGAGGCAAGGAGACCATATGTCTCCTTTGCTCTTTGCCTTAAGAATGGACTATTTGGATAGGATTTTATCCCATGTTGGGGAAATTGATGGATTTAAATTTCATGTGAGTTGCAAAGAGCTCAAACTGATACACTGGTGCTTTGCTGCCGATTTGCTTCTATTTTGCAATGGAGATTTCAGGTTGATTTACACCTTGTTACAAGGTTTCCAGATGTTCTCCAATGCATCTAGTTTGGAGGCGAACAAAATTAAATCTGATATTTATTATGCTGGTATGAATGCTCATGAGATCAATAGGGTAACTGATATCAGTGGCTTCTCTTGTGGTGTTTTGCCCTTTAAATACCTTGGAGTTCCTATATCTACAACAAAATTGAAGACTAGAGTCGGCCAAGGGCTGGCTGATAAGATGACAGGGAGAATTAGAACATGGAGTACTAAAAGCCTCTCTTTTGCAGCTAGATCCCGTCTTGTCCAAAGTGTGCTGATGAGTATGTACATCTATTGGGGGCAGATTTTCTTATTACCAAAGGCTGTTATTAATGAAATCAATGGCATCTGTAGAAGTTACTTATGGACAGGGAGCTACAATGATGGTAAGCCAGGTGCAGTTGGTTAGGCTAGTATGTGCAGAGAAAAGAAGGCAGTAGGTCTAGGATTCAGGGATATTGGGATGCGGAATAAGGCTGCTGTATGTAAGCTAGTCTAGCAGATTACTCAAGAGAAGGAAAATCTTTGGGTTAAGTGGGTAAATTGTGTCTACATTAAAGGAGCTCAATGACACTCTTATGAAGCTCCAACCACAGCCAGTTGGGCTTGGAAAGTGGTTTGTAAAGCCAAGAATGATGTGAGAACAAACCTACGATGTACTCAATAGATTAATGCAGATGATTATTTGTGGAGATGATCTTTGCTATCTGTGTTCACAGCACATTGAGGTCCAATCTCACTTAATTTTTGATTATGTGTTCAGTAGGAGATGTATAGAGGAGATTATGCAGTGGCTGGGGTTAAATTGCCATGGTAGGAGTATCTCTCAGGTCTGCAGATGGCTGAAAAATGGCAATGCAGGTACAAAATTCAGGAGGCAGGTTGGGTTGGCTGCTGTGCAGGCTACAATTTATAGGATTTGAATGAATAGAAATCTTGCTTGTTGGGATTCAACTGTGCATACTATATATCATACAGTAAAAGAGATTAAATTTAATGTAAAGAACATAATTGTACAGATCATGAGTAGTAAAGTTACAAGGAGAGATAGATTGTGGATTGAGAGTTTGTAATACTGGGCATGTCCAGTCTTAGTTCTGTTGAGTTGTTGTTCCCAACTTAAGTGTATGTTTTATTTTCGCTATATTACTCTTGATTACCATATAAAAAAAATTCCTTTGTCGCCCGGGTCTTATGTAACGATCCAAAAGTCAATGTAGTCTGTGTCGGGACGGAGAACAATTCTAAACACTATGCGGTTTAGAATTGGTCTATATATCACCAGTTTCTAGAAAACAAAGTTAATTTGCAAGACGATAACCACAAGTAATCTGATTACCCGCAAGCGACGATTTTAGCAAATAGGTGCAAACAACTCATATAATAATGCACATAATAATGCAATAATAATGCAAACTTAGACTCTCTAAGGATGCATGAGACTCTATGCAAGGTCGGGGTTTTGCAAAGCTAAGAGAACTGGATTGATAGAAGGAGATAGATTGATTGGACATGAAAATATTGATTCTCGAAAACTGTCTTGAGAAAGGTCGGGGTTTGCCAGTAAGATCCGGGAAATATAAATTTTCAGGAGTTTGAGTTGGAGGAAGCACCACAGATATACGCAGCCCCATTTTGGGAAAGCTTGTCTTGAATTAGACATTTGAACCTAGATTAGTAGGTATTTGTTTCGAATTGAGCGTTCAAAGGAGCATTTGAAGTTTTTCCACTAGGGAGTTGATGTAGACAAAGTCAGATATTGCTAGAGACCATGAAGAGTCCTTTGGAGACAAGGAGAGTTTGGATTGAAAATAAAAGGCTTAATTTTATGACTCATGGATATAGGTGGGAAAAGGACTTTGATGTGGCCAGGTTCAGACTTGAGTCTATGTCGGGAACTAGAGCGAGTATGCTTCTGAATTCTAGAAAATCAAATCATTAGACCTTGATTAATTTTATTTTATTAAAGTAGTCGGACCTTGGGATGAGTATTCCTACGTATCCTTGCGAAACTAGACCATTCGTTGTTCTAGATCTATTTTTTATGCCCAAACTTTTGCCTAGGTCGCCCTTTTGCGTTTTCAACCTAACAGGATGGGACATACCTTGAATAAAGAGTCCTTTACATACCTTGAAGGTTATAGGACTAAAATGGGTCTTCAGGAACAAGCTTGATGAACATGGAACTATGGTAAGGAACAAGCTAGATTTGTTGCCAAAGGTTATAATCAACAAGAAGGTATTGATTTTGACGAAACTTTGCTCCTGTTGCTAGAATAGAAGCAATTAGAATTTTCATTGCCTTTGCTGCCTTTATGGGATTTAAGTTGTACCAAATGGACGTCAAGTGTGCATTTCTAAATGGTTTTTTTAATTGAAGACGTCTATGTGGAACAACCTCCTGGATTTGAAAATCCGAAACTTCCAAATCAAGTACATAAGCTTGATAAAGCTCTTTATGGGCTGAAACAAGCTCCTAGATCTTGGTATGAAAGGTTGTCAAAATTCCTGCTTTCATATGATTTCATAAGAGGTAAGGTTGATAGAACCTTGTTCCTTCAATCAAAAGGAACAGATATATTAGTAGTCCAGATTTATGTTGATGATATAATTTTCGGTGCTACTAATGATCTTCTTTGGAAGGAGTTTGCTGATCTTATGAGTAGTGAATATGAAATGAGTATGATGGGAGAGTTGAACTTCTTTTAGGGATTGCAAATTAAGCAAACTGAAAGAGGAACAATGATCCATCAACAAAAATATGTTAAGGAACTGCTCAAGAAATATGGACTGGAACATTAAAAAACCAACCACACTCCCATAAGAACATGAACAAGGTTAGCTGAAGATTCAAATGGTAAGTGTGTAAATGAGAAGCAATATCGAGGTATGATTGGTTCATTACTATACTTAACTGCAAGTAGACCCGATATTTCTTTTAGTGTTGGTTTATGTGCTCGGTTCCAATCAAATCCCAAAAAATCTCACTTAACAGCAGTTAAGAGAATTCTAAGGTATTTGAAAGGAAGCGATGACTTATGTTTGTTCTATCCTCGAAGTGATGTGTTTGACCTAGTAAGCTATTCGGATGCGGATTATGCTGGAGACTTGGTTAACCGCAAGAGCACATCAATCATTGTCCAGTACCTAGGATCAAGCTTGGTGTCATGGACCTCAAAGAAGCATAATACTTTTTGTAACACCCCCAAGATCCATACACGTCTAAACTACGTTGCATCGACTTTGGGAGTGTTACCGCCGCGGTGAAATGCAAGGCATAATAAAAATCAAAACGTTAACAACTCCTTATTAATAAAACTACATTGCAGCGGAAATAAAATGTTTACGTTAAACTACAACTCGGGATTCACCAAGGACCCCTTTTACTCAACCATTAACTATGAATACTAATTATTCTATAAGTTCAACAAAAACACCTTAAAAGTTCATAAACCAGAAAATATCCCCCGTATGCTAAACTCATGCAGCATCATCAGCATACCTAATCTGCTCCCCATTAAACATCAATGGTTCATCACAGGTCAACAAACATCACAAATAACAAACAATCAGCTACGCTGAGTACGTACATAATCAGTTAAATAATACATCAATCATAAACAGAATAATAATAATCATTCCTAGACATGATGCTACAGAAATACTACAATTTATTTTTATAGTTTAATTGGCATCGAACGGGCACCGTCATCTTTCTAGAATCATACGGGCTACTTAATCTTTAATAGACAACTTAGTCTATTAGATGGAATGTAAATACGGTTTCGTTCCGTTCCACATCCATCACCTTAGTATGCATACCCCCAAGATCGTACGAAACCTTCCGCCTACTTGAGTTATCAAATTTATAAGGACACTACTGTCGTCACAGTAGGCCTGCGTAGGAGTGTAGAACAAGTCTCACACTCCCCCCATTGTTCATTACTTGTAGGGAATCCGACTACAAGTTTATTGCCAGCAATCCTTTTTAGCGATACTCATTCATACAACATTAAGCATATGGTTTCTATAACATCATATAAAATCCTTTAGTTTAGGCAATCTCTTATAAATCCTTGCTACAATTATTAATCATAGCATTTCAATCCAACATCTCATTTCATGCTTGTGATACAATATAATTTCGCATTCCAATAACAATTCATTCCATTCACAAGTCATACAACAAGGAAATACATACAGATTTCCAATTGATTTTATGTTACCAAACAATCTCATCAACCATAATCAACAACAGTTCCCTATCATGATTATAGGTTCCAATATAACAATCATAACCTAAACATGATACTAATATATCAAACTGAACTAGTGCGCGTACGTACCTTGTAACGGAGAATCTTTGCTGACTATTAAAACGTTCCGCTTATGAAATTGGGACCTAATCGAAATATAAAAATAATTCAGTTCTAAGTCCTTGATATCATTAAAATAAAACCAACTTAACTACTATGTAAAACTTGGTGTTTTGAACAATAAAAGTAAACGTTCTTGTTGTTTAAACTTCCTTTTCATGAACTCTATTAAAACTAATATTTTTAGAACTTAATAATAAGTTTGCGAATCTGATTTCCTCTCAATTATTTTATACTTGTTCATGACAATAAAACTTAGACGACTATATAAGTATAAAATAAGAATTAAGAAATAACGTCATCATAAGAATTAAAATCATCATAAGAACTATTAGTATAATTACAAATCTGATTTATATTCTTTACTTTATGTCTTATTTAAACATCATAAAGTTAATCAAAGAATACAAAATCAGATTATATGAATTAATTAAAAGTAGAAAAGAGAATTTTTTTTATACCCAAAGGACTCGCCGGCGATAATCACCGACGACGTGTCGAAGAAATCTGGCTACAACACCAGCCACACACACCACCACGCCTCGACGCACCCCTCGACTCGACCCACGCGAACTTTCCCAGACCTCCGGCAGAAACCCGCACAACCACGCGAGTCTCGACCCACACTCGCACGAACCTCCACAAGCACTCGAACCCCACGAACGAACCACCAGACGCGAGCGAACCGCAACCTCACCGAGACCTCCGGCAGCGTCTGCGAACAGCCGGCGACTTCTTTCACTACTCGAATGCCGGCGAGGGGAGGTTCCCAGATGCAAGGGAAAAGAAGGAAAGTAGAGAAGAGAAGGAAGAAAGAACGCAGAAGAGAAGAAGGAAGGAGGAGAGAGAAAAATCTTGAGGAGTAAAAGGAAACGGCTGAGTAGTAGAACTTAGGGTTTTGATTTCCTTTTTTTTTCCCTTCTCCTATTTATAGCACGGTAAACCCTGGTTTAATCGGATTTCTTTTCAACTCAAACTCCAATTTCTTATTTTATTTTGAAAATAAAGCGAAACCAAACTATAATATAATTAGGTACGATAGTAGGTTATATAGTTAAATTATAACTGTAAGCTTACCCAAACTATATATTTTTCTAAATAATAATAAAAACACTTTTGATGGGACCAAGTTATGTGCGATTATAGGGTGTTGAGAAGTCCATTTTACTAAGGTTTAAGCTTTAAGAAGGAGAGTTTTACTCATTTATACCTTAGTGTGGAGAAGCGGGAGTTATGATGAATTTGTGATATTAGAGGAGATTTAAGGATATTTTGTGGTTATGTGTTTATGATCATTTACAGGTGGATTCCCATCCCGTGGTTGCGATCCATTCAACATAAAAAGACCACAAAGTCATTGGAGTTTTGCATTATAATGTTATATGGTGGAGGCATTCAAGTTCATTTTATGGCTCTACGGCATTGTGTGTCCACCATGGACGTTGAAGAGCCCACCTAGAGGGTCGGGGGAGAAGGTTGGAGCTGGGCACTACACACGCACAGCCCGAGCTCATCGAGCATCAAATTCATGTGCAGCAGCCAATGCCCGACTCGGGCGCCCTCACTGCACGACTCGCGCGCACTTAGCTCAAGCACCTGTTGGACAGTGTCGAAGGCCCGAGCCGTGCGCTAGGCCTGCCCGACTCGCGCGATGCGATGAAGACTAGCTGCTGGACAGTCTCTAATGCCCGACTCGCGCGCTGCACATGCGCGACCCGCGCACTTCGAGCGAGAGAGTATTTCTTGGCAGCATTGAAGGCCCGAGTCGCGCACCATAGATGCCCGACTCGCGCACTTCGACGCGGCTGCGATTCTTCGACAGTTTTCGGCTTTCCTTAGGTTTTATTAATGAGAAAAACGTTTTGTTTTGGGATATCTTGTAATTTCTGAACAAAATTAGAGAGAGAGAGAAGAACCCGAATCCCTTTTTCTCCCTTTTTGAGTTTCGAATAATGAGTTTGAAGATTTGCTTGATGAATGCTATGTTGATCGTAGCCTAAATCTATTCTTGAGAACGGTTAATCAAGCTTCGGTCTACTATTGTGAGGTTTCTCTTTGTTAACTTGTTCTTAATTATAATTGTGATTTCTTGATTTAAATCTATGATTGTAGTTTGTATTGCTAGGAGTACTACTAGTTTATACATTCGATTTATCATTTGCTAGGATTTAGAATTGATGCCGATTCATCTGTTCTTCTTTCATGAGTAGCAATCTAGGGTTTGATTAATGAATCTGATTATTCTTGATTAATCACTAGAGAAGTCACAAGTTCCAATTTGAATATGTTGTGCTAGCAATTTGTTAATTGGCTCATTGTTTCCTAGTTCGTTGATGTTCTTGTGATTTGAATTTAATCTCTGATTAGATTAGATTAATCATTAGTTCAAGTTTTATGATCATCTGATTGTGATTGTTTAACGATACTTTTGAGGGAAAGGAATTTGATTTCTAGCTTTGAGTAATTAAGAGTAAGTTACATGTTTGAGAAACCAATGATCAATAGTTTGAATCGAAGTGGCCATTAACCGAACTCAAGATTCTTCTCTTCTTGATTATATCACTTCTTTATTATACTTTAGTTCTTCATATTTAGTTATTCAATTCTTTAATCTCAAAACCCCCAGTTAATCTATTATAAGCACGAGTTAGTCCCCAAGTCTCTGTGGATTCGACCCTACTTGCCACTTACATTTATTTGTATTGGAAAGAAGGAAAATAAATTTTTATCTTTGGTAGCGCGTGCGACCGCGTCCCACCAAATTTTGGCGCCGTTGCCGGGGACTTGGCAATTACTAAAACGTGTTTATTTTAGATAGTTCTTTACAATTCTTATTAATTTTTTTTTTTTTAGTATATGGTTGGCACCCGTGCTACTAACCAAGATTGTGTGGATTACGATCCCGAGTTAGAATTGAATCTTTTCAGGTTGCGAAGGGAATTGAGAAGAAATTTTCAAGAACTTCCATTCGCATTGAATTTGGAAGAAGAAATGCCACCTAGGGTGGAGACTCGTACTCTGAGGGAGCTCACCGCTCCTAATCTTGATCAGCAACCATTATGTATCACTTTCCCAACACCGGAGGCTGGTACCACTTTCGAGCTCAAGTCCGGGCTCATTCATCTATTACCATCTTTTCATGGGCTTAGTGGTGAAGACCCTAACAAATTCCTGTCCGAGTTCCATGTTGTGTGCTCAAGCATGAAACCGAGTAATGCCACGGAAGAGCAAGTTAAGATGAGGGCATTTCCTTTTTCTCTTAAGGATACGGCAAAAGATTGGCTATATTATCTTCCACCGGGGTGTATCTCCAGTTGGTCTGAGATGAAGAAGCGGTTCCTTGATAAATATTTTCCCGCTTCAAAGTCATCCACACTCAAGAAGGAGATCAGCAACATAGAGCAAAGATATGATGAACCTTTGTATGAATATTGGGAGCGTTTTAAGAGGTTATGTGCAAGCTGTCCGTATCATGGATATAGTGAGGAAGACCTGATCTTATACTTCTATAATGGACTTTCTGATGATGATGTGCGGATGATTAATGCAGCTAGTGGTGGATCGATCATAAATAAGACTCCAGCGAACGCTAGAGCTTTGATAGAGGAGCTTTCTGAAGGCTCCAGACATTTTAGTAGGCGATCCACCCACGGGAAATTAAATGTGGGTGGCTCAAACACGCAAAATCCAAAACTTGAAGAACAGGTTCAGGCTCTTACCTCACTAGTAAGAGAGCTCATTGTTAAGGGACACACACAACAAGTTAAGGCGTGTGGGATATGTGCTTCAGATCACCCCACTGATCATTGCCCACAACTTCAAGAGGGGTCTAGTGCGGAAGTCAACGCTCTTGGTTTTCAAGGCTCAGGGAATCAAAGGAGATATGATCCTTATTCCAACACATACAATCCTGGTTGGAGAGATAATCCGAGGTTGAGGTATGGGAATGAGCAAGGTAACCAACAACCCACACAATATCATCAACAACAACAACAGTTCATGAGACCCCAAGCTCCAGTTCAGGGTCATCATCAGGGTCAGAATTCAGATGTGAGGCCAAGTTCTACAATGTCTACTGAAGATATGATTAATGCCTTAACCAAGAATGTGACCACCATGCAAGGGAATATGGTACAGTTTCAAGAGGAAACCCGCTCTAGTATAAGGAATTTGGAAACACAGATGAGCCAGGTTTCGAGTGCAGTGAGCAGGCTAGAGGCTCGTGAATTGGGAAAATTACCCTCCCAAACTGAAGTGAACCCAAAGAAGAATGTGAGTTCTATCATGATAAGGGGTGATACACAGCTGACAGAGGGAGAGAGCATGGTTGCAAGAAAGAAGGAAGTTACTTTACTTCCAAAGCATCGACCTCCCCCACCTTTTCCAGAAGCTTTGCGGGCCGATCGAAGGTATGAACGCAACAAAGGTATCTACGAGTCCATACGCAAAAGTGAGGTAAGTTCTCCTATTTTAACCAAAGTAGAGAAAACTAGTGAGCATGTTTCTGCTATTTCTCATAATGCACTTCCTCCCAAATATGATGACCCAGGCATGTTTACCATCCCTTGCACTATTAATGATGTTGGTATCCCTAAAGCTATGTTAGACTTAGGTGCTTCAATTAATGTGATTCCATTTTCACTATATGAGTCTTTAGCACTTGGCCCTTTGCATGCAACAAATGTCATAGTGCAATTAGCTGACGGATCCCACTCTTATCCCAAGGGTAAGGTAGAGGATGTATTAGTTCATGTTGGTAAACTTCAGTTTCCTACTGACTTTTATGTACTGGACATAGAGTCTGATTGTCATATTTCTCCTGTTCTTTTAGGGAGACCGTTTTTGAAAACATCCAGTACAAAAATTGATGTTGGTGCTGGGACATTAACTGTGGAGTTTGGGGGACACATAGAAGCATTTGGTATTCATAAGTCTAAGAATTCCCTAGCGACTGAGCATCCCTCATGCTTTGTGGGTACTATTCAGTCCATAGTGTGTGATACATATGATACCCTTGAGGGACATGAGTCATTGGAGGTAGTGAGGTTGCAAAAACATGAGAGACCACCTGATTTACTGCATAATTTTACACCGTTATCACTAACGCTAGCTGTGCAGGAAGTTGTCTCATCAAACCTACAGGTACAAGTGTTGGAACAAGGATTTCAACCGTCCCCGGACTGATTTTGGAGAGGTATATGGCCGAGCTAACGACTTTAAATTTAGCGCTACTCGGGAGGCAACCCGAGCTCCTTTTTCTTTTCTACTTTTCTTTCTTTTCTTTTTCTTCTTACTTTTAAACCTCACCATTTTTATACTCCACCACAACAAATTATCGTTCACCCACCATTACCCCTCTTGTTTCCCGAACTATAATTCAAAACACTTTTAGTCAATCATAATCCAACTTGAGCCAAAATACATCAAAAGACCTTTGAGAGGTGTCCATTTGAGAGACGTTGGTGCAATTGGAGGGTCGAGATTGATGAAGGAGTGCATGAGCAATACTAGCGAGTAATGATGCGCATTTACATACTGGATTTGGTTTTATTGTAAGGTGCAAAATTCTGAAATTTTATTCTCCTCATGAATTTAATTTTGGATTAGTCATTTACTTGGGTGTTATAGGGAGCCGGGTTGTGAGATGGTGTGTGTGTGTTTGTCATCCATGTGTTCTCTTATGTTGTTGGGGTGTGAAGTGTTTTAGTTTGGTATTGTTGAAGAAGTGAGAATTTTTGTGAGAGTCGGTTTTTGAGTGTTCCCCTTCTCGGTTCTTGTATTTTCTTGTACTTGCTCTCACATTGAGGACAATGTCTTGATTAAGTCGGGGGAGGAAATTCTCATTGTTCTATTTGATTCTCATTGTTCTATTTGTTGCTTATTTTATTTTTGAAAAAAAAAAAAAAAAAAAAAAAAAAAAAAAAAAAAAAAAAAAAAAAAGGAACAAAAGTGATGAAATGAAACCCGCTGAGTTGAAAACCCGCAAGGGCGGGCAACTCAGGCAAAAATGGGGGCCCGGATAGGTTGAAAACCCGAAAGGGCAATCTATGCAAAAAAGTGGCTAATTGGAGCGGGTGAGATGGTGAGCTCATAAATGAAAAAAAAATGTGTGAAGCTAGGTTGAAAACCCGAAAGGGCTCCTAGGCAAAATGAGAGATAAAAGAGAGAAAATTTGAAATCATTTGCCGGAGTTGGTGTCATAAGGAGGATTGGTGATATAAGGAGTGTCTCGGGTAGGTTTTTCATCTTGATGTTCGGAGTTAGAGGCGAGTAGGTTAGAGCTCGCGCATCATTGGAGGAATAAGGAGTTTGGTGTTGTGATTGTGTTTAGATGGTTCAAGTTCGAGTCCTTTGAGTTTTGTCAGGATTCGAATTTGTTTTTGTCATTTCATAACATGAGGATGGTTGTGGTGTTGTGCAGATTGGGATGGCTTTGAATCTTTTGAGATCTTTCGGGGTTCAAAGTCATGTGTTTTTATTATCTTGGTGTTGAGTATAGTATGAGAATGCTATTTATATTATTTCAGGAGAGCTTTTAGTTCAAGTGTGGGGGTGACTCTTACCCTTAGGCTTGGCTTTAAGCGAATCGGGGGGGAATAGCAAGCTTGTATCTTACACTAGGATGGAGAGATAAGGGGAGTAGTGAAAGGTGAGCAATGGCTTGGAAAGGGTATTTGATGGGACCAAGTTATGTGCGATTATAGGGTGTTGAGAAGTCCATTTTACTAAGGTTTAAGCTTTAAGAAGGAGAGTTTTACTCATTTATACCTTAGTGTGGAGAAGCGGGAGTTATGATGAATTTGTGATATTAGAGGAGATTTAAGGATATTTTGTGGTTATGTGTTTATGATCATTTACAGGTGGATTCCCATCCCGTGGTTGCGATCCATTCAACATAAAAAGACCACAAAGTCATTGGAGTTTTGCGTTATAATGTTATATGGTGGAGGCATTCAAGTTCATTTTATGGCTCTACGGCATTGTGTGTCCACCATGGACGTTGAAGAGCCCACCTAGAGCGTCGGGGGAGAAGGTTGGAGCTGGGCACTACACACGCACAGCCCGAGCTCATCGAGCATCAAATTCATGTGCAGCAGCCAATGCCCGACTCGGGCGCCCTCACTGCACGACTCGCGCGCACTTAGCTCAAGCACCTGTTGGACAGTGTCGAAGGCCCGAGCCGTGCGCTAGGCTCGCCCGACTCGCGCGATGCGATGAAGACTAGGCTGCTGGGACGGTCTCTAATGCCCGACTCGCGCGCTGCACATGCGCGACCCGCGCACTTCGAGCGAGAGAGTATTTCTTGGCAGCATTGAAGGCCCGAGTCGCGCACCATAGATGCCCGACTCGCGCACTTCGACGCGGCTGCGATTCTTCGACAGTTTTCGGCTTTCCTTAGGTTTTATTAATGAGAAAAACGTTTTGTTTTGGGATATCTTGTAATTTCTGAACAAAATTAGAGAGAGAGAGAAGAACCCGAATCCCTTTTTCTCCCTTTTTGAGTTTCGAATAATGAGTTTGAAGATTTGCTTGATGAATGCTATGTTGATCGTAGCCTAAATCTATTCTTGAGAACGGTTAATCAAGCTTCGGTCTACTATTGTGAGGTTTCTCTTTGTTAACTTGTTCTTAATTATAATTGTGATTTCTTGATTTAAATCTATGATTGTAGTTTGTATTGCTAGGAGTACTACTAGTTTATACATTCGATTTATCATTTGCTAGGATTTAGAATTGATGCCGATTCATCTGTTCTTCTTTCATGAGTAGCAATCTAGGGTTTGATTAATGAATCTGATTATTCTTGATTAATCACTAGAGAAGTCACAAGTTCCAATTTGAATATGTTGTGCTAGCAATTTGTTAATTGGCTCATTGTTTCCTAGTTCGTTGATGTTCTTGTGATTTGAATTTAATCTCTGATTAGATTAGATTAATCATTAGTTCAAGTTTTATGATCATCTGATTGTGATTGTTTAACGATACTTTTGAGGGAAAGGAATTTGATTTCCAGCTTTGAGTAATTAAGAGTAAGTTACATGTTTGAGAAACCAATGATCAATAGTTTGAATCGAAGTGGCCATTAACCGAACTCAAGATTCTTCTCTTCTTGATTATATCACTTCTTTATTATACTTTAGTTCTTCGTATTTAGTTATTCAATTCTTTAATCTCAAAACCCCCAGTTAATCTATTATAAGCACGAGTTAGTCCCCAAGTCTCTGTGGATTCGACCCTACTTGCCACTTACATTTATTTGTATTGGAAAGAAGGAAAATAAATTTTTATCTTTGGTAGCGCGTGCGACCGCGTCCCACCAACTTTCAACTTTATTCTTTATATTTTCTTATTTATAAAGAGAATACTCCAAAAGATACGGAGTATTACAGGCTTCCCCCCTTAAAGGAAGTTTCGTCCCGAAACTTTGAGGTAGCCAGTCTTAACGACAATCTTTTGCACTTCTAAGTCCCAATATTTCACAAGCGTTTTCTAATTTTCGCAAGGCACATAAGCAATAATACACATAAATGACAGACTTAAGCAAACTTTAGGGGAAGCGCGAAATTCTATCGCATTCTTCCCCCCCTTAAAAGAAAAGTTACGTCCCCGTAACTCGCCTACCTCTTGGAAAAGCTCAGGGTACTTCAGACGCATCGCGTCCTCTGCTTCCCATGTGGCTTCTTCAGTATTCTGATTTCTCCACAACACCTTCACGATTTTGACGTCCTTATTTCTCGTACTATGCACCTTGTGGTTTAGGATCTTGATGGGTTTCTCCTCATAGGACAAGGTTTCGTCTAACTCGACGTTTTCAGGTTCTAGGACATGCGACTCGTCAGGTACGTATTTCCGGAGTTGGGATACGTGAAACACGTTGTGAACCCTTTCTAACTCGTTTGGCAATTCTAAGCGATAAGCCACTTTGCCTACTCTCGCCAAAATCTCATATGGTCCTATGAACTTAGGGCTTAGTTTCCCTTTCTTCCCAAATCGCATCACTCCTTTCATTGGAGACACCTTCAGCAGCACTTTTTCACCCACTTCATAGTTCTCTTCTCTTCGCTTCTGATCCGCATAGGACTTTTGCCTATCCTGTGCAGCCCGAATCTTCTCTTCAATGACTCGCACTTGATCAACAGTCTCTTAAATCATTTCAGGGCCTAACACCACCGTCTCACTAATATCATTCCAGCACAAAAGGACTGCGACACTTTCTCCCATACAACGCTTCAAATGGAGCCATTTTGATACTAGCATGATAACTGTTGTTGTATGAGAACTCTATGAGGTCTAAATGGTCTTCCCATGATCCCTGGTATTCTAAGGCACAAGCTCTTAACATGTCTTCCAAGGTCTGGATTGTTCTTTCTGTTTGACCATCTGTAGCTGGGTGAAAGGTTGTACTCATTAATAGCTCACTACCAAATGCTTCCTGGACCTTTTTCCAGAAATTCGAAAGGTATCGCGAATCCCTATCAGACACTATACTCGTGGGTACTCCGTGCAATCGAATAACATGCTTAATGTACGCCTTGGCTAGGGCTTCCATACTCCACGTGTCTTTTATGGGTATAAACCTTGCAGTCTTGGTCAATCGGTCCACTATCACCCATATTGTGTTATTGCCTCCCCGACTCCTAGGTAAGGCTACGACGAAGTCCATGGATATCGAATCCCACTTCCATGTTGGAATGTCCAGCGGTTGGATTTTGCCTTGAGGCCTCTTGTGTTCACTCTAAACCTTCTGGCACGTCAGACATTTGGAAACAAACTCGGCTACTGCCCTCTTCATTCCAGGCCACCAAAACATCTTTTTGAGGTCCTTATATAACTTATCCCCCCTGGGTGGACGGAATAACTCGTATTATGACCTTCACTCATTATCTTTTGCTTCAACTCCTCACATTTTTGCGGGACACACCACCGACCCTTGTAGCGTATACTCCCATCCTCATGGATTCCAAACCCTTCTGCTTTTCCCTCCTTAAGTTTTGCTTTGACCCGCTCAAGTTTCACATCCCCAGGCTGACCCTCTCTTATTTTATCTAGGAAGTTGGGCTGGATGGTTAGGGCACTCAATAACTTTTCCACTTCCCCTTCATGAACCACTTCGATCTGGAGTTTAGAAAATTCTTCACAAAGTTTGTCAGCAACTACCAAGGTGTTCAGGCTATGGCTAGACTTACGACTCAATACATCAGCAACAACATTTGCTTTACCCTCATGGTATTGAATATCTAAGTCATAATCTTTAATGAGCTCTAACCACCTGCGCTGTCGCATATTAAGGTCTTTCTGAGTGAAGATGTATTTGAGGCTTTTGTGATCAGTGAAAATTCGACAAGTCACCCCGTAAAGGTAATGTGTCCAGATTTTTAAGGCAAAGACAATTGCGACCAACTCTAGGTCATGTGTAGGGTAATTAACCTCATATGGTTTCAGTTGACGGGATGCATAAGCTATAACTTTCCCATTTTGCATAAGAACACAACCCAACCCATTCATTGACGCATCACTATATACATCATACCCCTCATCCCCGTTAGGCAAGGCTAGAACAGGTGCTGAGGTTAGTCTCTCTTTGAGTGTTTGAAAGGCTTTCTCACTATCTTCAGTCCAGTTAAACTTGCAATCTTTCTTCATTAAGTTAGTCATGGGTTTTGCTATCTTCGAAAAGTCTTTCACAAACCTCCTATAATAACCGGCTAAACCCAAGAAACTCCTTATATCTGTGACATTCTTTGGTGTAGGCCATTCACTCACAGCTTTTATCTTTGCAGGATCTACTGACACACCCTCCTTAGAGATGAAATGACCCAAAAATGACCTTTTTCTAACCAAAACTCACACTTTGAAAACTTCGCATACAGTTGGTTCTCCCTAAGTGTCTGTAAAATAAGCCTCAAATGTCCCTCATGTTCCTCTTTGCTCCTTGAATAGATCAATATATCGTCTATGAACACGACTACGAATTTATCGAGATAGGGTCGAAAAATCCTATTCATAAGGTCCATGAAAACAGCAGGTGCATTGGTTAACCCAAAAGGCATGACGGTAAACTCATAGTGTCCATACCTAGTCCTAAAGGCAGTTTTAGGTATATCTTGGTCAGCAATCCTCAACTAATGGTAACCAGACCTTAAATCTATTTTGGAGAACATCCCTGCACCCTGAAGTTGGTCAAACAAGTCATCTATCCTAGGTAATGGATATTTGTTTTTCACAGTGACATTGTTCAACTCACGGTAGTCTATACACAACCTCAAACTACCATCCTTCTTTTTCACAAATAAGACAGGGGCTCCCCATGGTGACATACTAGGTCTAATGTACCCCTTCTCTAGTAGTTCTTCCAACTGGTTTTTCAACTCGTTCATTTCTGCTGGAGCCATTCGGTATGGGGCTTTTGAGATAGGTCCAGTTCCAGGTACTAAGTCAACAGTGAACTCTACATCTCTCCTTGGCGGCATACCAGGTATTTCTTCAGGAAAAACATCCTGGAATTCGCTAACTATAGACACATCCTCAGGTTTCAATGGATCATCCTCAACCCTTCTCACAGAACACATAAATAAAGGTCATCCTTTTTCTATATAACCCTTAAGTTGCAAGGCATTGATTACCTTAATCCCAGGTTATCGAGGTATTCTCCTATATGACACCCTTTTTCCCGAAGGATCTCTCAGTTCCACTTTCTGTGCATCACAGTCTATCTTAGCCTTGTACTTCCCAAGCCAGTCCATCCCCAAAATGACGTCTAGGTTCGATAAGTTAAACTCTATTAGGTCAGAAGGAAAGAAGCCCTCCCCTATTTTCAGCGAGACATTCAGGAATTTCTTAGAGCAATTTACAGTATCTGCAGACGGAATAATTATAGGCATAGAAATTGACTCGGACTCAACCAGTGCTATAGTTCTAACAATTGTATGGCCAATAAAAGACAAAGATGCTCCAGAATCGAACAACACTTCAACAGGAATTGAGTTAATAGAGAAAATACCAGTGACAACATCTCTACGAGCTTCTTCTTCACTAGTTGTCATCATATACAGCTTCCCTTTGCCACTTAGTTTATGCAGTAGGGACAGGCTTGCATGACCACATCGTTTGTGCCATAGAAAAGGATCAACTTCGATCACACTTAAGCATGTGAGATTATTCCTAGGAACAAGGTTCAGGTCAACCATATAGGTGTTCCCTTTCCTCGTTCCCTCAAGGATCTTGGTTCCTGTACTTTCATTTCAGACTACACAAGACTCATTAGTAAACTTCACTGTATTTCCCTTATCACAAAACTGAGATATACTAAGTAAACTATGTTTTAAACCCTCGACCAAAAATAGATTATCTATGGAATGTGACTGAGATTTACCAATCTTACCAACTGCTACAATGTTTCCTGTAAGATTGTCTCCAAAGGTCACAGTTCCTCCATTGAAGACTGAAAGTGAGAGAAATTTTGATCTATCTCCTGTCATGTGCTTAGAACAACCGCTATCGAGGTACCACAAGTTGTTCCCCCTCACTTCAGCCTATACCATAGCAAACTAGTTAGTTGTAGGAACCCAATTTAGCTTGGGTTCCGTTGTTGGACTTGAGCCTTTCTTAATTTTCCAAACCTGTTTCACTAGGTATGTGTTCCTCTCAATACGTTCTTCTCTGGTGGAATAGTTAGACACAATGTGACCACTGTTCCCACAGTAAGAACATTTTTTACTACTTGGCAGATCAACATATTTTTTCTTTTTGTTCTTCTTTTTATGATTGAAACCTAGACCGTCTCTCCCTTTGTTTTGATATTTTTGTATCCATAAGACTGGGTTAGGAAGTTTGTTCCTTGAGGGCTCCAGTTTCTTCTTTAATACCAGATTTTCTTGAAAAATATTATCAAAATCGTTTTTCAAATTTTCAGCTATTTTTCTGGTATTAGATGAGGAGACTGTTCCTTCAGGAACAAATAGTTTCATTTCTGCCAGTTCCGAATTCAAAAGATAATTTTCATTTTTGACTTTTTCAAAAGCATCTTGATAAGCTCTACTCTTGTCAAAAAGTCCAAAGAATCTTTTTTCAGTGTCACATTTTAGTGAGTTAAACCAATTTGAATGATTCTTAGTGATTTTCAAGGCATTAGTTAATTGATCTCTTTTTGAACATACATTCTTGTAGTCATCTAAGATTTCTAGCAAAAGTTTTATTAATTGGCTTTCATTCAATTCTGTAAGTTTCTCTTCAATGGCATCAAAGATTACCTTAGGGTTAGATGATTCCACCTTTTCTTCGATATTTGCCATGAGACATAGATGGGAAGTTTCTTCCTCAGTTTGTTCCTGCTCCTCCTCTGAGTCGGACTCTCCCCATGCTGCTACCATGGCTCTCTTCATATCATTTTTCGAAAATGATCTTTGTTGTTCCTTTCCCTTTTCTTTGTATCTTCCTTTAGATTTCTCGTTTTCCCATTGAGGACATTCCTTGATGAAATGATCAAGGCCTCCACACTTGTGACAGCTTAGCTTCGTTGGTTTCTTGGTAACCTTTCCTTTGTAGTTCTTGTTGAAGAACTTCTTGAATCTTCTAACAATCATTGCTGCTTCTTCATCATCGGTTTCTGAGTCTTCTTGTTCCTCAGACCTGAGGGCCAGAGCCTTAGGCTTTGATGATTCAGTTTCATGAGTTTCGAGATGTAACTCATGGGTCATCAAGGAACCATCAAGTTGTTCAATGTTGAACGTTGTGAAGTCCTTGGTTTCCAATAGTGTCGTTGTCTTGGCCATCCATTTTTCATCTTGTGGTAGACTCCTTAGTACCTTCCGGACCTGTTCCTCTAGGGAGATTAACTTTCCCAGAGATTCAAGTTCGTTTATAATGATTGAGAAGCGAGTGAGCATATCTTGAATAGGCTCCTTTTGTTTCATGTGAAACAATTCATACTTATGCATGAGCATATCGATCTTTGATCGTTTCACTTCGCTTGTTCCTTCATGAGTAATTTGAAGGAGTTCCCACATTTGCTTTGCAGTCTTGCATCCCATGACTCTATTGTGTTCATGGGGACCAAGACTGCAATGGAGTAGCTTCTTGGCCATGTTGTTCATCTCCATTTTGTCAAAGTCCTCTTTGTTTAATTCGGCAAGGGGTTTAGGAACCAGCTCCCCTTTCTCGTTCTTTGTTGTGACTTCAAAGTCACCGATTTCAATTACCTTCCACACTTGGTAATTTTCAGCTTTAATAAATATCTCCATACGATTCTTCCAGTATGGATAATGTTTGCCATTGAACATAGGTGGGCGTTAAGTTGAATACCCTTCATCAAGCTTTTCTCCCGTCGTGTTCATTTTTCCAGGTACAATCTCCTCGGTGTTAGCCGATTTCGGGAGGTACTAGGCTCGATACCAATTGTTATTCTAGTATGAACACTAGACTAACTACAAGAGGGGGGGGGGTGAATTGTAGTTTAGGAGAAATTTTCGATTTGTAATGCGGAATTAAAACAAACTTGAAATTAGAAAGAGACAAGCACACGAGATTTTTACAAGAAAAACTTCCTAGGCCAAATAGGAAGAAAAACCTTGACCACGAGGGATTTTGACTCAAACTCTCTTTAATATACTAGATCAAAAGACTCTCTTTTGTACAACCTAATATTGGACCTTCTCTGTTCCTCTAGGAACTTTTCCCCCAGTCATTCACCCCCTGAATTAAATATCTTGACTTAGATTAAATACTTAATCTTTCTCCACAAGATATAAATGTAAACGTAAACAATACATTATTTTTGGTATTTTATAAATTTCGCTAAGATAAGAACTATATAGTAAAAGTAACCTAAGTATTTGGCATCATCAAAACATCGAATAAAACACTCATACATCAAAATAAAACATACCCAAGCCAATATATTATTATACCATAAAAATTAACTAGTTTAACATGAGGAGTAACATAAAACATAAATTACATAGCCCCCAAACATGATAATTCAACATAAAATAACTATTCAAACATGATTAATCACAAATACATGAATCATAGCCCAAAATAAATAAATTTCCAGATTACTAAAACCACAAGAATTCATCCAAAACCACACCCAACCTTAAACAACAATCAACAAACATGCTTACATATAACTCTAACATCATGCTACTAATTTTTCACCAATTCCTAATACTTTCATGATAATAATACATATAACAGCACAAGCATAACATTAGGCATGAAGAATAATATTTTATACAAATCCTAACATGATACTAACATGAATAAAAATAGCAAAGAACAATTCTAATAACACCCTAGCATACTTCTAAGCCTAATAACACAAATTCTAACTAACTAACATAAATCCTAACAAAACTAAAATCACTACTCTAATCCTAACGTGCTAGAAGAGATGCTAGTTACCTTGATTTTAGATGGAAAATAATATTATAATGGCAAAGAAAGAAGAGAATAACATTGCTCCCGAAAACTCCCAAAAAACCGGATGAGTTGTCTGTTTGAAATGGAAACCGCAGATGTGTCTTTTACTTTCTTCAAAAACAAATTATACCTGGAGCAATGTATTTCTGAGTAGATGAATTTTGACTACTCACACGTCCAATTCCGATAAGAGACGAAGGAGATATGATGCAAGCAAGCTAGGTGTACAAAAATGGACGAAAATCCGAGAAGAGAGAAGAACTCTTTCTCTTCCTCTCAAAGGGTTGGGCGAAAATGGGGGTTAGAATGCAGCAAAAACCTGATTAATAACCTCATTAAGCAATGGTTTAAAGGGTGTTTATAAAGGGGGTTAATGTTGGCAATTGATGGGTGATGAATGGGGGGGGGTTGGCTCATCATATTTTGGTGGTTACAAAGGTGAATGGAAGATGCTCATCCAAGCCAACACCCTCCTAATTTTCGTACATCATGATAGAACAAATGAGCTTGCAAATTCGTTACATTGGTCGATCCATAAAATATATTTAACGCTAAAGATAAAATCACACGCTACTTGAATTTATAAAATAAAAATTACTAACTATATTATAAAACAAATACGCACATTAATAATAATAACAAATAAAATTCCTTTTTATATATATATATATATATATATATATACTTTAAATTAATAAACACAACCACATAATGCAACAACTAAATAATTATACATGTTCAAAATAGTTTTAATAATAAATTATTTTAGCTTAACGGCAAATATCATTTTAATGTAAACAACGCTAAAAATAAAGAGTGAAAATTACGGATTGTTACATAAATACTATTTAGATGAGTATAATTGTGATGTTAAAGAAGCATCCAATATTTTGTGATACTACTCTAAAACATGCTATGAATGTCAGCAAGTTGGATATAGATGATTACTATTCCTTCTCGAACAGTTTTGATAAAGTCGAATGTGAAGATTGCAAGTGTGATCGAGAAATTCGCTTTTTCTTATCGATGATGAATTAATAGGATGTTTAAATTGTCAATTTCGTACTAAAAAGAGTTGTTTGAATTATTAGATACTAAATAATGTTGGTTGTTTCATTTTCTTTTTCTTTTTTTTTATTCGTATGTAATTTTTTAGGCTTAATAATATAAATTTAATTTCGTTATTATTTATATTGTTTAGTAAATATTTGTATCTATTTATATTGTTTAGTAAATAATAGATAAAAAAAGTGAAATTGAAATGTGTAGTTGTCATACTTACCAACTTTGACTCATTCAATACAACTACCAAGTTTGAATGAATTAATTTGCCCTCAACACCTTAGCCGAATTACCCTATTTTGAAAGAGGCAAACTTCCTCCTTGTTTTTTCGTTATAAAAGAGGCAAACTTGGTCTTTTTATTTTCATTCCATCAATTCACTAAATTTCGGATTCTCCAAGTCTCAATACTCCATATTTTGAAGCTCTATATCTTATAAGCTTAAAGTCTTAAAAGAAAGCAAGCATGTCAAAGATGTTAATGAGGTATGTAAAGGAAAATTCCACATAGTTAACCAAACCAGGGTAATAACTTATTGACAAATGTGCATTCAAGTTACCTTTGTTGTTGTCCTTGTTACATCCGTAGCAAGTGTTGTTTACTTATTGGCACATCTACGGCAACAAACAAGTAATTATATTCACTCATTATACAGTCATTGTAAAGGACTCACATTAGTCTTCATAATACTCCCCTTATTGTCCATGCATATACTTGAGTAAAAATAGAAAGGTTGATGTACATATAGATTGAACATGTTACATGCATGAGTTCACACTTTCTTGTTTTTTCTTTCTTTCCACGTAAATATTATCTTTATTTTATATTATTTTCTCTTCTTCCATTTATTATCCTCTTTCATTCATCCCCCACAAATAATTTTTAATGGCAACATTTCACCAGCGTTCATGTACAAACCTAAAACTAAAATCATTCACCGGATTCAAAAGAAGGAAGGAAAATCCACATTTAATTCCTTTTCACAATCCCTCATAAATTCCACCTCAAATAAAAACCCATCAAATCAAACCAAAATTTACACGGCAATTCATCCCATTTACCCCAAAACCATTACCTCTGCAAAACCGCCTTTCTCTCTCTCTCTCTCTACACAAATCTGCCTTCTTCATCTTCCTCACCTAAAACCTTAAATGGCTCCCAAAAGAAAAACCTCCGAAGATACCAAAAAAATTTTGGCTGAAAAATCTTCACCCCTGGTGAATTATAACGAAAGCGAGAATGAGTCTTCCAACTCAAATGAAGATTCTCTGGGTTCTCAAGCAAATTCGGCGGAAAATGAAGTGATCTCTCCAAAAAAAGAAGAAGATTTGGACGATGCTGAAACAGAGCAAGAAAAATAAATTTTGGCACCTACCAAAAGGGGTAAGAAATCAAAATCCTCTAAGTATATCATTGGGTTTTGTGTCGATTTCACCTGGTGCAAGAAAGTTAAGTGGAGTCAGTTTCTTGATCTTGTTAAGTTTCAAAAATGGGTCAAAGTGTTGAGTTTTGATGAGGGTCTTTATGAGAGTGAGATGAGTGAGTTTGTTACTAAGTTTGAAAATACTGAGGGTTTATGTATTAGTGTTGTCAATGGGAAATTGGTTAAGTTCACTAAAAAGAACTTAGGGGATTGGTTTGATGCACCTACTGAGGGGTACAAGGAATATGTGAAGGGTAGGGCCAAGTTAAATGTGAATGGGGCTTCAAACGCTACTATTTTGAGTTACTTTGGGGGTAAGGAGTCTGACCAGTCCCTAGATCAGAAAGATCTCTCTCCTTTTCATAAATTTTTGTTTCACTTAGTTTGGCGCTTTATTCTGCCAAGGACTTCCAAGACGACTCAAGCGAGCCTCATGGATCTTTCCTTGATGTTTTGCCTTGCTAAGAACATTAAACTAAACTTCCCTGCTTTAATGATTTCTCACCTTTCCAACTGCATCTCCCACAACACCAAAGTGGGGTATGCAAACCTGATTTATGTTATCCTCAAGAAGAATCATATTAAACTCCCTTCTAGTACCTCTTTTGATCTAGAGCCTGATAATTATTTGACCAAGGAGACCTTATCCAGTCTGTCTCTCAGGGTACAGGGTGGGATGTTAGACTTTGAGGTAGCAGAAACTAATGGGAAGGTTGAAACTGGGATTAAGAGGAAGTCTGAGGAGGAGGTCAGTGCTGAAGGACCTAAGTCTATGCGTAAGAGTCAGAGAATTACTGAGACCAAGGCTCCCAAGAAACAGGGTCCAGGAGCAGTGCATATTGATCTTGAGGAGGATCAAGCTCCTTCAGGATCGAGGATTGTTGATTTTCTTCTTCTCTCTACCACTGGTCTTCATGGTATATTGCATACAATTCAGGAGTCTCTGTCTCTCCTTCACACCAGAGTCCAGGGTCTTGAAGTAAGGGTTGCCCGTGTTGATCTTCAGCAAGAGCAGATCCTCGCAAGTGTGCAGAAAGGAGAATCAGTTGTTCGGGAGAAAAATGATTATGTGGTCGGTGCTTTCCTTTTCCGCCCCAAGCCTTCCAAGCCCTCCAATCCCTAATCCCCTTCCCTACTTAATCCGATGAAACAATTTTTATTTTGGTTGGTTTGTATTAAAACAATGGTGACTAGTTGTTACTCTCTTTTATCACCCATTCCTGTTTGGTGATAAAATGTTTTGGTTTATATCTTTTCTTTTCTTACTTATATTTCTTTGTGCTTTCCTCTCTTTTTCTTATCTTCATCTTGAATTCAGTTTGTGCATTTTTCATGACTATGTGCTTTAATCTCATCTTCATATGCTCATTATAATGTTTGGATGGCTAGTATTATTAGATGAGTGTTTGAGCTACTATGCTTTGACATTGTTGTACATGATAAACTCTTAGAGTACTACTGGGTCCTTATTGTTTTTGATGATGACAAAAGGGGGAAAAAGTAGAGTGGCACATAAAAATCACATTCTAGTCCTCTTCTGTTCTAGGTGATGCTTTTTGGATTTTTCTTATTCAAGACTGATTTATGTTAGGTTAGTATTAGTTTTCTGTTAGTTTAGGATTTGCTTTCTGTTAGTTTAGTGCTAGATTTATTTTCTTAGTCTTTTGTTAGTTTTGTTAGTTTTGCTTTTTAAAGTCATTAGCTCTTGAATCTTTTGCTTTAGTTATCTTATTTTTCTTATTTTGTTTTTATATGCCTTATATTTGCCATCATAAAAAAGGGGGAATATTGTTGTATTCGATGTTTTGATGATGCCAAATACTTAGGTTACTTTTACTATATAGTTTTTATTTTAGCGAAATTTATAAAATACCAAAAATAATGTATTATTTACGTTTACATTTATATCTTGTGGAGAAAGATTAATTATTTAATCTAAGTCAAGATATTTAATTTATACACTTTGAATTTTTATCATATGGTATGTTTAATATTCTAGTAACTTAGACTCTTTGTATAAGAGATTCTTTAAGTTAGTAGATATTTTTTGTTGCTATTGTAGTGCTTGAAAATCAGTTGGAATAGGCGTGGCATATTTTGTGGAACCACCCCCATGAAGCTAGCGAACTGACTCCAACAAAGTCGCTGGAGATACTCCCACTAACGGCCAATGGAGGTAGTTTATTTCCATTGCAAAAAACGTGGAGAAAGTGCAGCGAAAAACAGGCCATAATTTCCACAACATTACAAGCTCACATCATGGAGAACGTGGAGCATTACCTATCCAAATAAAGGAAGAATTGCAGCAGCTATATAAGGAAGAAATTATTTGAAGAAAACAGAAGAACTTTCAAACGAAAAAAGTCAATCATTACTTAGAAAATTTTTCTTGTAATTTCCTCTTTATTCAACATATTCATTATTGTAATATTCATAGTGTGTGGGTGAGAGAAAATTCAGAGAATATCCTTATATTCAAGAGAGAGAAAGAAAGAGAGAAGAGAGAAGACTTCGAGTGAAGTCAATAGTGAGTGTCATCAGTTCAGGGGGAACTGAGTGACTGGGGAACAAGTTCCTAGAGGAACAGAGAAGGTCAAATATTAGGTTGTACAAAAGAGAGTCTTTTGGCCTAGTATATTGAAGAGATTTTGAGTCAAAATCCCTCGTGGTCAAGGTTTTTCTTCCTATTCGGCCTAGGAAGTTTTCCTTGTAAAAATCTCGTGTGCTTGTCTCTTTCTAATTTCAAGTTTGTTTTTATTCCGCATTACAAATCGAAAATTTCTCCTCAACTACAATTCACCCCCCCCTCTTGTAGTTGGTCTAGTGTTCATACTAGAATAACAATGAGTATATGTGGTGAAAATTTGGGTGAAATAGCATACCTATTGCTGTGCACAAGGAAAAGAAACAGAAGGCCTTTCTCGGCCTGCGAGATATTTCACGACCGCGACTTGTTTGGACAGTGTATGTTCAAAGTGTCATATCTCAGTCGTTTTACCTCGGAATTGAGCTTATGACCACTTGTTGGAAAGCTATTGAGATAAGTTTTAACATCCATTTGAAATTTCATAAAATACTGTGTAGTCTGAAAGTTATGTCTATTTGAAGTTGCTGCTTATGTTTAAAACCATTTCAAAAGGCGTACCTTGTTGTGTTGAAGCATGTTAATACTTGTTTTGAGGTGAAATCTTGATATATGGAGTTTTTTGAAGAATTACTGCATGTTTTATTTATTTATTTATTTTTATTATTGAGTTGAATGATATATTTACTTATAGTTATATTGTGAGTGTCTTATTTATTTTACGATGGTATTGTTGTTTGTAATTAAATTGAGATTTATAATAATGTTGTACTTTCATTAATCTATATATAAGTTGTCGACGTTACAATACTCGAGGGAGAATAATACTGTCTTTAGTACCGTTTCGGCAAGAGTTATGTATCGTGGGTATTATAACTAAGTTGTAATTTACCTTGTACCTAAACTCAGACAACGAGAGTGTTGTAGTTAGAGTATTTGATTATACTGTGTTTTTGGTGTATAATTATGTTTTAATATTCTTTTTAGTCTGGTGAAATGATTTTATTAGTATTATTATTACTAATACAATGGGAAGAATAAATATTGTTGAATTGAAACTCTTGGATTTGCGATCCTAGTTTCTGCTGATTTTGGGTGTAAGGTCTTAAGGACATCCTTATTATTTATATTTGAGGATTAATGGATGAATAAATTATTGTATTTATTTGTAGAACTATTTTATTGAGATTAAGATATCCGGTGGGATAGATGTAGTCCCCGGTGAAGAACATGCCAACCACCTAGGTTGCGATGTAGGGGTATTACCTGGGTTAATTGTTGTCCTCCGAGAGGTTGGGAAGTACTGAGCTGGGTACTATCCTGCATCGGGAGTTTGGCCATTCTTAGACACATGCAGTAGGGAACGTAAGCCCATAGGCTGTCTGGAGATTTCGATTTGATAAACCTTAGGAAGTGGGTTGCGATCCACTGGCGTTTTGCTCTTTCTCAAAACCTATTATATTATTTTGTTTAATTATTTTGGAGGCTTATGCTATGGATCTTGTATGATTATCTTAAGTTCATTATTGTTGATTTATTTATTGTTATTAGAAGCATGTTGCTGTGTAGTAACATTTATTTTAACTTTACTTAAAATTGCTATTTGAATCCTATATTGGGCTGGGAGAGCTGGTTACTCCCCACTGATTGTGGATATTTGTTGTATATTTTGCAGGTTTTGTTGATGGAGATTTTCTTTGATTTTGGGCTCGGGTTGAGATGCGAGAAATAACCTATTAGGTGTTTTAGTTCTAGACTTGTTTTTAGTTTGAGATAGTTTTCTCATTTCGTTTTTAATCTAAGTAATTAATTTATTTATAGTATTTACTTAAGTTTGTTTTTATCACTTAGTTATTTAAAAACTATTATTGTAGTAGTGACATTCCCAGAAGACGATGTTTCCGCCATCGTCCTATTAAATATATTTTTTTTTTCTTTTCCACTTTTGAATTTCTGAGGTGTTACAATTTAGCATCCTTCTAAACTTCCATCTAAATTGGATAATAGATTCCGTACCAACTGATCTTATTAAACCTTTTAGAATTTGTAGTCCTTTTTCTATAAATGACGTGTCCCTATAACATACGAAAATTAAGCCTAGTATGTAACGTGACATTATATGTCCAGTCGATGCAACTTCTTCCAATTTTGCCAAGCCAGTATTCCAATTCGTATGAGTAAAAATTTGAACCTGTACTAAACCCCTTTGACTTAAGTTTTGAGCCCCCATTGTCACTCCTTGTACTAAAAAGCCCAAATTAACCCCATACCATATGCTTTTAGATAATTACCAAACATGTTTTGTCCATGACTAAACCTAGTAAGTGGAGGATGTTCTCCGAAACACAATCCATTCCCATTACTCATCAAAGTAATCATATGGGGATTGGACAATCATGCCACTGGGTCCATTAGGCCAAATGCCTCACCAAACCCCGTTGATTTCAGTTTTGGGCCCCCATTGTCATTCCTTGTACTAAAAAGCCCAAATTAACCTCATATCATATGCTTTTAGAAAATTACCAAACATATGACCAAACCTACTAAGTGGAGGATGTTCTCCCAATCACAATCCATTCCCATTACTCATCAAAGCAATCCTTTGGGGATTGGACAATCATGCCACTGGGTCAATTAGGCCCAATACCTCATCAAACCCCATTGACTTTAGTTTTGGGCCCCCATTGTCCCTCCTTGTACTAAAAAGCCCAAATTAACCCCATATCATATGCTTTTAGGTAATTACCTAACAAGTTTTGGCCATGACCAAACCTACTAAGTGGAGGATGTTCTCCTAATAACAATCCATTTCCATTACTCATCAAAGCAATCCTATGGGGATTGGATAATCATGCCACTGGTCCAATATGCCTAATACCTCAAAAACACAATAGACATCAGTTTTGGACCCCCATTGTGCCTCCTTGTACTAAAAAGCCCAAATTAACCACATATCATATGCTTTTAGGTAATTAGCAATCATCTTTTGTCCATGACCAAACCTACTAAGTGGAGGATGTTCTCCCAAACACAATACATTCCCATTACTCATTAAAGTAATCCTTTGGGGATTGGATAATCATGCCACTGGGTCCATTAGGCCCAATACCTCACCAAACCCCATTGACTTCAGTTTTGGGCCCTCATTGTCCCTCTTTGTACTAAAAACCCCAAATTAACCCCATATCATATGATTTTAGGTAAATACCAAACATGTTTTGGGCATACTAAGTTGAGGATGTTCTCTCAATCACAATCCATTCCCATTACTCATCAAAGCAATCCTTTGGGTATTGGACAATCATGCCACTAGGGCCATTAGGCCCAATACCTCACTAAACCTCATTGACTTCAGTTTCGGGCCCCCATTGTCACTCCTTGTACTAAAAAGCCCAAATTAACCCCATATCATATGCTTTTAGGTAATTACCAAACATGTTTTGGCCATGACCAAAATTACTAAGTGGAGGATGTTCTCCCAATCACAATCCGTTCCCATTATTCATCAAAGCAATCCTTTGGGGATTGGACAATCATGTTACTAGATCCATTAGGCCCAATACCTCACTAAACCTCATTGACTTCAGCTTTGGGCTTCCATTGTCCCTCCTTTTACTAAAAAGCCCAAATTAACCCCATATCATACGCTTTTAGGTAATTATCAAACATGTTTTGGCCATGACTTAACCTACTAAGTGGACGATGTTCTCCCAACCACAATCCATTCCCATAACTCATCAAAGCAATCCTTTGGGGATTGGACAATCATACCACTGGGTCAATTAGGCCCAATAACTCACCAAACCCCATTGACTTTAGTTTTGGGCCCTAATTGTCCCTTCTTGTACAAAAAAGCCCAAATTAACCCCAGATCATATGCTTTTAGGTAATTACCAAACGTGTTTTGGCCATGACCAAACTGACTAAGTGGAGGATGTTCCCCCAATCACAATCCATTCCCATTACTCATCAAAGCAATCCTTTAGGGATTGGACAATCATGCCACTGGGTCCATTAGGCCCAATACCTCCCTAAACACCTTTGACTTCAGTTTTGGCCCCCATTGTCACTCCTTGTACTAAAAAGGCCAAATTAACCCCATACCATATGCTTTTAGGTAATTACCAAACATGTTTTGGCCATGACTAAACCTAGTAGGTGGAGGATGTTCTCCGAAACACAATCCATTCCCATTACTCATCAAAGTAATCATATGAGGATTGGACAATCATGCCACTGGGACAATTAGGCCAAATACCTCACCAAACCCCATTGATTTCAGTTTTGGGCCCCCATTGTCATTCCTTGTACTAAAAAGCCCAATTTAACCCCATATGATATGCTTTTAGGTAATTACCAAACATATGACCAAACCTAGTAAGTGGAGGATGTTCTCCCAAACACAATCCATTCCCATTACTCATCAAAGCAATCCAATGGGGATTGGACAATCATGCCACTGGGTCCATTAGGCCCAATAGCTAACCAATCACCATTGACTTCAGTTTTGGGCCCCGATTGTTCCTCCTTGTACTAAAAAGCCCAAATTAACCCCATATCATATGCTTTTAGGTAATTACCCAACAAGTTTTTGGCCATGACCAAACCTACTAAGTGGAGGATGTTCTCCCAATAACAATCCAGTTCCATTACTCATCAAAGCAATCCTATGGGGATTGGACAATCATGCCACTGGTCCAATAGGCCCAATACCTCAAAAACCCAATTGACTTCAGTTTTGGGCCCCCATTGTGCCTCCTTGTACTAAAATGCCCAAATTAACCCCATTTCATATGCTTTTAGGTAATTAGCAATCATGTTTTGTCCATGACCAAACCTACTATGTGGAGGATGTTTTCCCAATCACAATTCATTCCCATTACTCATCAAACCAATTTTTTAGGGTTTGGACAATCACGCCACTGGGTCCATTAGGCCCAATAAGTCACCAAACCCCATTTACTTCAGTTTTGGGCCCCCATTGTCCCTCGTACTAAAAAGACCAAATGAACCCCATATCATATGATTTTAGGTAATTACCAAACATGTTTTGGCCATGACCAAACCTACTAAGTGGAGGATGTTCTCCCAAACACAATCCATTCCCATTACTCATCAAAGTAATCCTTTGCGGATTGGATAATCATGCCACTTGGTCCATTAGGCCCGATACCTCACCAAACCCCATTGACTTTAGTTTTGGGCCCCCATTGTCCCTTCTTGTACAAAAAAGCCCAAATAAACCCAATATCATATGCTTTTTTGTAATTACCAAACATGTTTTGGCCATGACCAAACCGACTAAGTGGAGGATGTTCTCCTAATCACAATCCATCCCCATTACTCATCAAAGTAATCATATGGGGATTGGACAATCATGCCACTGGGACCATTAGGCTAAATACCTCACCAAACCCCATTGATTTCAGTTTTGGGCCCCCATTGTCATTCCTTGTACTAAAATGCCCAAATTAACCCCATATCATATGCTTTTAGATAATTACCAAACATATGACCAAACCTACTAAGTGGAGGATGTTTTCCCAATCACAATCCATTCTCATTACTCATCAAAGCAATCCTATGGGGATTGGACAATCATGCCACTGGGTCCATTAGGCCCAATACCTCACCAAACCCCATTGACTTCAGTTTTGGGCCCCGATTGTTCCTCCTTGTACTAAAAAGCCCAAATTAACCCCATATCATATGCTTTTAGGTAATTACCTAACAAGTTTTGGCCATGACCAAACCTACTAAGTGGAGGATGTTCTCCCAATAACAATCCAGTTCCATTACTCATCAAAGCAATCCTATGGGGATTGGACAATCATGCCACTGGTCCAATAGGCCCAATACCTCAAAAACCCAATTGACTTCAGTTTTGCGCCCCCATTGTGCCTCCTTGTACTAAAATGCCCAAATTAACCCCATTTCATATGCTTTTAGGTAATTAGCAATCATGTTTTGTCCATGATGAAACCTACTATGTGGAGGATGTTTTCCCAATCACAATTCATTCCCATTACTCATCAAACCAAATCTTTAGGGATTGGACAATCATGCCACTAGGTCCATTGGACCCAATACCTCACTAAACCTCATCGACTTTAGTTTTGGGCCCCCATTGTCCCTCCTATTACTAAAAAGCCCAAATTAACCCCATACCATTTGCTTTTAGGTAATTACCAAACATGTTTTGGCCATGACTAAACCTTCTAAGTGGAGGACGTTCTCCCAATCACAATCCATTCCCATTACTCATCAAAGCAATCCTTTGGGGATTGGACAATCATGCCACTGGGTCAATTAGGCCCAATACCTCACCAAACCCCATTGACTTTAGTTTTGGGCACCCATTGTCCCTTTTTGTACTAAAAAGCCCAAATTAACCTCATATCATATGCTTTTAGGTAATTATCAAACATGTTTTGGCGATGACCAAACCGACTAAGTGGAGGATGTTCTCCCAATCACAATCCATCCCCATTACCTATCACAGCAACCCTATGGGGATTGGACAATCATGCCACTAGGTCCATTAGGCCCAATACCTCACTAAACCTCATTGACTTCAGTTTTGCGCCCCCATTGTCATTCCTTGTACTAAAAAGTCCAAATTAACCCCATATCATATGCTTTTAGGTAATTACCAAACTTGTTTTGGCCATGACTAAACCTACTAAGTGGAGGATGTTCTCCCGATCACAATCCATTCCCATTACTCATCAAAGCAATCCTTTGGGGGATTGGACAATCATGCCACTGGGTAAATTAGGCCCAATACCTCACCAAACCCCATTGACTTTAGTTTTTGGCCCCCATTGTCCCTTCTTGTACTAAAAAGCCCAAATAAACCCAATATCATATGCTTTTAGGTAATTACCAAACATGTTTTGGCCAAGACCAAACCGACTAAGTGGAGGATGTTCTCCCAATCACAATCCATTCCCATTACTCATCAAAGTAATCATATGGGGATTGGACAATCATGCCACTGGGACCATTAGGCCAAATACCTCACCAAACCCCATTGATTTCAGTTTTGGGCCCCCATTGTCATTCCTTGTACTAAAAAGCCCAAATTAACCCCATATCATATGCTTTTAGATAATTACCAAAAATATGACCAAACCTACTAAGTGGAGGATGTTCTCCCAAACACAATCCATTCCCATTACTCAACAAAGCAATCCAATGGGGATTGGACAATCATGCCAATGGGTCCATTAGGCCCAATACCTCACCAAACCCCATTGACTTTAGTTTTGGGCTCCGATTGTTCCTCCTTGTAGTAAAAAGCCCAAATTAACCCCATATCATATGCTTTTAGGTAATTACCGAACAAGTTTTGGCCATGACCAAACCTACTAAGTGGAGGATGTTCTCCCAATAACAATCCATTCCATTACTCATCAAAGCAATCCTATGGGGATTGGACAATCATGCCACTGGGTCCATTAGGCCCAATACCTCACCAAACCCCATTGACTTCAGTTTTGGGCCCCCATTGTCCCTCCTTATACTAAAAAGCCCAAATTAACCCCATATCATATGCTTTTAGGTAATTACCCAACAAGTTTTGGGCATGAACAAACCTACTAAGTGGAGGATGTTCTCCCAATAACAATCCAGTTCCATTACTCATCAAGGCAATCCTATTACTAAAAAGCCCAAATTAACCCCATATCATATGCTTTTAGGTAATTACCAAACATGTTTTGGCCATGACTAAACCTACTAAGTGGAGGATGTTCTCCCAATCACAATCCATTCCCATTACTCATCAAAACAATCCTTTGGGGATTGGACAATCATGCCATTGGGTCAATTAGGCCCAATACCTCACCAAACCCTATTGACTTTAGTTTTGGGCCCCCATTGTCCCTTCTTGTACTAAAAAGCCCAAATTAACCTCATATCATTTGCTTTTAGGTAATTATCAAACATGTTTTGGCCATGACCAAACCGACTAAGTGGAGGATGTTCTCCCAATCACAATCCGTTCCCATTACCTATCAAATCAATCCTTTGGGGATTGGACAATCATGCCACTGGGTCCATTAGGCCCAATACCTCACTAAACCCCTTTGACTTCAGTTTTGGGCCCCTATCGTCACTCCTTGTACTAAAAAGCCCAAATTAACCCTATACCATATGCTTTTAGGTAATTACCAAACATGTTTTGGCCATGACTAAACCTAGTAAGTGGAGGATGTTCTCCAAAACACAATCCATTCCCATTACTCATCAAAGTAATCATATGGGGATTGGACAATCATGCCACTGGGTCCATTAGGCTAAATACCTCACCAAACCCCATTGATTTCTGTTTTGGGCCCCCATTGTCATTCCTTGTATTAAAAAGCCCAAATTAACCCCATATCATATGCTTTTAGATAATTACCAAACATATGACCAAACCTACTAAGTGGAGGATGTTCTCCCAATCACAATCCATTCCCATTCCTCATCAATCCAATAAGGATTAGACAATCATGCCACTGGGTCCATTAGGCCCAATACCTCACCAAACCTCATTGACTTCGGTTTTGAGCCCCCATTGTCCCTCCTTGTACTAAAAACCCCAAATTAACCCCATATCATATGCTTTTAGGTAATTACCCAACAAGTTTTGGCCATGACCAAACCTACTAAGTGGAGGATGTTCTCCCAATAACAATCCATTTGCATTACTCATCAAAGCAATCCTATGGGGATTGGACAATCATGCCACTAGTCTAATAGGCCCAATATCTCAAAAACCCAATTGACTTCAGTTTTAGGCCCCCATTGTGCCTCCTTGTACTAAAAAGCCTAAATTAATACCATATCATATGCTTTTAGGTAATTAGCAATCATGTTTTGTCCATGACCAAACCTACTATGTGGAGGATGTT
Source organism: Beta lomatogona (assembly GCA_947646795.1). Lineage (NCBI taxonomy): Eukaryota > Viridiplantae > Streptophyta > Magnoliopsida > Caryophyllales > Amaranthaceae > Beta > Beta lomatogona. The sequence goes on from CANSNZ010000281.1 coordinate 318,587, forward strand.
TTCCCAATCACAATTCATTACCATTACTCATCAAACCAATTCTTTAGGGATTGGGCAATCATGCCACTGGGTCCATTGGGCCCAATAAGTCACCAAACCCCATTGAATTCAGTTTTGGGCCCCCATTGTCCCTCCTTGTACTAAAAAGCCCAAATGAACCCCATATCATATGATTTTAGGTAATTACCAAACATGTTTTGGCGATGACCAAACCTACTAAGTGGAGGATGTTCTCCCAAACACAATCCATTACCATTACTCACCAAAGTAATCCTTTGGGGATTGGACAATCATGCCACTAGGTCCATTAGGCCCAATACCTCACCAAACCCCATTGGCTTCAGTTTTGGGCCCTCATTGTCCCTCCTTGTACTAAAAAGCCCAAATTGACCCCATATCATATGATTTTAGGTAATTACAAACATGTTTTGGCCATGACCAAAACTACTAAGTGGAGGATGTTCTTCCAATCGCAATCCATTTCCATTACTTATCAAACCAATCCTTTGGGGATTGGACAATCATGCCACTGTTTCAATTAGGCCCAATACCTCACAAACGCCATTGACTTTAGTTTTGGGCCCCCATTGTCCCTTCTTGTACTAAAAAGCCCAAATTAACCTCATATCATATGCTTTAAGGTAATTACCAAACATGTTTTGGCCATGACCAAACCGACTAAGTGGAGGATGTTCTCCCAATCACAATCCATTCCCATTACTCATCAAAGCGATCCTTTGGGGATTGGACAATGATGCCACTGGGTCCATTAGGCCTAATACCTCACTAAACCCCTTTGACTACAGTTTTGGGCCCCCATTGTCACTCCTTGTACTAAAAAGCCGAAATTAACCCCATACCATATGCTTTTAGGTAATTACCAAACATGTTTTGGCCATGACTAAACCTAGTAAGTGCAGGATGTTCTCCCAATAACAATCCATTTCCATTACTCATCAAAGCAATCCTATGGGGATTGGACAATCATGCCACGGGTCCAACAGGCCCAATACCTCAAAAACCCAATTGACTTCAGTTTTGGGCCCCCATTGTGCCTCCTTGTACTAAAAAGCCCAAATTAACCCCAAATCATATGCTTTTAGGTAATTAGCAATCATGTTTTGTCCATGACCAAACCTACTATGTGGAGGATGTTTTCCCAATCACAATTCATTCCCATTACTCATCAAACTAATTCTTTAGGGATTGGACAATCATGCCACTAGGTCCATTAGGCCCAATAAGTTACCAAACCCCATTGACTTCAGTTTTGGGCCCCCATTGTCCATCCTTGTACTAAAAAGCCCAAATGAACCCCATACCATATGATTTTAGCTAATTACCAAATATGTTTTGGCCATGACCAAACCAACTAAGTGGAGGATGTTCTCCCAATAACAATCCAGTTCCATTACTCTTCAAAGCAATCCTATGGGGATTGGACAATCATGCCACTGGTCCAATAGGCCCAATACCTCAAAAACCCAATTGACTTCAGTTTTGGCCCCCATTGTCATTCCTTGTACTAAAAAGCCCAAATTAACCCCATATCATATGCTTTTAGGTAATTACCAAACATGTTTTGGCCATGACTAAACCTACTAAGTGGAGGATGTTCTCCCGATCACAATCCATTCCCATTACTCATCAAAGCAATCCTTTGGGGATTGGACAATCATGCCACTGGGTCAATTAGGCCCAATACCTCACCAAACCCCATTGACTTTAGTTTGGGGCCCCCATTGTCCCTTCTTGTACTAAAAAGCCCAAATAAACCCAATATCATATGCTTTTAGGTAATTACCAAACATGTTTTGGCCATGACCAAACCGACTAAGTGGAGGATGTTCTCCCAATCACAATCCATTCCCATTACTCATCAAAGTAATCATATGGGGATTGGACAATCATGCCACTGGGACCATTAGGCCAAATACCTCACCAAACCCATTTGATTTCAGTTTTGGGCCCCCATTTTCATTCCTTGTACTAAAAAGCCCAAATTAACCCCATATCATATGCTTTTAGATAATTACCAAACATATGACCAAACCTACTAAGTGGAGGATGTTCTCCCAAATACAATCCATTCCCATTACTCATCAAAGCAATCCAATGGGGATTGGACAATCATGCCACTGGGTCCATTAGGCCCAATACCTCACCAAACCCCATTGACTTCAGTTTTGGGCCCCGATTGTTCCTCCTTGTACTAAAAAGCCCAAATTAACCCCATATCATATGCTTTTAGGTAATTACCCAACAAGTTTTGGCCATGACCAAACCTACTAAGTGGAGGATGTTCTCCGAATAACAATCCAGTTCCATTACTCATCAAAGCAATCCTATGGGGATTGGACAATCATGCCACTGGTCCAATAGGCCCAATACCTCAAAAACCCAATTGACTTCAGTTTTGGGCCCCCGTTGTGCCTCCTTGTACTAAAATGCCCAAATTAACCCCATTTCATATGCTTTTAGGTAATTAGCAATCATGTTTTGTCCATGATGAAACCTACTATGTGGAGGATGTTTTCCCAATCACAATTCATTCCCATTACTCATCAACCAATTCTTTATGGATTGGACAATCATGCCACTGGGTCCATTAGGCCCAATAAGTCACCAAACTCCATTGACTTCAGTTTTGGGCCCCCATTGTCCTTGTAAAGCCCAATGAACCGTTTTATTTTAGTAATTTATTTTTTAAACCTACTAAGTGGAGGATGTTCTCCCAAACACAATCCATTCCCATTACTCATCAAAGTAATCCTTTGGGGATTGGATAATCATGCCACTGGGTCCATTAGGCCCAATACCTCACCAAACCCCATTGACTTCAGTTTTGGGCACTCATTGTCCCTCCTTGTACTAAAAAGCCCAAATTAACCCCATATCATATGATTTTAGGTAATTACCAAACATGTTTTGGCCATGACCAAAACTACTAGTGGAGGATGTTTTCCCGAGCACTTTTTTATTTGGGTGGCTGGGGATTGGCCCCGTGTTGAAGCCTGTTTGTATCCCCGGGTTTTCCCCTCCTTCAGCATCTGGGATGTTCGGCCATTGCCCATCCTACCTTGCTTGTTCCCTTGTTTAAAGATCTTTGTTTGGTACATGTTTTGGGACTGGGTGTTTCCTCCTTCTTAGTTTGGGATTGCTTGCGGTTTGCATTCCCGACGTCCCCTTGTCTCCTTGTCTAAAGCCCATTACCCTTCTATGCTTTTAGGTAATTAACATTTTTGACAAACCTATAAGTGGAGGATGTTCTCCCAATCACAATCCATTCCCATTACTCATCAAAGCAATCCTTTGGGGATTGGACAATCATGCCATCGGGTCCATTAGGCCCAATAAGTCACCAAACCCCATTGACTTCGTTTGGGCCCCCATTGTCCCTCCTTGTACTAAAAAGCCCAAATGAACCCCATATCATATGCTTTTAGCTAATTACCAAACATGTTTTGGCCATGACCAAACCTACTAAGTGGAGGATGTTCTCCCAAACACAATCCATTCCCATTACTCATCAAAGTAATCCTTTGGGGATTGGATAATCATGCCACTGGGTCCATTAGGCCCAATACCTCACCAAACCCCATTGACTTTGGCACTCTTTGTCCCTCCTTGTACTAAAAAGCCCAAATTAACCCCATATCATATGATTTTAGGTAATTACAAACATGTTTTGGCCATGACCAAAACTACTAAGTGGAGGATGTTCTCCCAATCGCAATCCATTCCCATTACTTATCAAAGCAATCCTTTGGGGATTGGACAATCATGCCACTGGGTCAATTAGGCCCAATACCTCACAAACGCCATTGACTTTAGTTTTGGGCCCCCATTGTCCTTTCTTGTACGAAAAAGCCCAAATTAACCTCATATCATATGCTTTTAGGTAATTACCAAACATGTTTTGGCCATGACCAAACCGACTAAGTGGAGGATGTTCTCCCAATCACAATCCATTCCCATTACTCATCAAAGTAATCATATGGGGATTGGACAATCATGCCACTGGGTCCATTAGGCCAAATACCTCACCAAACCCCATTGTCATTCCTTGTACTAAAAAGCCCAAATTAACCCCATATCATATGCTTTTAGATAATTACCAAACATATGACTAAACCTACTAAGTGGAGGATGTTCTCCCAATCACAATCCATTCCCATTACTCATCAAACCAATCCAATGGGGATTGGACAATCATGCCACTGGGTCCATTAGGCCCAATACCTCACCAAACCCCATTGACTTCAGTTTTGGGCCCCGATTGTTCCTCCTTGTACTAAAAAGCCTAAATTAACCACATATCATATGCTTTTAGGTAATTACCCAACAAGTTTTGGCCATGACCAAACCTACTAAGTGGAGGATGTTCTCCCAATAACAATCCAGTTCCATTACTCATCAAAGCAATCCTATGGGGATTGGACAATCATGCCACAGGGTCAATTAGGCCCAATAGCTCACCAAACCCCATTGACTTTAGTTTTGGGTCCCCATTGTCCCTTCTTGTACTAAAAAGCCCAAATAAACCCAATATCATATGCTTTTAGGTAATTACCAAACATGTTTTGCCATGACCAAACCGACTAAGTGGAGGATGTTCTCCCAATCACAATCCATTCCCATTACTCATCAAAGTAATCATATGGGGATTGGACAATCATGCCACTGGGACCATTAGGCCAAATACCTCACCAAACCCATTTGATTTCAGTTTTGGGCCCCCATTTTCATTCCTTGTACTAAAAAGCCCAAATTAACCCCATATCATATGCTTTTAGATAATTACCAAACATATGACCAAACCTACTAAGTGGAGGATGTTCTCCCAAACACAATCCATTCCCATTACTCATCAAACCAATCCAATGGGGATTGGACAATCATGCCACTGGGTCCATTAGGCCCAATACCTCACCAAACCCCATTGACTTCAGTTTTGGGCCCCGATTGTTCCTCCTTGTACTAAAAAGCCTAAATTAACCCCATATCATATGCTTTTAGGTAATTACCCAACAAGTTTTGGCCATGACCAAACCTACTAAGTGGAGGATGTTCTCCCAATAACAATCCAGTTCCATTACTCATCAAAGCAATCCTATGGGGATTGGACAATCATGCCACTGGTCCAATAGGCCTAATACCTCAAAAATCCAATTGACTTCAGTTTTGGCCCCCCGTTGTGCCTCCTTGTACTAAAATGCCCAAATTAACCCCATTTCATATGCTTTTAGGTAATTAGCAATCATGTTTTGTCCATGATGAAACCTACTATGTGGAGGATTTTTCCCAATCACAATTCATTCCCATTACTCATCAAACCAATTCTTTATGGATTGGACAATCATGCCACTGGGTCCATTAGGCCCAATAAGTCACCAAACCCCATTGACTTCAGTTTTGGGCCCCCATTGTCCCTCGTACTAAAAAGCCCAAATAAACCCAATATCATATGCTTTTAGGTAATTACCAAACATGTTTTGGCCATGACCAAACCGACTAAGTGGAGGATGTTCTCCCAATCACAATCCATTCCCATTACTCATCAAAGTAATCATATGGGGATTGGACAATCATGCCACTGGGACCATTAGGCCAAATACCTCACCAAACCCATTTGATTTCAGTTTTGGGCCCCCATTTTCATTCCTTGTACTAAAAAGCCCAAATTAACCCCATATCATATGCTTTTAGATAATTACCAAACATATGACCAAACCTACTAAGTGGAGGATGTTCTCCCAAATACAATCCATTCCCATTACTCATCAAAGCAATCCAATGGGGATTGGACAATCATGCCACTGGGTCCATTAGGCCCAATACCTCACCAAACCCCATTGACTTCAGTTTTGGGCCCCGATTGTTCCTCCTTGTACTAAAAAGCCCAAATTAACCCCATATCATATGCTTTTAGGTAATTACCCAACAAGTTTTGGCCATGACCAAACCTACTAAGTGGAGGATGTTCTCCGAATAACAATCCAGTTCCATTACTCTTCAAAGCAATCCTATGGGGATTGGACAATGATGCCACTGGTCCAATAGGCCCAATACCTCAAAAACACAATTGACTTCAGTTTTGGGCCCCCGTTGTGCCTCCTTGTACTAAAATGCCCAAATTAACCCCATTTCATATGCTTTTAGGTAATTAGCAATCATGTTTTGTCCATGATGAAACCTACTATGTGGAGGATGTTTTCCCAATCACAATTCATTCCCATTACTCATCAACCAATCCTTTATGGATTGGACAATCATGACACTGGGTCCATTAGGCCCAATAAGTCACCAAACCCCATTGACTTCAGTTTTGGGCCCCCATATCTACTAACTGGAGGATGTTCTCCCAAACACAATCCATTCCCATTACTCATCAAAGTATTCCTTTGGGGATTGGATAATCATGCCACTGGGTCCATTAGGCCTAATACCTCACCAAAACCCATTGACTTCAGTTTTGGGCCCTCATTGTCCGTCCTGGTACTAAAAAGCCCAAATTAACCCCACATCATATGATTTTAGGTAATTACCAAACATGTTTTGGCCATGACCAAAACTACTAAGTGGAGGATGTTCTCCCAATCACAATCCATTCCCATTACTCATCAATGCAATCCTTTGGAGATTGGACAATCATGCCACTAGGTCCATTGGACCCAATACCTCACTAAACCTCATCGACTTTCGTTTTGGGCCCCCATTGTCCCTCCTATTACTAAAAAGCCCAAATTAACCCCATATCATATGCTTTTAGGTAATTACCAAACATGTTTTGGCCATGACTAAACCTACTAAGTGGAGAATGTTTTCCCAATCACAATTCATTCCCATTACTCATCAAACCAATTCTTTAGGGATTGGACAATCATGCCACTGGGTCCATTAGGCCCAATAAGTTACCAAACCCCATTGACTTCAGTTTTGGGCCCCCGTTGTCCCTCCTTGTACTAAAAAGCCCAAATGAACCCCATATCATATGATTTTAGCTAATTACCAAATATGTTTTGGCCATGACCAAACCTACTAAGTGGAGGATGTTCTCCCAAACACAATCCATTCCCATTACTCATCAAAGTAACCCTTTGGGGATTGGATAATCATGCCACTGGGTCCATTAGGCCCAATACCTCACCAAACCCCATTGACTTCAGTTTTGGGCACTCATTGTCCCTCCTTGTACTAAAAAGCCCAAATTAACCCCATATCATATGATTTTAGGTAATTACAAACATGTTTTGGCCATGACCAAAACTACTAAGTGGAGGATGTTCTCCCAATCGCAATCCATTCCCATTACTTATCAAAGCAATCCTTTGGGGATTGGACAATCATGCCACTGGGTCAATTAGGCCCAATACCTCACAAACGCCATTGACTTTAGTTTTGGGCCCCCATTGTCCTTTCTTGTACGAAAAAGCCCAAATTAACCTCATATCATATGCTTTTAGGTAATTACCAAACATGTTTTGGCCATGACCAAACCTACTAAGTGGAGGATGTTCTCCCAATCACAATCCATTCCCATTACTCATCAAAGCAATCCTTTGGGGATTGGACAATGATGCCACTGGGTCCATTAGGCCTAATACCTCACTAAACCCCTTTGACTTCAGTTTTGGGCCCCCATTGTCACTCCTTGAACTAAAAAGCCCAAATTAACCCCATACCATATGCTTTTAGGTAATTGAAAAACATGTTTTGGCCATGACTAAACCTAGTAAGTGCAGGATGTTCTCCGAAACACAATCCATTCCCATTACTCATCAAAGTAATCTTATGGGGATTGGACAATCATGCCACTGGGTCCATTAGGCCAAATACCTCACCAAACCCCATTGACTTTAGTTTTGGGACCCCATTGTCCCTTCTTGTACTAAAAAGCCCAAATAAACCCAATATCATATGCTTTTAGGTAATTACCAAACATGTTTTGGCCATGACCAAACCTACTAAGTGGAGGATGTTCTCCCAATCACAATCCATTCCCATTACTCATCAAAGTAATCATATGGGGATTGGACAATCATGCCACTGGGACCATTAGGCCAAATACCTCACCAAACCCATTTGATTTCAGTTTTGGGCCCCCATTTTCATTCCTTGTACTAAAAAGCCCAAATTAACCCCATATCATATGCTTTTAGATAATTACCAAATATATGACCAAACCTACTAAGTGGAGGATGTTCTCCCAAGCACAATCCATTCCCATTACTCATCAAAGCAATCCAATGGGGATTGGACAATCATGCCACTGGGTCCATTAGGCCCAATACCTCACCAAAACCCATTGACTTCGTTTTGTGCCCCCATTGTCCCTTCTTGTACTAAAAAGCCCAAATTAACCCCATATCATATGCTTTTAGGTAATTACCCAACAAGTTTTGGCCATGACCAAACCTACTAAGTGGAGGATGTTCTCCCAATAACAATCCAGTTCCATTACTCATCAAAGCAATCCTATGGGGATTGGACAATCATGCCACTGGTCCAATAGGCCCAATACCTCAAAAACCCAATCGACTTCAGTTTTGGGCCCCTGTTGTGCCTCCTTGTACTAAAAATGCCCAAATTAACCCCATTTCATATGCTTTTAGGTAAATAGCAATCATGTTTTGTCCATGATGAAACCTACTATGTGGAGGATGTTTTCCCAATCACAATTCATTCCCATTACTCATCAAACCAATTCTTTAGGGATTGGACAATCATGCCTTTGGGTCCATTAGGCCCAATAAGTCACCAAACCCCATTGACTTCAGTTTCGGGCCCCCATTGTCCCTCGTACTAAAAAGCCCAAATGAACCCCATATCATATGATTTTAGGTAATTACCAGACATGTTTTGGCCATGACCAAACCTACTAAGTGGAGGATGTTCTCCCAAACACAATCCATTCCCATTACTCATCAAAGTATTCCTTTGGGGATTGGATAATCATGCCACTGGGTCCATTAGGCCCAATACCTCACCAAACCCCATTGACTTCAGTTTTGGGCCCTCGTTGTCCCTCCTGGTACTAAAAAGCCCAAATTAACCCCACATCATATGATTTTAGGTAATTACCAAACATGTTTTGGCCATGACCAAAACTACTAAGTGGACGATGTTCTCCCAATCACAATCCATTCCCATTACTCATCAATGCAATCCTTTGGTGATTGGACAATCATGCCACTAGGTCCATTGGACCCAATACCTCACTAAACCTCATCGACTTTAGTTTTGGGCCCCCATTCTCCCTTCTTTTACTAAAAAGCCCAAATAAACCCAATATCATATTCTTTTAGGTAATTGCCAAACATGTTTTGGCCATGACCAAACCGACTAAGTGGAGGATGTTCTCCCAATCACAATCCATTCCCATTACTCATCAAAGTAATCATATGGGGATTGGACAATCATGCCACTGGGACCATTAGGCCAAATACCTCACCAAACCCCATTGATTTCAGTTTTGGGCCCCCATTGTCATTCCTTGTACTAAAAAGCCCAAATTAACCCCATATCATATGCTTTTAGATAATTACCAAACATATGACCAAACCTACTCAGTGGAGGATGTTCTCCCAAACACAATCCATTCCCATTACTCATCAACGCAATCCAATGGGGATTGGACAATCATGCCACTGGGTCCATTAGGCCCAATACCTCACCAAACCCCATTGACTTCAGTTTTGGGCCCCGATTGTTCCTCCATGTACTAAAAAGCCCAAATTAACCCCATATCATATGCTTTTAGGTAATTACCCAACAAGTTTTGGCCATGACCAAACCTACTAAGTGGAGGATGTTCTGCCAATAACAATCCAGTTCCATTACTCATCAAAGCAATCCTATGGGGATTGGACAATCATGCCACTGGTCCAATAGGCCCAATACCTCAAAAACCCAATTGACTTCAGTTTTGGTCCCCCATTGTGCCTCCTTGTACTAAAATGCCCAAATTAACCCCATTTCATATGCTTTTAGGTAATTAGCAATCATGTTTTGTCCATGATGAAACCTACTATGTGGAGGATGTTTTCCCAATCACAATTCATTCCCATTACTCATCAAACCAATTCTTTAGGGATTGGACAATCATGCCACTGGGTCCATTAGGCCCAATAAGTCACCAAACCCCATTGACTTCAGTTTTGGGCCCCCATTGTCCCTCGTACTAAAAAGCCCAAATGAACCCCATATCATATGATTTTAGGTAATTACCAAACACGTTTTGGCCATGACCAAACCTACTAAGTGGGGGACGTTCTCCCAAACACAATCCATTCCCATTACTCATCAAAGTATTCCTTTGGGGATTGGATAATCATGCCACTGGGTCCATTAGGCCCAATACCTCACCAAACCCCATTGACTTCAGTTTTGTGCCCCGATTGTTCCTCCTTGTACTAAAAAGCCCAAATTAACCCCATATCATATGCTTTTAGGTAATTACCCAACAAGTTTTGGCCATGACCAAACCTACTAAGTGGAGGATGTTCTCCCAATAACAAACCAGTTCCATTACTCATCAAAGCAATCCTATGGGGATTGGACAATCATGCCACTGGTCCAATAGGCCCAATACCTCAAAAACCCAATCGACTTCAGTTTTGGGCCCCTGTTATGCCTCCTTGTACAAAAATGCCCAAATTAACCCCATTTCATATGCTTTTAGGTAAATAGCAATCATGTTTTGTCCATGATGAAACCTACTATGTGGAGGATGTTTTCCCAATCACAATTCAATCCCATTACTCATCAAACCAATTCTTTAGGGATTGGACAATCATGCCTCTGGGTCCATTAGGCCCAATAAGTCACCAAACCCCATTGACTTCAGTTTCGGGCCCCCATTGTCCCTCGTACTAAAAAGCCCAAATGAACCCCATATCATATGATTTTAGGTAATTACCAGACATGTTTTGGCCATGACCAAACCTACTAAGTGGAGGATGTTCTCCCAAACACAATCCATTCCCATTACTCACCAAAGTATTCCTTTGGGGATTGGATAATCATGCCACTGGGTCCATTAGGCCCAATACCTCACCAAACCCCATTGACTTCAGTTTTGGGCCCTCGTTGTCCCTTCTGGTACTAAAAAGCCCAAATTAACCCCACATCATATGATTTTAGGTAATTACCAAACATGTTTTGGCCATGACCAAAACTACTAAGTGGAGGATGTTCTCCCAATCACAATTCATTCCCATTACTCATCAATGCAATCCTTTGGTGATTGGACAATCATGCCACTAGGTCCATTGGACCCAATACCTCACTAAACCTCATCGACTTTAGTTTTGGGCCCCCATTGTCCCTTCTTGTACTAAAAAGCCCAAATAAACCCAATATCATATTCTTTTACGTAATTGCCAAACATGTTTTGGCCATGACCAAACCGCTTAAGTGGAGGATGTTCTCCCAATCACAATCCATTCCCATTACTCATCAAAGTAATCATATGGGGATTGGACAATCATGCCACTGGGACCATTAGGCCAAATACCTCACCAAACCCCATTGATTTCAGTTTTGGGCCCCCATTGCCATTCCTTGTACTAAAAAGCCCAAATTAACCCCATATCATATGCTTTTAGATAATTACCAAACACGTTTTGGCCATGACCAAACCTACTAAGTGGAGGACGTTCTCCCAAACACAATCCATTCCCATTACTCATCAAAGTATTCCTTTGGGGATTGGATAATCATGCCACTGGGTCCATTAGGCCCAATACCTCACCAAACCCCATTGACTTCAGTTTTGGGCCTTCATTGTCCCTCCTGGTACTAAAAATCCCAAATTAACCCCACATCATATGATTTTAGGTAATTACCAAACATGTTTTGGCCATGACCAAAACTACTAAGTGGAGGATGTTCTCCCAATCACAATCCATTCCCATTACTCATCAATGCAATCCTTTGGTGATTGGACAATCATGCCACTAGGTCCATTGGACCCAATACCTCACTAAACCTCATCGACTTTAGTTTTGGGCCCCCATTGTCCCTCCTATTACTAAAAAGCCCAAATTAACCCCATATCATATGCTTTTAGGTAATTACCAAACATGTTTTGGCCATGACTAAACCTACTAAGTGGCGGATGTTCTCCCAATAACAATCCAGTTCCATTACTCATCAAAGCAATCCTATGGGGATTGGACAATCATGCCACTGGTCCAATAGGCCCAATACCTCAAAAACCCAATTGACTTCAATTTTGGTCCCCCATTGTGCCTCCTTGTACTAAAATGCCCAAATTAACCCCATTTCATATGCTTTTAGGTAATTAGCAATCATGTTTTGTCCATGATGAAACCTACTATGTGGAGGATGTTTTCCCAATCACAATATATTCCCATTACTCATCAAACCAATTCTTTAGGGATTGGACAATCATGCCACTGGGTCCATTAGGCCCAATAAGTCACCAAACCCCATTGACTTCAGTTTTGGGCCCCCATTGTCCCTCGTACTAAAAAGCCCAAATGAACCCCATATCATATGATTTTAGGTAATTACCAAACACGTTTTGGACATGACCAAACCTACTAAGTGGAGGACGTTCTCCCAAACACAATCCATTCCCATTACTCATCAAAGTATTCCTTTGGGGATTGGATAATCATGCCACTGGGTCCATTAGGCCCAATACCTCACCAAACCCCATTGACTTCAGTTTTGGGCCTTCATTGTCCCTCTTGGTACTAAAAAGCCCAAATTAACCCCACATCATATGATTTTAGGTAATTACCAAACATGTTTTGGCCATCACCAAAACTACTAAGTGGAGGATGTTCTCCCAATCACAATCCATTCCCATTACTCATCAATGCAATCCTTTGGTGATTGGACAATCATGCCACTAGGTCCATTGGACCCAATACCTCACTAAACCTCATCGACTTTAGTTTTAGGCCCCCATTGTCCCTCCTATTACTAAAAAGCCCAAATTAACCCCATATCATATGCTTTTAGGTAATTACCAAACATGTTTTGGCCATGACTAAACCTACTAAGTGGCGGATGTTCTCCCAATCACAATCCATTCCCATTACTCATCAAAGCAATCCTTTGGGGATTGGACAATCATGCCACTGGGTCAATTAGGTCCAATACCTCACCAAACCCCATTGACTTTAGTTTTGGGCCCCCATTGTCCCTTCTTGTACTAAAAAGCCCAAATTAACCTCATATCATATGCTTTTAGGTAATTATCAAACATGTTTTGGCGATGACCAAACCGACTAAGTGGATGATGTTCTCCCAATCACAATCCATTCCCATTACCTATCAAAGCAATCCTTTGGGGATTGGACAATCATGCCACTAGGTCCATTAGGCCCAATACCTCACTAAACCTCATTGACTTCAGTTTTGCGCCCCCATTGTCACTCCTTGTACTAAAAAGTCCAAATTAACCCCATATCATATGCTTTTAGGTAATTACCAAACATGTTTTGGCCATGACTAAACCTACTAAGTGGAGGATGTTCTCCCGATCACAATCCATTCCCATTACTCATCAAAGCAATCCTTTGGGGATTGGACAATCATGCCACTGGGTCAATTAGGACCAATACCTCACCAAACCCCATTGACTTTAGTTTTGGGCCCCCATTGTCCCTTCTTGTACTAAAAAGCCCAAATAAACCCAATATTATATGCTTTTAGGTAATTACCAAACATGTTTTGGCTATGACCAAACCGACTAAGTGGAGGATGTTCTCCCAAACACAATCCATTCCCATTACTCATCAAAGCAATCCAATGGGGATTGGACAATCATGTCACTGGGTCCATTAGGCCCAATACCTCACCAAACCCCATTGACTTCAGTTTTGGGCCTCGATTGTTCCTCCTTGTACTAAAAAGCCCAAATTAACCCCATATCATATGCTTTTAGGTAATTACCCAACAAGTTTTGGCCATGACCAAACCTACTAAGTGGAGGATGTTCTCCCAATAACAATCCAGTTCCATTACTCATCAAAGCAATCCTATGGGGATTGGACAATCATGCCACTGGTCCAATAGGCCCAATACCTCAAAAACCCAATTGACTTCAGTTTTGGGCCCCCATTGTGCCTCCTTGTACTAAAATGTCCAAATTAACCCCATTTCATATTCTTTTAGGTAATTAGCAATCATGTTTTGTCCATGATGAAACCTACTATGTGGAGGATGTTTTCCCAATCACCATTCATTCCCATTACTCATCAAACCAATTCTTTAGGGATTGGACAATCATGCCACTGGGTCCATTAGGCCCAATAAGTCACCAAACCCCATTGACTTCAGTTTTGGGCCCCCATTGTCCCTTGTACTAAAAAGCCCAAATGAACCCCATATCATATGATTTTAGGTAATTACCAAACATGTTTTGGCCATGACCAAACCGACTAAGTGGAGGATGTTCTCCCAATCACAATCCATTCCCATTACTCATCAAAGTATTCCTTTGGGGATTGGATAATCATGCCACTGGGTCCATTAGGCCCAATACCTCACCAAACCCCATTGACTTCAGTTTTGGGCCCTCATTGTCCCTCCTGGTACTAAAAAGCCCAAATTAACCCCACATCATATGATTTTAGGTAATGACCAAACATGTTTTGGCCATGACCAAAACTACTAAGTGGAGGATGTTCTCCCAATCACAATCCATTCCCATTACTCATCAATGCAATCCTTTGGGGATTGGACAATCATGCCACTGGGTCAATTAGGCCCAATACCTCACCAAACCCCATTGACTTTAGTTTTGGGCCCCCATTGTCCCTTCTTGTACCAAAAAGCCCAAATTAACCTCATATCATATGCTTTTAGGTAATTATCAAACATGTTTTGGCCATGACCAAACCGACTAAGTGGAGGATGTTCTCCCAATCACAATCCATTCCCATTACCTATCAAAGCAATCCTTTGGGGATTGGACAATCATGCCACTGGGTCCATTAGGCCCAATACCTCACTAAACCCCTTTGACTTCAGTTTTGGGCCCCTATCGTAACTCCTTGTACTAAAAAGCCCAAATTAACCTTATACCATATGCTTTTAGGTAATTACCAAACATGTTTTGGCCATGACTAAACCTAGTAAGTGGAGGATGTTCTTCGAAACACAATCCATTCCCATTACTCATCAAAGTAATCATATGGGGATTGGACAATCATGCCACTGGGTCCATTAGGCTAAATACCTCACCAAACCCCATTGATTTTTGTTTTGGGCCCCCATTGTAATTCCTTGTACTAAAAAAGCCCAAATTAACCCCATATCATATGCTTTTAGATAATTACCAAACATATGACCAAACCTACTAAGTGGAGGATGTTCTCCCAATCACAATACATTCCCATTCCTCATCAATCTAATAAGGATTAGACAATCATGCCACTGGGTCCATTAGGCCCAATACCTCACCAAACCTCATTGACTTCAGTCTTGAGGCCCCATTGTCCCTCCTTGTACTAAAAAGCCCAAATTAACCCCATATCATATGCTTTTAGGTAATTACCCAACAAGTTTGGGCCATGACCAAACCTACTAAGTGGAGGATGTTCTCCCAATAACAATCCATTTCCATTACTCATCAAAGCAATCCTATGGGGATTGGACAATCATGCCACTGGTCCAATAGGCCCAATATCTCAAAAACCCAATTGACTTCAGTTTTAGGACCCCATTGTGCCTCGTACTAAAAAGCCCAAATTAACCCCATATCATATGCTTTTAGGTAATTAGCAATCATGTTTTGTCCATGACCAAACCTACTATGTGGAGGATGTTTTCCCAATCACAATTCATTACCATTACTCATCAAACCAATTCTTTAGGGATTGGACAATCATGCCACTGGGTCCATTGGGCCCAATAAGTCACCAAACCCCATTGAATTCAGTTTTAGGCCCCCATTGTCCCTCCTTGTACTAAAAAGCCCAAATGAACCCCATATCATACGATTTTAGGTAATTACCAAACATGTTTTGGCCATGACCAAACCTACTAAGTGGAGGATGTTCTCCCAAACACAATCCATTACCATTACTCATCAAAGTAATCCTTTGGGGATTGGATAATCATGCCACTAGGTCCATTAGGCCCAATACCTCACCAAACCCCATTGGCTTCAGTTTTGGGCCCTCATTGTCCCTCCTTGTACTAAAAAGCCCAAATTAACCCCATATCATATGATTTTAGGTAATTACAAACATGTTTTGGCCATGACCAAAACTACTAAGTAGAGGATGTTCTCCCAATCGCAATCCATTCCCATTACTTATCAAAGCAATCCTTTGGGGATTGGACAATCATGCCACTGTTTCAATTAGGCCCAATACCTCACAAACGCTATTGACTTTAGTTTTGGGCCCCCATTGTCCCTTCTTGTACTAAAAAGCCCAAATTAACCTCATATCATATGCTTTTAGGTAATTACCAAACATGTTTTGGCCATGACCAAACCGACTAAGTGGAGGATGTTCTCCCAATCACAATCCATTCCCATTACTCATCAAAGTAATCATATGGGGATTGGACAATCATGCCACTGGGACCATTAGGCCAAATACCTCACCAAACCCCATTGTCATTCTTTGTACTAAAAAGCCCAAATTAACCCCATATCATATGCTTTTAGATAATTACCAAACATATGAGTAAACGTACTAAGTGGAGGATGTTCTCCCAATCACAATCCATTTCCATTACACATCAAAGCAATCCAATGGGGATTGAGACAATCATGCCACTAGGTCCATTAGGCCCAATAGCTCACCAAACCCCCAATTGACTTTCGGGCCCCCAATTGTCCCTTCTTGTACTAAAAAGCCCAAATTAACCCCATATCATATGCTTTTAGGTAATTACCCAACAAGTTTTGGCCATGACTAAACCTACTAAGTGGAGGATGTTCTCCCAATAACAATCCATTTCCATTACTCATCAAAGCAATCCTATGGGGATTGGACAATCATGCCACTGGTCCAACAGGCCCAATACCTCAAAAACCCAATTGACTTCAGTTTTGGGCCCCCATTGTGCCTCCTTGTACTAAAAAGTCCAAATTAACCCCATATAATATGCTTTTAGGTAATTAGCAATCATGTTTTGTCCATGACCAAACCTACTATGTGGAGGATGTTTTCCCAATCACAATTCATTCCCATTACTCATCAAACCAATTTTTTAGGGATTGGACAATCACGCCACTGGGTCCATTAGGCCCAATAAGTCACCAAACCTCATTGACTTCAGTTTTGGGCCCCCATTCGTCACCTTTCTAAAAAGCCCAAATGAACCCCATATCATAAGATTTTAGGTAATTACCAAACATGTTTTGGCCATGACCAAACCTACTAAGTGGAGGATGTTCTCCCAATCACAATCCATTCCCATTACTCATCAAAGTAATCATATGGGGATTGGACAATCATGCCACTGGGTCCATTAGGCCAAATACCTCACCAAACCCCATTGTCATTCCTTGTACTAAAAAGCCCAAATTAACCCCATATCATATGCTTTTAGATAATTACCAAACATATGAGTAAACGTACTAAGTGGAGGATGTTCTCCCAATCACAATCCATTTCCATTACACATCAAAGCAATCCAATTGGGATTGGACAATCATGCCACTAGGTCCATTAGGCCCAATAGCTCACCAAACCCCATTGACTTCAGTTTTGGGCCCCCATTGTCCCTTCTTGTACTAAAAAGCCCAAATTAACCCCATATCATATGCTTTTAGGTAATTACCCAACAAGTTTTGGCCATGACTAAACCTACTAAGTGGAGGATGTTCTCCCAATAACAATCCATTTCCATTACTCATCAAAGCAATCCTATGGGGATTGGACAATCATGCCACTGGTCCAACAGGCCCAATACCTCAAAAACCCAATTGACTTCAGTTTTGGGCCCCCATTGTGCCTCCTTGTACTAAAAAGTCCAAATTAACC